>CM075869.1:21013370-21342567 GCA_038021265.1 Cyprinella venusta | reverse complement strand
TGACAGAGGGCCACGAGACTTCGACCAGCATGCAAAAATGGAGGCTCTAGACCCTTCCAGAGCCGAGATATCGGACGTCAAAGTTTTGACCCGAAAAAAAAAACATAAGGGGTAACACTGTCGTTTTTGGCCGAAATTTTGACCCCCTCCGATCTTCTTGAAACTCTGGATTCTGACAGAGGGCCACGAGACTTCGACCAGCGCGCAAAAATGGAGGCTCTAGACCCTTCCAGAGCCGAGATATCAGACGTCAAAGTTTTGACCTGAAAAAAAAAACATAAGGGGTAACACTGTCGTTTTTGGCCGAAATTTTGACCCCCTCCGATCTTCTTGAAACTCTGGATTCTGACAGAGGGCCATTAGACTTCGACCAGCACGCAAAAAAGGAGGCTCTAGACCCTTCCAGAGCCGAGATATCGGACGTCCAAGTTTTGACCCGAAAAAAAAAACATAAGGGGTAACACTGTCGTTTTTGGCCGAAATTTTGACCCCCTCCGATCTTCTTGAAACTCTGGATTCTGACAGAGGGCCACGAGACTTCGACCAGCGTGCAAAAATGGAGGCTCTAGACCCTTCCAGAGCCGAGATATCGGACGTCAAAGTTTTGACCTGAAAAAAAAAATATAAGGGGTAACACTGTCGTTTTTGGCCGAAATTTTGACCCCCTCCAATCTTCTTGAAACTCTGGATTCTGACAGAGGGCCACGAGACTTCGACCAGCATGCAAAAATGGAGGCTCTAGACCCTTTCAGAGCCGAGATATCGGACGTCAAAGTTTGACCCGAAAACAAAAAACATAAGGGGTAACACTGTCGTTTTTGGCCGAAATTTTGACCCCCTCCGATCTTCTTGAAACCCTGGATTCTGACAGAGGGCCACGAGACTTCGACCAGCGCGCAAAAATGGAGGCTCTAGACCCTTCCAGAGCCGAGATATCAGACGACAAAGTTTTGACCTGAAAAAAAAAACATAAGGGGTAACACTGTCGTTTTTGGCCGAAATTTTGACCCCCTCCGATCTTCTTGAAACTCTGGATTCTGACAGAGGGCCACGAGACTTCGACCAGCACGCAAAAATGGAGGCTCTAGACCCTTCCAGAGCCGAGATATCAGACGTCAAAGTTTTGACCTGAAAAAAAAACCATAAGGGGTAACACTGTCGTTTTTGGCCGAAATTTTGACCCCCTCCGATCTTCTTGAAACTCTGGATTCTGACAGAGGGCCACGAGACTTCGACCAGCGCCCAAAAATGGAGGCTCTAGACCCTTCCAGAGCCGAGATATCAGACGTCAAAGTTTTGACCTGAAAAAAAAAACATAAGGGGTAACACTGTCGTTTTTGGCCGAAATTTTGACCCCCTCCGATCTTCTTGAAACTCTGGATTCTGACAGAGGGCCACGAGACTTCGACCAGCACGCAAAAAAGCAGGCTCTAGACCCTTCCAGAGCCGAGATGTCGGACGTCAAAGTTTTGACCCGAAAAAAAAACATAAGGGGTAACACTGTCGTTTTTGGCCGAAATTTTGACCCCCTCCGATCTTCTTGAAACTCTGGATTCTGACAGAGGGCCACGAGACTTCGACCAGCGCGCAAAAATGGAGGCTCTAGACCCTTCCAGAGCCGAGATATCGGACGTCAAAGTTTTGACCTGAAAAAAAAACATAAGGGGTAACACTGTCGTTTTTGGCCGAAATTTTGACCCCCTTCAATCTTCTTGAAACTCTGGATTCTGACAGAGGGCCACGAGACTTCGACCAGCGCGCAAAAATGGAGGCTCTAGACCCTTCCAGAGCCGAGATATCGGACGTCAAAGTTTTGACCTGAAAAAAAAAAACATAAGGGGTAACACTGTCGTTTTTGGCCGAAATTTTGACCCCCTCCGATCTTCTTGAAACTCTGGATTCTGACAGAGGGCCACGAGACATCGACCAGCGCGCAAAAATGGAGGCTCTAGACCCTTCCAGAGCCGAGATATCAGACGACAAAGTTTTGACCTGAAAAAAAAACATAAGGGGTAACACTGTCGTTTTTGGCCGAAATTTTGACCCCCTCCGATCTTCTTGAAACTCTGGATTCTGACAGAGGGCCACGAGACTTCGACCAGCGCGCAAAAATGGAGGCTCTAGACCCTTCCAGAGCCGAGATATCGGACGTCAAAGTTTTGACCTGAAAAAAAAATATAAGGGGTAACACTGTCGTTTTTGGCCGAAATTTTGACCCCCTCCGATCTTCTTGAAACTCTGGATTCTGACAGAGGGCCACGAGACTTCGACCAGCGGCCAAAAATGGAGGCTCTAGACCCTTCCAGAGCCGAGATATCAGACGTCAAAGTTTTGACCTGAAAAAAAAACATAAGGGGTAACACTGTCGTTTTTGGCCGAAATTTTGACCCCCTCCGATCTTCTTGAAACTCTGGATTCTGACAGAGGGCCACGAGACTTCGACCAGCGCGCAAAAATGGAGGCTCTAGACCCTTCCAGAGCCGAGATATCGGAAGTCAAAGTTTTGACCCGAAAAAAAAAACATAAGGGGTAACACTGTCGTTTTTGGCCGAAATTTTGACCCCCTCCGATCTTCTTGAAACTCTGGATTCTGACAGAGGGCCACGAGACTTCGACCAGCGCGCAAAAATGGAGGCTCTAGACCCTTCCAGAGCCGAGATATCGGACGTCAAAGTTTTGACCTGAAAAAAAAACATAAGGGGTAACACTGTCGTTTTTGGCCGAAATTTTGACCCCCTCCGATCTTCTTGAAACTCTGGATTCTGACAGAGGGCCACGAGACTTCGACCAGCACGCAAAAAAGCAGGCTCTAGACCCTTCCAGAGCCGAGATATCGGACGTCAAAGTTTTGACCCGAAAAAAAAACATAAGGGGTAACACTGTCGTTTTTGGCCGAAATTTTGACCCCCTCCGATCTTCTTGAAACTCTGGATTCTGACAGAGGGCCACGAGACTTCGACCAGCGCGCAAAAATGGAGGCTCTAGACCCTTCCAGAGCCGAGATATCGGACGTCAAAGTTTTGACCTGAAAAAAAAACATAAGGGGTAACACTGTCGTTTTTGGCCGAAATTTTGACCCCCTCCAATCTTCTTGAAACTCTGGATTCTGACAGAGGGCCACGAGACTTCGACCAGCGCGCAAAAATGGAGGCTCTAGACCCTTCCAGAGCCGAGATATCGGACGTCAAAGTTTTGACCTGAAAAAAAAAACATAAGGGGTAACACTGTCGTTTTTGGCCGAAATTTTGACCCCCTCCGATCTTCTTGAAACTCTGGATTCTGACAGAGGGCCACGAGACTTCGACCAGCGCGCAAAAATGGAGGCTCTAGACCCTTCCAGAGCCGAGATATCAGACGACAAAGTTTTGACCTGAAAAAAAAACATAAGGGGTAACACTGTCGTTTTTGGCCGAAATTTTGACCAACTCCGATCTTCTTGAAACTCTGGATTCTGACAGAGGGCCACGAGACTTCGACCAGCGCGCAAAAATGGAGGCTCTAGACCCTTCCAGAGCCGAGATATCGGACGTCAAAGTTTTGACCTGAAAAAAAAACATAAGGGGTAACACTGTCGTTTTTGGCCGAAATTTTGACCCCCTCCGATCTTCTTGAAACTCTGGATTCTGACAGAGGGCCACGAGACTTCGACCAGCGCGCAAAAATGGAGGCTCTAGACCCTTCCAGAGCCGAGATATCAGACGACAAAGTTTTGACCTGAAAAAAAAACATAAGGGGTAACAATGTCGTTTTTGGACAAAATTTTGACCCCCTCCGATCTTCTTGAAACTCTGGATTCTGACAGAGGGCCACGAGACTTCGACCAGCGCGCAAAAATGGAGGCTCTAGACCCTTCCAGAGCCGAGATATCAGACGTCAAAGTTTTGACACGAAAAAAAAACATAAGGGGTAACACTGTCGTTTTTGGCCGAAATTTTGACCCCCTCCGATCTTCTTGAAACTCTGGATTCTGACAGAGGGCCACGAGACTTCGACCAGCGCACAAAAATGGAGGCTCTAGACCCTTCCAGAGCCAAGATATCAGACGACAAAGTTTTGACCTGAAAAAAAAACATAAGGGGTAACACTGTCGTTTTTGGCTGAAATTTTGACCCCCTCCGATCTTCTTGAAACTCTGGATTCTGACAGAGGGCCACGAGACTTCGACCAGCGCGCAAAAATGGAGGCTCTAGACCCTTCCAGAGCCGAGATATCAGACGTCAAAGTTTTGACCTGAAAAAAAAAACATAAGGGGTAACACTGTCGTTTTTGGCCGAAATTTTGACCCCCTCCGATCTTCTTGAAACTCTGGATTCTGACAGAGGGCCACGAGACTTCGACCAGCATGCAAAAATGGAGGCTCTAGACCCTTCCAGAGCCGAGATATCGGACGTCAAAGTTTTGACCCGAAAAAAAAAAACATAAGGGGTAACACTGTCGTTTTTGGCCGAAATTTTGACCCCCTCCGATCTTCTTGAAACTCTGGATTCTGACAGAGGGCCACGAGACTTCGACCAGCGCGCAAAAATGGAGGCTCTAGACCCTTCCAGAGCCGAGATATCAGACGACAAAGTTTTGACCTGAAAAAAAAACATAAGGGGTAACACTGTCGTTTTTGGCTGAAATTTTGACCCCCTCCGATCTTCTTGAAACTCTGGATTCTGACAGAGGGCCACGAGACTTCGACCAGCGCGCAAAAATGGAGGCTCTAGACCCTTCCAGAGCCGAAATATCGGACGTCAAAGTTTTGACCTGAAAAAAAAACATAAGGCGTAACACTGTCGTTTTTGGCCGAAATTTTGACCCCCTCCGATCTTCTTGAAACTCTGGATTCTGACAGAGGGCCACGAGACTTCGACCAGCGCGCAAAAATGGAGGCTCTAGACCCTTCCAGAGCCGAGATATCAGACGACAAAGTTTTGACCTGAAAAAAAAACATAAGGGGTAACACTGTCGTTTTTGGCCGAAATTTTGACCCCCTCCAATCTTCTTGAAACTCTGGATTCTGACAGAGGGCCACGAGACTTCGACCAGTGCGCAAAAATGGAGGCTCTAGACCCTTCCAGAGCCGAGATATCGGACGTCAAAGTTTTGACCTGAAAAAAAACATAAGGGGTAACACTGTCGTTTTTGGCCGAAATTTTGACCCCCTCTGATCTTCTTGAAACTCTAGATTCTGACATAGGGCCACGAGACTTCGACCAGCACGCAAAAAAGGAGGCTCAAGACCCTTCCAGAGCCGAGATATCGGACGTCCAAGTTTTGACCCGAAAAAAAAACATAAGGGGTAACACTGTCGTTTTTGGCCGAAATTTTGACCCCCTCCGATCTTCTTGAAACTCTGGATTCTGACAGAGGGCCACGAGACTTCGACCAGCGTGCAAAAATGGAGGCTCTAGACCCTTCCAGAGCCGAGATATCGGACGTCAAAGTTTTGACCTGAAAAAAAAACATAAGGGGTAACACTGTCGTTTTTGGCCGAAATTTTGACCCCCTCCAATCTTCTTGAAACTCTGGATTCTGACAGAGGGCCACGAGACTTCGACCAGCGCGCAAAAATGGAGGCTCTAGACCCTTCCAGATCCGAGATATCAGACGTCAAAGTTTTGACCTGAAAAAAAACATAAGGGGTAACACTGTCGTTTTTGGCCGAAATTTTGACCCCCTCCGATCTTCTTGAAACTCTGGATTCTGACAGAGGGCCACGAGACTTCGACCAGCGCGCAAAAATGGAGGCTCTAGACCCTTCCAGAGCCGAGATATCGGACGTCAAAGTTTTGACCTGAAAAAAAAACATAAGGGGTAACACTGTCGTTTTTGGCCGAAATTTTGACCCCCTCCGATCTTCTTGAAACTCTGGATTCTGACAGAGGGCCACGAGACTTCGACCAGCATGCAAAAATGGAGGCTCTAGACCCTTTCAGAGCCGAGATATCGGACGTCAAAGTTTGACCCGAAAACAAAAAACATAAGGGGTAACACTGTCGTTTTTGGCCGAAATTTTGACCCCCTCCGATCTTCTTGAAACCCTGGATTCTGACAGAGGGCCACGAGACTTCGACCAGCGCGCAAAAATGGAGGCTCTAGACCCTTCCAGAGCCGAGATATCAGACGACAAAGTTTTGACCTGAAAAAAAAAACATAAGGGGTAACACTGTCGTTTTTGGCCGAAATTTTGACCCCCTCCGATCTTCTTGAAACTCTGGATTCTGACAGAGGGCCACGAGACTTCGACCAGCACGCAAAAATGGAGGCTCTAGACCCTTCCAGAGCCGAGATATCAGACGTCAAAGTTTTGACCTGAAAAAAAACCATAAGGGGTAACACTGTCGTTTTTGGCCGAAATTTTGACCCCCTCCGATCTTCTTGAAACTCTGGATTCTGACAGAGGGCCACGAGACTTCGACCAGCGCCCAAAAATGGAGGCTCTAGACCCTTCCAGAGCCGAGATATCAGACGTCAAAGTTTTGACCTGAAAAAAAAAACATAAGGGGTAACACTGTCGTTTTTGGCCGAAATTTTGACCCCCTCCGATCTTCTTGAAACTCTGGATTCTGACAGAGGGCCACGAGACTTCGACCAGCACGCAAAAAAGCAGGCTCTAGACCCTTCCAGAGCCGAGATGTCGGACGTCAAAGTTTTGACCCGAAAAAAAAACATAAGGGGTAACACTGTCGTTTTTGGCCGAAATTTTGACCCCCTCCGATCTTCTTGAAACTCTGGATTCTGACAGAGGGCCACGAGACTTCGACCAGCGCGCAAAAATGGAGGCTCTAGACCCTTCCAGAGCCGAGATATCGGACGTCAAAGTTTTGACCTGAAAAAAAAACATAAGGGGTAACACTGTCGTTTTTGGCCGAAATTTTGACCCCCTTCAATCTTCTTGAAACTCTGGATTCTGACAGAGGGCCACGAGACTTCGACCAGCGCGCAAAAATGGAGGCTCTAGACCCTTCCAGAGCCGAGATATCGGACGTCAAAGTTTTGACCTGAAAAAAAAACATAAGGGGTAACACTGTCGTTTTTGGCCGAAATTTTGACCCCCTCCGATCTTCTTGAAACTCTGGATTCTGACAGAGGGCCACGAGACATCGACCAGCGCGCAAAAATGGAGGCTCTAGACCCTTCCAGAGCCGAGATATCAGACGACAAAGTTTTGACCTGAAAAAAAAAACATAAGGGGTAACACTGTCGTTTTTGGCCGAAATTTTGACCCCCTCCGATCTTCTTGAAACTCTGGATTCTGACAGAGGGCCACGAGACTTCGACCAGCGCGCAAAAATGGAGGCTCTAGACCCTTCCAGAGCCGAGATATCGGACGTCAAAGTTTTGACCTGAAAAAAAAATATAAGGGGTAACACTGTCGTTTTTGGCCGAAATTTTGACCCCCTCCGATCTTCTTGAAACTCTGGATTCTGACAGAGGGCCACGAGACTTCGACCAGCGGCCAAAAATGGAGGCTCTAGACCCTTCCAGAGCCGAGATATCAGACGTCAAAGTTTTGACCTGAAAAAAAAACATAAGGGGTAACACTGTCGTTTTTGGCCGAAATTTTGACCCCCTCCGATCTTCTTGAAACTCTGGATTCTGACAGAGGGCCACGAGACTTCGACCAGCGCGCAAAAATGGAGGCTCTAGACCCTTCCAGAGCCGAGATATCGGAAGTCAAAGTTTTGACCCGAAAAAAAAAACATAAGGGGTAACACTGTCGTTTTTGGCCGAAATTTTGACCCCCTCCGATCTTCTTGAAACTCTGGATTCTGACAGAGGGCCACGAGACTTCGACCAGCGCGCAAAAATGGAGGCTCTAGACCCTTCCAGAGCCGAGATATCGGACGTCAAAGTTTTGACCTGAAAAAAAAAACATAAGGGGTAACACTGTCGTTTTTGGCCGAAATTTTGACCCCCTCCGATCTTCTTGAAACTCTGGATTCTGACAGAGGGCCACGAGACTTCGACCAGCACGCAAAAAAGCAGGCACTAGACCCTTCCAGAGCCGAGATATCGGACGTCAAAGTTTTGACCCGAAAAAAAAACATAAGGGGTAACACTGTCGTTTTCGGCCGAAATTTTGACCCCCTCCGATCTTCTTGAAACTCTGGATTCTGACAGAGGGCCACGAGACTTCGACCAGCGCGCAAAAATGGAGGCTCTAGACCCTTCCAGAGCCGAGATATCGGACGTCAAAGTTTTGACCTGAAAAAAAAACATAAGGGGTAACACTGTCGTTTTTGGCCGAAATTTTGACCCCCTCCAATCTTCTTGAAACTCTGGATTCTGACAGAGGGCCACGAGACTTCGACCAGCGCGCAAAAATGGAGGCTCTAGACCCTTCCAGAGCCGAGATATCGGACGTAAAAGTTTTGACCTGAAAAAAAAAAACATAAGGGGTAACACTGTCGTTTTTGGCCGAAATTTTGACCCCCTCCGATCTTCTTGAAACTCTGGATTCTGACAGAGGGCCACGAGACTTCGACCAGCGCGCAAAAATGGAGGCTCTAGACCCTTCCAGAGCCGAGATATCAGACGACAAAGTTTTGACCTGAAAAAAAAACATAAGGGGTAACACTGTCGTTTTTGGCCGAAATTTTGACCAACTCCGATCTTCTTGAAACTCTGGATTCTGACAGAGGGCCACGAGACTTCGACCAGCGCGCAAAAATGGAGGCTCTAGACCCTTCCAGAGCCGAGATATCGGACGTCAAAGTTTTGACCTGAAAAAAAAACATAAGGGGTAACACTGTCGTTTTTGGCCGAAATGTTGACCCCCTCCGATCTTCTTGAAACTCTGGATTCTGACAGAGGGCCACGAGACTTCGACCAGCGCGCAAAAATGGAGGCTCTAGACCCTTCCAGAGCCGAGATATCAGACGACAAAGTTTTGACCTGAAAAAAAAACATAAGGGGTAACAATGTCGTTTTTGGACAAAATTTTGACCCCCTCCGATCTTCTTGAAACTCTGGATTCTGACAGAGGGCCACGAGACTTCGACCAGCGCGCAAAAATGGAGGCTCTAGACCCTTCCAGAGCCGAGATATCAGACGTCAAAGTTTTGACACGAAAAAAAAACATAAGGGGTAACACTGTCGTTTTTGGCCGAAATTTTGACCCCCTCCGATCTTCTTGAAACTCTGGATTCTGACAGAGGGCCACGAGACTTCGACCAGCGCACAAAAATGGAGGCTCTAGACCCTTCCAGAGCCAAGATATCAGACGACAAAGTTTTGACCTGAAAAAAAAAACATAAGGGGTAACACTGTCGTTTTTGGCTGAAATTTTGACCCCCTCCGATCTTCTTGAAACTCTGGATTCTGACAGAGGGCCACGAGACTTCGACCAGCGCGCAAAAATGGAGGCTCTAGACCCTTCCAGAGCCGAGATATCAGACGTCAAAGTTTTGACCTGAAAAAAAAAACATAAGGGGTAACACTGTCGTTTTTGGCCGAAATTTTGACCCCCTCCGATCTTCTTGAAACTCTGGATTCTGACAGAGGGCCACGAGACTTCGACCAGCATGCAAAAATGGAGGCTCTAGACCCTTCCAGAGCCGAGATATCGGACGTCAAAGTTTTGACCCGAAAAAAAAAAACATAAGGGGTAACACTGTCGTTTTTGGCCGAAATTTTGACCCCCTCCGATCTTCTTGAAACTCTGGATTCTGACAGAGGGCCACGAGACTTCGACCAGCGCGCAAAAATGGAGGCTCTAGACCCTTCCAGAGCCGAGATATCAGACGACAAAGTTTTGACCTGAAAAAAAAACATAAGGGGTAACACTGTCGTTTTTGGCTGAAATTTTGACCCCCTCCGATCTTCTTGAAACTCTGGATTCTGACAGAGGGCCACGAGACTTCGACCAGCGCGCAAAAATGGAGGCTCTAGACCCTTCCAGAGCCGAAATATCGGACGTCAAAGTTTTGACCTGAAAAAAAAACATAAGGCGTAACACTGTCGTTTTTGGCCGAAATTTTGACCCCCTCCGATCTTCTTGAAACTCTGGATTCTGACAGAGGGCCACGAGACTTCGACCAGCGCGCAAAAATGGAGGCTCTAGACCCTTCCAGAGCCGAGATATCAGACGACAAAGTTTTGACCTGAAAAAAAAACATAAGGGGTAACACTGTCGTTTTTGGCCGAAATTTTGACCCCCTCCAATCTTCTTGAAACTCTGGATTCTGACAGAGGGCCACGAGACTTCGACCAGTGCGCAAAAATGGAGGCTCTAGACCCTTCCAGAGCCGAGATATCGGACGTCAAAGTTTTGACCTGAAAAAAAACATAAGGGGTAACACTGTCGTTTTTGGCCGAAATTTTGACCCCCTCTGATCTTCTTGAAACTCTAGATTCTGACATAGGGCCACGAGACTTCGACCAGCACGCAAAAAAGGAGGCTCAAGACCCTTCCAGAGCCGAGATATCGGACGTCCAAGTTTTGACCCGAAAAAAAAACATAAGGGGTAACACTGTCGTTTTTGGCCGAAATTTTGACCCCCTCCGATCTTCTTGAAACTCTGGATTCTGACAGAGGGCCACGAGACTTCGACCAGCGTGCAAAAATGGAGGCTCTAGACCCTTCCAGAGCCGAGATATCGGACGTCAAAGTTTTGACCTGAAAAAAAAACATAAGGGGTAACACTGTCGTTTTTGGCCGAAATTTTGACCCCCTCCAATCTTCTTGAAACTCTGGATTCTGACAGAGGGCCACGAGACTTCGACCAGCGCGCAAAAATGGAGGCTCTAGACCCTTCCAGATCCGAGATATCAGACGTCAAAGTTTTGACCTGAAAAAAAACATAAGGGGTAACACTGTCGTTTTTGGCCGAAATTTTGACCCCCTCCGATCTTCTTGAAACTCTGGATTCTGACAGAGGGCCACGAGACTTCGACCAGCGCGCAAAAATGGAGGCTCTAGACCCTTCCAGAGCCGAGATATCGGACGTCAAAGTTTTGACCTGAAAAAAAAACATAAGGGGTAACACTGTCGTTTTTGGCCGAAATTTTGACCCCCTCCGATCTTCTTGAAACTCTGGATTCTGACAGAGGGCCACGAGACTTCGACCAGCATGCAAAAATGGAGGCTCTAGACCCTTCCAGAGCCGAGATATCGGACGTCAAAGTTTTGACCCGAAAAAAAACATAAGGGGTAACACTGTCGTTTTTGGCCGAAATTTTGACCCCCTCCGTTCTTCTTGAAACTCTGGATTCTGACAGAGGGCCACGAGACTTCGACCAGCGCGCAAAAATGGAGGCTCTAGACCCTTCCAGAGCCGAGATATCGGACGTCAAAGTTTTGACCTGAAAAAAAAAACATAAGGGGTAACACTGTCGTTTTTGGCCGAAATTTTGACCCCCTCCGATCTTCTTGAAACTCTGGATTCTGACAGAGGGCCACGAGACTTCGACCAGCGCGCAAAAATGGAGGCTCTAGACCCTTCCAGAGCCGAGATATCGGACGTCAAAGTTTTGACCTGAAAAAAAAACATAAGGGGTAACACTGTCGTTTTTGGCCGAAATTTTGACCCCCTCCGATCTTCTTGAAACTCTGGATTCTGACAGAGGGCCACGAGACTTCGACCAGCATGCAAAAATGGAGGCTCAAGACCCTTCCAGAGCCGAGATATCGGACGTCCAAGTTTTGACCCGAAAAAAAAACATAAGGGGTAACACTGTCGTTTTTGGCCGAAATTTTGACCCCCTCCGATCTTCTTGAAACTCTGGATTCTGACAGAGGGCCACGAGACTTCGACCAGCGTGCAAAAATGGAGGCTCTAGACCCTTCCAGAGCCGAGATATCGGACGTCAAAGTTTTGACCTGAAAAAAAACATAAGGGGTAACACTGTCGTTTTTGGCCGAAATTTTGACCCCCTCCGATCTTCTTGAAACTCTGGATTCTGACAGAGGGCCACGAGACTTCGACCAGCGCGCAAAAATGGAGGCTCTAGACCCTTCCAGATCCGAGATATCAGACGTCAAAGTTTTGACCTGAAAAAAAAACATAAGGGGTAACACTGTCGTTTTTGGCCGAAATTTTGACCCCCTCCGATCTTCTTGAAACTCTGGATTCTGACAGAGGGCCACGAGACTTCGACCAGCGCGCAAAAATGGAGGCTCTAGACCCTTCCAGAGCCGAGATATCGGACGTCAAAGTTTTGACCTGAAAAAAAAAACATAAGGGGTAACACTGTTGTTTTTGGCCGAAATTTTGACCCCCTCCGATCTTCTTGAAACTCTGGATTCTGACAGAGGGCCACGAGACTTTGACCAGCATGCAAAAATGGAGGCTCTAGACCCTTCCAGAGCCGAGATATCGGACGTCAAAGTTTTGACCCGAAAAAAAACATAAGGGGTAACACTGTCGTTTTTGGCCGAAATTTTGACCCCCTCCGTTCTTCTTGAAACTCTGGATTCTGACAGAGGGCCACGAGACTTCGACCAGCGCGCAAAAATGGAGGCTCTAGACCCTTCCAGAGCCGAGATATCGGACGTCAAAGTTTTGACCTGAAAAAAAAACATAAGGGGTAACACTGTCGTTTTTGGCCGAAATTTTGACCCCCTCCGATCTTCTTGAAACTCTGGATTCTGACAGAGGGCCACGAGACTTCGACCAGCGCGCAAAAATGGAGGCTCTAGACCCTTCCAGAGCCGAGATATCAGACGACAAAGTTTTGACCTGAAAAAAAAACATAAGGGGTAACACTGTCGTTTTTGGCCGAAATTTTGACCCCCTCCGATCTTCTTGAAACTCTGGATTCTGACAGAGGGCCACGAGACTTCGGCCAGCGCGCAAAAATGGAGGCTCTAGACCCTTCCAGAGCCGAGATATCGGACGTCAAAGTTTTGACCTGAAAAAAAAACATAAGGGGTAACACTGTCGTTTTTGGCCGAAATTTTGACCCCCTCCGATCTTCTTGAAACTCTGGATTCTGACAGAGGGCCACGAGACTTCGACCAGCATGCAAAAATGGAGGCTCTAGACCCTTCCAGAGCCGAGATATCGGACGTCAAAGTTTTGACCCGAAAAAAAAACATAAGGGGTAACACTGTCGTTTTTGGCCGAAATTTTGACCCCCTCCGATCTTCTTGAAACTCTGGATTCTGACAGAGGGCCACGAGACTTCGACCAGCGCGCAAAAATGGAGGCTCTAGACCCTTCCAGAGCCGAGATATCGGACGTCAAAGTTTTGACCTGAAAAAAAAACATAAGGGGTAACACTGTCGTTTTTGGCCGAAATTTTGACCCCCTCCGATCTTCTTGAAACTCTGGATTCTGACAGAGGGCCACGAGACTTCGACCAGCGCGCAAAAATGGAGGCTCTAGACCCTTCCAGAGCCGAGATATCAGACGACAAAGTTTTGACCTGAAAAAAAAAAAACATAAGGGGTAACACTGTCGTTTTTGGCCGAAATTTTGACCCCCTCCAATCTTCTTGAAACTCTGGATTCTGACAGAGGGCCACGAGACTTCGACCAGCGCGCAGAAATGGAGGCTCTAGACCCTTCCAGAGCCGAGATATCGGACGTCAAAGTTTTGACCTGAAAAAAAAAACATAAGGGGTAACACTGTTGTTTTTGGCCGAAATTTTGACCCCCTCCGATCTTCTTGAAACTCTGGATTCTGACAGAGGGCCACGAGACTTCAACCAGCGTGCAAAAATGGAGGCTCTAGACCCTTCCAGAGCCGAGATATCAGACGTCAAAGTTTTGACCTGAAAAAAAAACATAAGGGGTAACACTGTCGTTTTTGGCCGAAATTTTGACCCCCTCCGATCTTCTTGAAACTCTGGATTCTGACAGAGGGCCACGAGACTTCGACCAGCGTGCAAAAATGGAGGCTCTAGACCCTTCCAGAGCCGAGATATCGGACGTCAAAGTTTTGACCTGAAAAAAAAACATAAGGGGTAACACTGTCGTTTTTGGCCGAAATTTTGACCCCCTCCAATCTTCTTGAAACTCTGGATTCTGACAGAGGGCCACGAGACTTCGACCAGCGCGCAAAAATGGAGGCTCTAGACCCTTCCAGAGCCGAGATATCGGACGTCAAAGTTTTGACCTGAAAAAAAAACATAAGGGGTAACACTGTCGTTTTTGGCCGAAATTTTGACCCCCTCCGATCTTCTTGAAACTCTGGATTATGACAGAGGGCCACGAGACTTCGATCAGCGCGCAAAAATGGAGGCTCTAGACCCTTCCAGAGCCGAGATATCAGACGACAAAGTTTTGACCTGAAAAAAAAAACATAAGGGGTAACACTGTCGTTTTTGGCCGAAATTTTGACCCCCTCCGATCTTCTTGAAACTCTGGATTCTGACAGAGGGCCACGAGACTTCGACCAGCGCGCAAAAATGAAGGCTCTAGACCCTTCCAGAGCCGAGATATCGGACGTCAAAGTTTTGACCCGAAAAAAAAACATAAGGGGTAACACTGTCGTTTTTGGCCGAAATTTTGACCCCCTCCGTTCTTCTTGAAACTCTGGATTCTGACAGAGGGCCACGAGACTTCGACCAGCGCGCAAAAATGGAGGCTCTAGACCCTTCCAGAGCCGAGATATCGGACGTCAAAGTTTTGACCTGAAAAAAAAACATAAGGGGTAACACTGTCGTTTTTGGCCGAAATTTTGACCCCCTCCGATCTTCTTGAAACTCTGGATTCTGACAGAGGGCCACGAGACTTCGACCAGCGCGCAAAAATGGAGGCTCTAGACCCTTCCAGAGCCGAGATATCAGACGACAAAGTTTTGACCTGAAAAAAAAACATAAGGGGTAACACTGTCGTTTTTGGCCGAAATTTTGACCCCCTCCGATCTTCTTGAAACTCTGGATTCTGACAGAGGGCCACGAGACTTCGACCAGCGCGCAAAAATGGAGGCTCTAGACCCTTCCAGAGCCGAGATATCGGACGTCAAAGTTTTGACCTGAAAAAAAAACATAAGGGGTAACACTGTCGTTTTTGGCCGAAATTTTGACCCCCTCCGATCTTCTTGAAACTCTGGATTCTGACAGAGGGCCACGAGACTTCGACCAGCATGCAAAAATGGAGGCTCAAGACCCTTCCAGAGCCGAGATATCGGACGTCCAAGTTTTGACCCGAAAAAAAAACATAAGGGGTAACACTGTCGTTTTTGGCCGAAATTTTGACCCCCTCCGATCTTCTTGAAACTCTGGATTCTGACAGAGGGCCACGAGACTTCGACCAGCGTGCAAAAATGGAGGCTCTAGACCCTTCCAGAGCCGAGATATCGGACGTCAAAGTTTTGACCTGAAAAAAAAACATAAGGGGTAACACTGTCGTTTTTGGCCGAAATTTTCACCCCCTCCAATCTTCTTGAAACTCTGGATTCTGACAGAGGGCCACGAGACTTCGACCAGCGCGCAAAAATGGAGGCTCTAGACCCTTCCAGATCCGAGATATCAGACGTCAAAGTTTTGACCTGAAAAAAAAACATAAGGGGTAACACTGTCGTTTTTGGCCGAAATTTTGACCCCCTCCGATCTTCTTGAAACTCTGGATTCTGACAGAGGGCCACGAGACTTCGACCAGCGCGCAAAAATGGAGGCTCTAGACCCTTCCAGAGCCGAGATATCGGACGTCAAAGTTTTGACCTGAAAAAAAAACATAAGGGGTAACACTGTCGTTTTTGGCCGAAATTTTGACCCCCTCCGATCTTCTTGAAACTCTGGATTCTGACAGAGGGCCATGAGACTTCAACCAGCATGCAAAAATGGAGGCTCTAGACCCTTCCAGAGCCGAGATATCGGACGTCAAAGTTTTGACCCGAAAAAAAACATAAGGGGTAACACTGTCGTTTTTGGCCGAAATTTTGACCCCCTCCGTTCTTCTTGAAACTCTGGATTCTGACAGAGGGCCACGAGACTTCGACCAGCGCGCAAAAATGGAGGCTCTAGACCCTTCCAGAGCTGAGATATCGGACGTCAAAGTTTTGACCTGAAAAAAAAACATAAGGGGTAACACTGTCGTTTTTGGCCGAAATTTTGACCCCCTCCGATCTTCTTGAAACTCTGGATTCTGACAGAGGGCCACGAGACTTCGACCAGCGCGCAAAAATGGAGGCTCTAGACCCTTCCAGAGCCGAGATATCAGACGACAAAGTTTTGACCTGAAAAAAAAACATAAGGGGTAACACTGTCGTTTTTGGCCGAAATTTTGACCCCCTCCGATCTTCTTGAAACTCTGGATTCTGACAGAGGGCCACGAGACTTCGACCAGCGCGCAAAAATGGAGGCTCTAGACCCTTCCAGAGCCGAGATATCGGACGTCAAAGTTTTGACCTGAAAAAAAAACATAAGGGGTAACACTGTCGTTTTTGGCCGAAATTTTGACCCCCTCCGATCTTCTTGAAACTCTGGATTCTGACAGAGGGCCACGAGACTTCGACCAGCATGCAAAAATGGAGGCTCTAGACCCTTCCAGAGCCGAGATATCGGACGTCAAAGTTTTGACCCGAAAAAAAAACATAAGGGGTAACACTGTCGTTTTTGGCCGAAATTTTGACCCCCTCCGATCTTCTTGAAACTCTGGATTCTGACAGAGGGCCACGAGACTTCGACCAGCGCGCAAAAATGGAGGCTCTAGACCCTTCCAGAGCCGAGATATCGGACGTCAAAGTTTTGACCTGAAAAAAAAAACATAAGGGGTAACACTGTCGTTTTTGGCCGAAATTTTGACCCCCTCCGATCTTCTTGAAACTCTGGATTCTGACAGAGGGCCACGAGACTTCGACCAGCGCGCAAAAATGGAGGCTCTAGACCCTTCCAGAGCCGAGATATCAGACGACAAAGTTTTGACCTGAAAAAAAAAACATAAGGGGTAACACTGTCGTTTTTGGCCGAAATTTTGACCCCCTCCGATCTTCTTGAAACTCTGGATTCTGACAGAGGGCCACGAGACTTCGACCAGCGCGCAGAAATGGAGGCTCTAGACCCTTCCAGAGCCGAGATATCGGACGTCAAAGTTTTGACCTGAAAAAAAAAAACATAAGGGGTAACACTGTTGTTTTTGGCCGAAATTTTGACCCCCTCCGATCTTCTTGAAACTCTGGATTCTGACAGAGGGCCACGAGACTTCGACCAGCGTGCAAAAATGGAGGCTCTAGACCCTTCCAGAGCCGAGATATCAGACGTCAAAGTTTTGACCTGAAAAAAAAACATAAGGGGTAACACTGTCGTTTTTGGCCGAAATTTTGACCCCCTCCGATCTTCTTGAAACTCTGGATTCTGACAGAGGGCCACGAGACTTCGACCAGCACGCAAAAAAGGAGGCTCTAGACCCTTCCAGAGCTGAGATATCGGACGTCAAAGTTTTGACCCGAAAAAAAAACATAAGGGGTAACACTGTCGTTTTTGGCCGAAATTTTGACCCCCTCCAATCTTCTTGAAACTCTGGATTCTGACAGAGGGCCACGAGACTTCGACCAGCGCGCAAAAATGGAGGCTCTAGACCCTTCCAGAGCCGAGATATCGGACGTCAAAGTTTTGACCTGAAAAAAAAAACATAAGGGGTAACACTGTCGTTTTTGGCCGAAATTTTGACCCCCTCCGATCTTCTTGAAACTCTGGATTATGACAGAGGGCCACGAGACTTCGATCAGCGCGCAAAAATGGAGGCTCTAGACCCTTCCAGAGCCGAGATATCAGACGACAAAGTTTTGACCTGAAAAAAAAAACATAAGGGGTAACACTGTCGTTTTTGGCCGAAATTTTGACCCCCTCCGATCTTCTTGAAACTCTGGATTCTGACAGAGGGCCACGAGACTTCGACCAGCGCGCAAAAATGGAGGCTCTAGACCCTTCCAGAGCCGAGATATCAGACGTCAAAGTTTTGACCCGAAAAAAAAACATAAGGGGTAACACTGTCGTTTTTGGCCGAAATTTTGACCCCCTCCGATCTTCTTGAAACTCTGGATTCTGACAGAGGGCCACGAGACTTCGACCAGCGCGCAAAAATGGAGGCTCTAGACCCTTCCAGAGCCGAGATATCAGACGTCAAAGTTTTGACCTGAAAAAAAAAAAACATAAGGGGTAACACTGTCGTTTTTGGCCGAAATTTTGACCCCCTCCGATCTTCTTGAAACTCTGGATTCTGACAGAGGGCCACGAGACTTCGACCAGCATGCAAAAATGGAGGCTCTAGACCCTTCCAGAGCCGAGATATCGGACGTCAAAGTTTTGACCCGAAAAAAAAAACATAAGGGGTAACACTGTCGTTTTTGGCCGAAATTTTGACCCCCTCCGATCTTCTTGAAACTCTGGATTCTGACAGAGGGCCACGAGACTTCGACCAGCGCGCAAAAATGGAGGCTCTAGACCCTTCCAGAGCCGAGATATCAGACGACAAAGTTTTGACCTGAAAAAAAAAACATAAGGGGTAACACTGTCGTTTTTGGCTGAAATTTTGACCCCCTCCGATCTTCTTGAAACTCTGGATTCTGACAGAGGGCCACGAGACTTCGACCAGCGCGCAAAAATGGAGGCTCTAGACCCTTCCAGAGCCGAGATATCGGACGTCAAAGTTTTGACCTGAAAAAAAAACATAAGGGGTAACACTGTCGTTTTTGGCCGAAATTTTGACCCCCTCCGATCTTCTTGAAACTCTGGATTCTGACAGAGGGCCACGAGACTTCGACCAGCGCGCAAAAATGGAGGCTCTAGACCCTTCCAGAGCCGAGATATCAGACGTCAAAGTTTTGACCTGAAAAAAAAACATAAGGGGTAACACTGTTGTTTTTGGCCGAAATTTTGACCCCCTCTGATCTTCTTGAAACTCTGGATTCTGACATAGGGCCACGAGACTTCGACCAGCACGCAAAAAAGGAGGCTCTAGACCCTTCCAGAGCCGAGATATCGGATGTCAAAGTTTTGACCCGAAAAAAAAACATAAGGGGTAACACTGTCGTTTTTGGCCGAAATTTTGACCCCCTCCGATCTTCTTGAAACTCTGGATTATGACAGAGGGCCACGAGACTTCGACCAGCGTGCAAAAATGGAGGCTCTAGACCCTTCAAGAGCCGAGATATCAGACGACAAAGTTTTGACCTGAAAAAAAAAACATAAGGGGTAACACTGTCGTTTTTGGCCGAAATTTTGACCCCCTCCGATCTTCTTGAAACTCTGGATTCTGACAGAGGGCCACGAGACTTCGACCAGCGCGCAAAAATGGAGGCTCTAGACCCTTCCAGAGCCAAGATATCAGACGACAAAGTTTTGACCTGAAAAAAAAACATAAGGGGTAACACTGTCGTTTTTGGCCGAAATTTTGACCCCCTCTGATCTTCTTGAAACTCTGGATTCTGACAGAGGGCCACGAGACTTCGACCAGCGCGCAAAAATGGAGGCTCTAGACCCTTCCAGAGCCGAGATATCAGACGTCAAAGTTTTGACCTGAAAAAAAAAAACATAAGGGGTAACACTGTCGTTTTTGGCCGAAATTTTGACCCCCTCCGATCTTCTTGAAACTCTGGATTCTGACAGAGGGCCACGAGACTTCGACCAGCATGCAAAAATGGAGGCTCTAGACCCTTCCAGAGCCGAGATATCGGACGTCAAAGTTTTGACCCGAAAAAAAAAACATAAGGGGTAACACTGTCGTTTTTGGCCGAAATTTTGACCCCCTCCGATCTTCTTGAAACTCTGGATTCTGACAGAGGGCCACGAGACTTCGACCAGCGCGCAAAAATGGAGGCTCTAGACCCTTCCAGAGCCGAGATATCAGACGTCAAAGTTTTGACCTGAAAAAAAAACATAAGGGGTAACACTGTCGTTTTTGGCCGAAATTTTGACCCCCTCCGATCTTCTTGAAACTCTGGATTCTGACAGAGGGCCATTAGACTTCGACCAGCACGCAAAAAAGGAGGCTCTAGACCCTTCCAGAGCCGAGATATCGGACGTCCAAGTTTTGACCCGAAAAAAAAAACATAAGGGGTAACACTGTCGTTTTTGGCCGAAATTTTGACCCCCTCCGATCTTCTTGAAACTCTGGATTCTGACAGAGGGCCACGAGACTTCGACCAGCGTGCAAAAATGGAGGCTCTAGACCCTTCCAGAGCCGAGATATCGGACGTCAAAGTTTTGACCTGAAAAAAAAAATATAAGGGGTAACACTGTCGTTTTTGGCCGAAATTTTGACCCCCTCCAATCTTCTTGAAACTCTGGATTCTGACAGAGGGCCACGAGACTTCGACCAGCATGCAAAAATGGAGGCTCTAGACCCTTTCAGAGCCGAGATATCGGACGTCAAAGTTTGACCCGAAAACAAAAAACATAAGGGGTAACACTGTCGTTTTTGGCCGAAATTTTGACCCCCTCCGATCTTCTTGAAACCCTGGATTCTGACAGAGGGCCACGAGACTTCGACCAGCGCGCAAAAATGGAGGCTCTAGACCCTTCCAGAGCCGAGATATCAGACGACAAAGTTTTGACCTGAAAAAAAAAACATAAGGGGTAACACTGTCGTTTTTGGCCGAAATTTTGACCCCCTCCGATCTTCTTGAAACTCTGGATTCTGACAGAGGGCCACGAGACTTCGACCAGCACGCAAAAATGGAGGCTCTAGACCCTTCCAGAGCCGAGATATCAGACGTCAAAGTTTTGACCTGAAAAAAAAACCATAAGGGGTAACACTGTCGTTTTTGGCCGAAATTTTGACCCCCTCCGATCTTCTTGAAACTCTGGATTCTGACAGAGGGCCACGAGACTTCGACCAGCGCCCAAAAATGGAGGCTCTAGACCCTTCCAGAGCCGAGATATCAGACGTCAAAGTTTTGACCTGAAAAAAAAAACATAAGGGGTAACACTGTCGTTTTTGGCCGAAATTTTGACCCCCTCCGATCTTCTTGAAACTCTGGATTCTGACAGAGGGCCACGAGACTTCGACCAGCACGCAAAAAAGCAGGCTCTAGACCCTTCCAGAGCCGAGATGTCGGACGTCAAAGTTTTGACCCGAAAAAAAAACATAAGGGGTAACACTGTCGTTTTTGGCCGAAATTTTGACCCCCTCCGATCTTCTTGAAACTCTGGATTCTGACAGAGGGCCACGAGACTTCGACCAGCGCGCAAAAATGGAGGCTCTAGACCCTTCCAGAGCCGAGATATCGGACGTCAAAGTTTTGACCTGAAAAAAAAACATAAGGGGTAACACTGTCGTTTTTGGCCGAAATTTTGACCCCCTTCAATCTTCTTGAAACTCTGGATTCTGACAGAGGGCCACGAGACTTCGACCAGCGCGCAAAAATGGAGGCTCTAGACCCTTCCAGAGCCGAGATATCGGACGTCAAAGTTTTGACCTGAAAAAAAAACATAAGGGGTAACACTGTCGTTTTTGGCCGAAATTTTGACCCCCTCCGATCTTCTTGAAACTCTGGATTCTGACAGAGGGCCACGAGACATCGACCAGCGCGCAAAAATGGAGGCTCTAGACCCTTCCAGAGCCGAGATATCAGACGACAAAGTTTTGACCTGAAAAAAAAACATAAGGGGTAACACTGTCGTTTTTGGCCGAAATTTTGACCCCCTCCGATCTTCTTGAAACTCTGGATTCTGACAGAGGGCCACGAGACTTCGACCAGCGCGCAAAAATGGAGGCTCTAGACCCTTCCAGAGCCGAGATATCGGACGTCAAAGTTTTGACCTGAAAAAAAAATATAAGGGGTAACACTGTCGTTTTTGGCCGAAATTTTGACCCCCTCCGATCTTCTTGAAACTCTGGATTCTGACAGAGGGCCACGAGACTTCGACCAGCGGCCAAAAATGGAGGCTCTAGACCCTTCCAGAGCCGAGATATCAGACGTCAAAGTTTTGACCTGAAAAAAAAACATAAGGGGTAACACTGTCGTTTTTGGCCGAAATTTTGACCCCCTCCGATCTTCTTGAAACTCTGGATTCTGACAGAGGGCCACGAGACTTCGACCAGCGCGCAAAAATGGAGGCTCTAGACCCTTCCAGAGCCGAGATATCGGAAGTCAAAGTTTTGACCCGAAAAAAAAACATAAGGGGTAACACTGTCGTTTTTGGCCGAAATTTTGACCCCCTCCGATCTTCTTGAAACTCTGGATTCTGACAGAGGGCCACGAGACTTCGACCAGCGCGCAAAAATGGAGGCTCTAGACCCTTCCAGAGCCGAGATATCGGACGTCAAAGTTTTGACCTGAAAAAAAAAACATAAGGGGTAACACTGTCGTTTTTGGCCGAAATTTTGACCCCCTCCGATCTTCTTGAAACTCTGGATTCTGACAGAGGGCCACGAGACTTCGACCAGCACGCAAAAAAGCAGGCTCTAGACCCTTCCAGAGCCGAGATATCGAACGTCAAAGTTTTGACCCGAAAAAAAAACATAAGGGGTAACACTGTCGTTTTTGGCCGAAATTTTGACCGCCTCCGATCTTCTTGAAACTCTGGATTCTGACAGAGGGCCACGAGACTTCGACCAGCGCGCAAAAATGGAGGCTCTAGACCCTTCCAGAGCCGAGATATCGGACGTCAAAGTTTTGACCTGAAAAAAAAACATAAGGGGTAACACTGTCGTTTTTGGCCGAAATTTTGACCCCCTCCAATCTTCTTGAAACTCTGGATTCTGACAGAGGGCCACGAGACTTCGACCAGCGCGCAAAAATGGAGGCTCTAGACCCTTCCAGAGCCGAGATATCGGACGTCAAAGTTTTGACCTGAAAAAAAAAACATAAGGGGTAACACTGTCGTTTTTGGCCGAAATTTTGACCCCCTCCGATCTTCTTGAAACTCTGGATTCTGACAGAGGGCCACGAGACTTCGACCAGCGCGCAAAAATGGAGGCTCTAGACCCTTCCAGAGCCGAGATATCAGACGACAAAGTTTTGACCTGAAAAAAAAACATAAG
Source organism: Cyprinella venusta (assembly GCA_038021265.1). NCBI lineage: Eukaryota > Metazoa > Chordata > Actinopteri > Cypriniformes > Leuciscidae > Cyprinella > Cyprinella venusta. Next base: position 21,319,706 of record CM075869.1, on the reverse strand, counting down.
GGGTAACACTGTCGTTTTTGGCCGAAATTTTGACCAACTCCGATCTTCTTGAAACTCTGGATTCTGACAGAGGGCCACGAGACTTCGACCAGCGCGCAAAAATGGAGGCTCTAGACCCTTCCAGAGCCGAGATATCGGACGTCAAAGTTTTGACCTGAAAAAAAAAACATAAGGGGTAACACTGTCGTTTTTGGCCGAAATTTTGACCCCCTCCGATCTTCTTGAAACTCTGGATTCTGACAGAGGGCCACGAGACTTCGACCAGTGCGCAAAAATGGAGGCTCTAGACCCTTCCAGAGCCGAGATATCAGACGACAAAGTTTTGACCTGAAAAAAAAACATAAGGGGTAACAATGTCGTTTTTGGACAAAATTTTGACCCCCTCCGATCTTCTTGAAACTCTGGATTCTGACAGAGGGCCACGAGACTTCGACCAGCGCGCAAAAATGGAGGCTCTAGACCCTTCCAGAGCCGAGATATCAGACGTCAAAGTTTTGACACGAAAAAAAAACATAAGGGGTAACACTGTCGTTTTTGGCCGAAATTTTGACCCCCTCCGATCTTCTTGAAACTCTGGATTCTGACAGAGGGCCACGAGACTTCGACCAGCGCGCAAAAATGGAGGCTCTAGACCCTTCCAGAGCCGAGATATCAGACGTCAAAGTTTTGACCTGAAAAAATAAAAAACATAAGGGGTAACACTGTCGTTTTTGGCCGAAATTTTGACCCCCTCCGATCTTCTTGAAACTCTGGATTCTGACAGAGGGCCACGAGACTTCGACCAGCATGCAAAAATGGAGGCTCTAGACCCTTCCAGAGCCGAGATATCGGACGTCAAAGTTTTGACCCGAAAAAAAAAACATAAGGGGTAACACTGTCGTTTTTGGCCGAAATTTTGACCCCCTCCGATCTTCTTGAAACTCTGGATTCTGACAGAGGGCCACGAGACTTCGACCAGCGCGCAAAAATGGAGGCTCTAGACCCTTCCAGAGCCGAGATATCAGACGTCAAAGTTTTGACCTGAAAAAAAAACATAAGGGGTAACACTGTCGTTTTTGGCCGAAATTTTGACCCCCTCCGATCTTCTTGAAACTCTGGATTCTGACAGAGGGCCATTAGACTTCGACCAGCACGCAAAAAAGGAGGCTCTAGACCCTTCCAGAGCCGAGATATCAGACGACAAAGTTTTGACCTGAAAAAAAAACATAAGGGGTAACACTGTCGTTTTTGGCCGAAATTTTGACCCCCTCCGATCTTCTTGAAACTCTGGATTCTGACAGAGGGCCACGAGACTTCGACCAGCGCGCAAAAATGGAGGCTCTAGACCCTTCCAGAGCCGAGATATCGGACGTCAAAGTTTTGACCTGAAAAAAAAATATAAGGGGTAACACTGTCGTTTTTGGCCGAAATTTTGACCCCCTCCGATCTTCTTGAAACTCTGGATTCTGACAGAGGGCCACGAGACTTCGACCAGCGGCCAAAAATGGAGGCTCTAGACCCTTCCAGAGCCGAGATATCAGACGTCAAAGTTTTGACCTGAAAAAAAAACATAAGGGGTAACACTGTCGTTTTTGGCCGAAATTTTGACCCCCTCCGATCTTCTTGAAACTCTGGATTCTGACAGAGGGCCACGAGACTTCGACCAGCGCGCAAAAATGGAGGCTCTAGACCCTTCCAGAGCCGAGATATCGGAAGTCAAAGTTTTGACCCGAAAAAAAAACATAAGGGGTAACACTGTCGTTTTTGGCCGAAATTTTGACCCCCTCCGATCTTCTTGAAACTCTGGATTCTGACAGAGGGCCACGAGACTTCGACCAGCGCGCAAAAATGGAGGCTCTAGACCCTTCCAGAGCCGAGATATCGGACGTCAAAGTTTTGACCTGAAAAAAAAAACATAAGGGGTAACACTGTCGTTTTTGGCCGAAATTTTGACCCCCTCCGATCTTCTTGAAACTCTGGATTCTGACAGAGGGCCACGAGACTTCGACCAGCACGCAAAAAAGCAGGCTCTAGACCCTTCCAGAGCCGAGATATCGGACGTCAAAGTTTTGACCCGAAAAAAAAACATAAGGGGTAACACTGTCGTTTTTGGCCGAAATTTTGACCGCCTCCGATCTTCTTGAAACTCTGGATTCTGACAGAGGGCCACGAGACTTCGACCAGCGCGCAAAAATGGAGGCTCTAGACCCTTCCAGAGCCGAGATATCGGACGTCAAAGTTTTGACCTGAAAAAAAAACATAAGGGGTAACACTGTCGTTTTTGGCCGAAATTTTGACCCCCTCCAATCTTCTTGAAACTCTGGATTCTGACAGAGGGCCACGAGACTTCGACCAGCGCGCAAAAATGGAGGCTCTAGACCCTTCCAGAGCCGAGATATCGGACGTCAAAGTTTTGACCTGAAAAAAAAAACATAAGGGGTAACACTGTCGTTTTTGGCCGAAATTTTGACCCCCTCCGATCTTCTTGAAACTCTGGATTCTGACAGAGGGCCACGAGACTTCGACCAGCGCGCAAAAATGGAGGCTCTAGACCCTTCCAGAGCCGAGATATCAGACGACAAAGTTTTGACCTGAAAAAAAAACATAAGGGGTAACACTGTCGTTTTTGGCCGAAATTTTGACCAACTCCGATCTTCTTGAAACTCTGGATTCTGACAGAGGGCCACGAGACTTCGACCAGCGCGCAAAAATGGAGGCTCTAGACCCTTCCAGAGCCGAGATATCGGACGTCAAAGTTTTGACCTGAAAAAAAAAACATAAGGGGTAACACTGTCGTTTTTGGCCGAAATTTTGACCCCCTCCGATCTTCTTGAAACTCTGGATTCTGACAGAGGGCCACGAGACTTCGACCAGCGCGCAAAAATGGAGGCTCTAGACCCTTCCAGAGCCGAGATATCAGACGACAAAGTTTTGACCTGAAAAAAAAACATAAGGGGTAACAATGTCGTTTTTGGACAAAATTTTGACCCCCTTCGATCTTCTTGAAACTCTGGATTCTGACAGAGGGCCACGAGACTTCGACCAGCGCGCAAAAATGGAGGCTCTAGACCCTTCCAGAGCCGAGATATCAGACGTCAAAGTTTTGACACGAAAAAAAAACATAAGGGGTAACACTGTCGTTTTTGGCCGAAATTTTGACCCCCTCCGATCTTCTTGAAACTCTGGATTCTGACAGAGGGCCACGAGACTTCGACCAGCGCGCAAAAATGGAGGCTCTAGACCCTTCCAGAGCCGAGATATCAGACGTCAAAGTTTTGACCTGAAAAAATAAAAAACATAAGGGGTAACACTGTCGTTTTTGGCCGAAATTTTGACCCCCTCCGATCTTCTTGAAACTCTGGATTCTGACAGAGGGCCACGAGACTTCGACCAGCATGCAAAAATGGAGGCTCTAGACCCTTCCAGAGCCGAGATATCGGACGTCAAAGTTTTGACCCGAAAAAAAAAACATAAGGGGTAACACTGTCGTTTTTGGCCGAAATTTTGACCCCCTCCGATCTTCTTGAAACTCTGGATTCTGACAGAGGGCCACGAGACTTCGACCAGCGCGCAAAAATGGAGGCTCTAGACCCTTCCAGAGCCGAGATATCAGACGTCAAAGTTTTGACCTGAAAAAAAAACATAAGGGGTAACACTGTCGTTTTTGGCCGAAATTTTGACCCCCTCCGATCTTCTTGAAACTCTGGATTCTGACAGAGGGCCATTAGACTTCGACCAGCACGCAAAAAAGGAGGCTCTAGACCCTTCCAGAGCCGAGATATCGGACGTCCAAGTTTTGACCCGAAAAAAAAAACATAAGGGGTAACACTGTCGTTTTTGGCCGAAATTTTGACCCCCTCCGATCTTCTTGAAACTCTGGATTCTGACAGAGGGCCACGAGACTTCGACCAGCGTGCAAAAATGGAGGCTCTAGACCCTTCCAGAGCCGAGATATCGGACGTCAAAGTTTTGACCTGAAAAAAAAAATATAAGGGGTAACACTGTCGTTTTTGGCCGAAATTTTGACCCCCTCCGATCTTCTTGAAACTCTGGATTCTGACAGAGGGCCACGAGACTTCGACCAGCGCGCAAAAATGGAGGCTCTAGACCCTTCCAGAGCCGAGATATCGGAAGTCAAAGTTTTGACCCGAAAAAAAAACATAAGGGGTAACACTGTCGTTTTTGGCCGAAATTTTGACCCCCTCCGATCTTCTTGAAACTCTGGATTCTGACAGAGGGCCACGAGACTTCGACCAGCGCGCAAAAATGGAGGCTCTAGACCCTTCCAGAGCCGAGATATCGGACGTCAAAGTTTTGACCTGAAAAAAAAAACATAAGGGGTAACACTGTCGTTTTTGGCCGAAATTTTGACCCCCTCCGATCTTCTTGAAACTCTGGATTCTGACAGAGGGCCACGAGACTTCGACCAGCACGCAAAAAAGCAGGCTCTAGACCCTTCCAGAGCCGAGATATCGGACGTCAAAGTTTTGACCCGAAAAAAAAACATAAGGGGTAACACTGTCGTTTTTGGCCGAAATTTTGACCGCCTCCGATCTTCTTGAAACTCTGGATTCTGACAGAGGGCCACGAGACTTCGACCAGCGCGCAAAAATGGAGGCTCTAGACCCTTCCAGAGCCGAGATATCGGACGTCAAAGTTTTGACCTGAAAAAAAAACATAAGGGGTAACACTGTCGTTTTTGGCCGAAATTTTGACCCCCTCCAATCTTCTTGAAACTCTGGATTCTGACAGAGGGCCACGAGACTTCGACCAGCGCGCAAAAATGGAGGCTCTAGACCCTTCCAGAGCCGAGATATCGGACGTCAAAGTTTTGACCTGAAAAAAAAAACATAAGGGGTAACACTGTCGTTTTTGGCCGAAATTTTGACCCCCTCCGATCTTCTTGAAACTCTGGATTCTGACAGAGGGCCACGAGACTTCGACCAGCGCGCAAAAATGGAGGCTCTAGACCCTTCCAGAGCCGAGATATCAGACGACAAAGTTTTGACCTGAAAAAAAAACATAAGGGGTAACACTGTCGTTTTTGGCCGAAATTTTGACCAACTCCGATCTTCTTGAAACTCTGGATTCTGACAGAGGGCCACGAGACTTCGACCAGCGCGCAAAAATGGAGGCTCTAGACCCTTCCAGAGCCGAGATATCGGACGTCAAAGTTTTGACCTGAAAAAAAAAACATAAGGGGTAACACTGTCGTTTTTGGCCGAAATTTTGACCCCCTCCGATCTTCTTGAAACTCTGGATTCTGACAGAGGGCCACGAGACTTCGACCAGCGCGCAAAAATGGAGGCTCTAGACCCTTCCAGAGCCGAGATATCAGACGACAAAGTTTTGACCTGAAAAAAAAACATAAGGGGTAACAATGTCGTTTTTGGACAAAATTTAGACCCCCTCCGATCTTCTTGAAACTCTGGATTCTGACAGAGGGCCACGAGACTTCGACCAGCGCGCAAAAATGGAGGCTCTAGACCCTTCCAGAGCCGAGATATCAGACGTCAAAGTTTTGACACGAAAAAAAAACATAAGGGGTAACACTGTCGTTTTTGGCCGAAATTTTGACCCCCTCCGATCTTCTTGAAACTCTGGATTCTGACAGAGGGCCACGAGACTTCGACCAGCGCGCAAAAATGGAGGCTCTAGACCCTTCCAGAGCCGAGATATCAGACGTCAAAGTTTTGACCTGAAAAAATAAAAAACATAAGGGGTAACACTGTCGTTTTTGGCCGAAATTTTGACCCCCTCCGATCTTCTTGAAACTCTGGATTCTGACAGAGGGCCACGAGACTTCGACCAGCATGCAAAAATGGAGGCTCTAGACCCTTCCAGAGCCGAGATATCGGACGTCAAAGTTTTGACCCGAAAAAAAAAACATAAGGGGTAACACTGTCGTTTTTGGCCGAAATTTTGACCCCCTCCGATCTTCTTGAAACTCTGGATTCTGACAGAGGGCCACGAGACTTCGACCAGCGCGCAAAAATGGAGGCTCTAGACCCTTCCAGAGCCGAGATATCAGACGTCAAAGTTTTGACCTGAAAAAAAAACATAAGGGGTAACACTGTCGTTTTTGGCCGAAATTTTGACCCCCTCCGATCTTCTTGAAACTCTGGATTCTGACAGAGGGCCATTAGACTTCGACCAGCACGCAAAAAAGGAGGCTCTAGACCCTTCCAGAGCCGAGATATCGGACGTCCAAGTTTTGACCCGAAAAAAAAAACATAAGGGGTAACACTGTCGTTTTTGGCCGAAATTTTGACCCCCTCCGATCTTCTTGAAACTCTGGATTCTGACAGAGGGCCACGAGACTTCGACCAGCGTGCAAAAATGGAGGCTCTAGACCCTTCCAGAGCCGAGATATCGGACGTCAAAGTTTTGACCTGAAAAAAAAAATATAAGGGGTAACACTGTCGTTTTTGGCCGAAATTTTGACCCCCTCCAATCTTCTTGAAACTCTGGATTCTGACAGAGGGCCACGAGACTTCGACCAGCATGCAAAAATGGAGGCTCTAGACCCTTTCAGAGCCGAGATATCGGACGTCAAAGTTTGACCCGAAAACAAAAAACATAAGGGGTAACACTGTCGTTTTTGGCCGAAATTTTGACCCCCTCCGATCTTCTTGAAACCCTGGATTCTGACAGAGGGCCACGAGACTTCGACCAGCGCGCAAAAATGGAGGCTCTAGACCCTTCCAGAGCCGAGATATCAGACGACAAAGTTTTGACCTGAAAAAAAAAACATAAGGGGTAACACTGTCGTTTTTGGCCGAAATTTTGACCCCCTCCGATCTTCTTGAAACTCTGGATTCTGACAGAGGGCCACGAGACTTCGACCAGCGCGCAAAAATGGAGGCTCTAGACCCTTCCAGAGCCGAGATATCGGACGTCAAAGTTTTGACCTGAAAAAAAAATATAAGGGGTAACACTGTCGTTTTTGGCCGAAATTTTGACCCCCTCCGATCTTCTTGAAACTCTGGATTCTGACAGAGGGCCACGAGACTTCGACCAGCGGCCAAAAATGGAGGCTCTAGACCCTTCCAGAGCCGAGATATCAGACGTCAAAGTTTTGACCTGAAAAAAAAACATAAGGGGTAACACTGTCGTTTTTGGCCGAAATTTTGACCCCCTCCGATCTTCTTGAAACTCTGGATTCTGACAGAGGGCCACGAGACTTCGACCAGCGCGCAAAAATGGAGGCTCTAGACCCTTCCAGAGCCGAGATATCGGAAGTCAAAGTTTTGACCCGAAAAAAAAAACATAAGGGGTAACACTGTCGTTTTTGGCCGAAATTTTGACCCCCTCCGATCTTCTTGAAACTCTGGATTCTGACAGAGGGCCACGAGACTTCGACCAGCGCGCAAAAATGGAGGCTCTAGACCCTTCCAGAGCCGAGATATCAGACGTCAAAGTTTTGACCTGAAAAAATAAAAAACATAAGGGGTAACACTGTCGTTTTTGGCCGAAATTTTGACCCCCTCCGATCTTCTTGAAACTCTGGATTCTGACAGAGGGCCACGAGACTTCGACCAGCATGCAAAAATGGAGGCTCTAGACCCTTCCAGAGCCGAGATATCGGACGTCAAAGTTTTGACCCGAAAAAAAAAACATAAGGGGTAACACTGTCGTTTTTGGCCGAAATTTTGACCCCCTCCGATCTTCTTGAAACTCTGGATTCTGACAGAGGGCCACGAGACTTCGACCAGCGCGCAAAAATGGAGGCTCTAGACCCTTCCAGAGCCGAGATATCAGACGTCAAAGTTTTGACCTGAAAAAAAAAACATAAGGGGTAACACTGTCGTTTTTGGCCGAAATTTTGACCCCCTCCGATCTTCTTGAAACTCTGGATTCTGACAGAGGGCCATTAGACTTCGACCAGCACGCAAAAAAGGAGGCTCTAGACCCTTCCAGAGCCGAGATATCGGACGTCCAAGTTTTGACCCGAAAAAAAAAACATAAGGGGTAACACTGTCGTTTTTGGCCGAAATTTTGACCCCCTCCGATCTTCTTGAAACTCTGGATTCTGACAGAGGGCCACGAGACTTCGACCAGCGTGCAAAAATGGAGGCTCTAGACCCTTCCAGAGCCGAGATATCGGACGTCAAAGTTTTGACCTGAAAAAAAAAATATAAGGGGTAACACTGTCGTTTTTGGCCGAAATTTTGACCCCCTCCAATCTTCTTGAAACTCTGGATTCTGACAGAGGGCCACGAGACTTCGACCAGCATGCAAAAATGGAGGCTCTAGACCCTTTCAGAGCCGAGATATCGGACGTCAAAGTTTGACCCGAAAACAAAAAACATAAGGGGTAACACTGTCGTTTTTGGCCGAAATTTTGACCCCCTCCGATCTTCTTGAAACCCTGGATTCTGACAGAGGGCCACGAGACTTCGACCAGCGCGCAAAAATGGAGGCTCTAGACCCTTCCAGAGCCGAGATATCAGACGACAAAGTTTTGACCTGAAAAAAAAAACATAAGGGGTAACACTGTCGTTTTTGGCCGAAATTTTGACCCCCTCCGATCTTCTTGAAACTCTGGATTCTGACAGAGGGCCACGAGACTTCGACCAGCACGCAAAAATGGAGGCTCTAGACCCTTCCAGAGCCGAGATATCAGACGTCAAAGTTTTGACCTGAAAAAAAAACCATAAGGGGTAACACTGTCGTTTTTGGCCGAAATTTTGACCCCCTCCGATCTTCTTGAAACTCTGGATTCTGACAGAGGGCCACGAGACTTCGACCAGCGCCCAAAAATGGAGGCTCTAGACCCTTCCAGAGCCGAGATATCAGACGTCAAAGTTTTGACCTGAAAAAAAAAACATAAGGGGTAACACTGTCGTTTTTGGCCGAAATTTTGACCCCCTCCGATCTTCTTGAAACTCTGGATTCTGACAGAGGGCCACGAGACTTCGACCAGCACGCAAAAAAGCAGGCTCTAGACCCTTCCAGAGCCGAGATGTCGGACGTCAAAGTTTTGACCCGAAAAAAAAACATAAGGGGTAACACTGTCGTTTTTGGCCGAAATTTTGACCCCCTCCGATCTTCTTGAAACTCTGGATTCTGACAGAGGGCCACGAGACTTCGACCAGCGCGCAAAAATGGAGGCTCTAGACCCTTCCAGAGCCGAGATATCGGACGTCAAAGTTTTGACCTGAAAAAAAAACATAAGGGGTAACACTGTCGTTTTTGGCCGAAATTTTGACCCCCTTCAATCTTCTTGAAACTCTGGATTCTGACAGAGGGCCACGAGACTTCGACCAGCGCGCAAAAATGGAGGCTCTAGACCCTTCCAGAGCCGAGATATCGGACGTCAAAGTTTTGACCTGAAAAAAAAAAACATAAGGGGTAACACTGTCGTTTTTGGCCGAAATTTTGACCCCCTCCGATCTTCTTGAAACTCTGGATTCTGACAGAGGGCCACGAGACATCGACCAGCGCGCAAAAATGGAGGCTCTAGACCCTTCCAGAGCCGAGATATCAGACGACAAAGTTTTGACCTGAAAAAAAAACATAAGGGGTAACACTGTCGTTTTTGGCCGAAATTTTGACCCCCTCCGATCTTCTTGAAACTCTGGATTCTGACAGAGGGCCACGAGACTTCGACCAGCGCGCAAAAATGGAGGCTCTAGACCCTTCCAGAGCCGAGATATCGGACGTCAAAGTTTTGACCTGAAAAAAAAATATAAGGGGTAACACTGTCGTTTTTGGCCGAAATTTTGACCCCCTCCGATCTTCTTGAAACTCTGGATTCTGACAGAGGGCCACGAGACTTCGACCAGCGGCCAAAAATGGAGGCTCTAGACCCTTCCAGAGCCGAGATATCAGACGTCAAAGTTTTGACCTGAAAAAAAAACATAAGGGGTAACACTGTCGTTTTTGGCCGAAATTTTGACCCCCTCCGATCTTCTTGAAACTCTGGATTCTGACAGAGGGCCACGAGACTTCGACCAGCGCGCAAAAATGGAGGCTCTAGACCCTTCCAGAGCCGAGATATCGGAAGTCAAAGTTTTGACCCGAAAAAAAAAACATAAGGGGTAACACTGTCGTTTTTGGCCGAAATTTTGACCCCCTCCGATCTTCTTGAAACTCTGGATTCTGACAGAGGGCCACGAGACTTCGACCAGCGCGCAAAAATGGAGGCTCTAGACCCTTCCAGAGCCGAGATATCGGACGTCAAAGTTTTGACCTGAAAAAAAAACATAAGGGGTAACACTGTCGTTTTTGGCCGAAATTTTGACCCCCTCCGATCTTCTTGAAACTCTGGATTCTGACAGAGGGCCACGAGACTTCGACCAGCACGCAAAAAAGCAGGCTCTAGACCCTTCCAGAGCCGAGATATCGGACGTCAAAGTTTTGACCCGAAAAAAAAACATAAGGGGTAACACTGTCGTTTTTGGCCGAAATTTTGACCCCCTCCGATCTTCTTGAAACTCTGGATTCTGACAGAGGGCCACGAGACTTCGACCAGCGCGCAAAAATGGAGGCTCTAGACCCTTCCAGAGCCGAGATATCGGACGTCAAAGTTTTGACCTGAAAAAAAAACATAAGGGGTAACACTGTCGTTTTTGGCCGAAATTTTGACCCCCTCCAATCTTCTTGAAACTCTGGATTCTGACAGAGGGCCACGAGACTTCGACCAGCGCGCAAAAATGGAGGCTCTAGACCCTTCCAGAGCCGAGATATCGGACGTCAAAGTTTTGACCTGAAAAAAAAAACATAAGGGGTAACACTGTCGTTTTTGGCCGAAATTTTGACCCCCTCCGATCTTCTTGAAACTCTGGATTCTGACAGAGGGCCACGAGACTTCGACCAGCGCGCAAAAATGGAGGCTCTAGACCCTTCCAGAGCCGAGATATCAGACGACAAAGTTTTGACCTGAAAAAAAAACATAAGGGGTAACACTGTCGTTTTTGGCCGAAATTTTGACCAACTCCGATCTTCTTGAAACTCTGGATTCTGACAGAGGGCCACGAGACTTCGACCAGCGCGCAAAAATGGAGGCTCTAGACCCTTCCAGAGCCGAGATATCGGACGTCAAAGTTTTGACCTGAAAAAAAAACATAAGGGGTAACACTGTCGTTTTTGGCCGAAATTTTGACCCCCTCCGATCTTCTTGAAACTCTGGATTCTGACAGAGGGCCACGAGACTTCGACCAGCGCGCAAAAATGGAGGCTCTAGACCCTTCCAGAGCCGAGATATCAGACGACAAAGTTTTGACCTGAAAAAAAAACATAAGGGGTAACAATGTCGTTTTTGGACAAAATTTTGACCCCCTCCGATCTTCTTGAAACTCTGGATTCTGACAGAGGGCCACGAGACTTCGACCAGCGCGCAAAAATGGAGGCTCTAGACCCTTCCAGAGCCGAGATATCAGACGTCAAAGTTTTGACACGAAAAAAAAACATAAGGGGTAACACTGTCGTTTTTGGCCGAAATTTTGACCCCCTCCGATCTTCTTGAAACTCTGGATTCTGACAGAGGGCCACGAGACTTCGACCAGCGCACAAAAATGGAGGCTCTAGACCCTTCCAGAGCCAAGATATCAGACGACAAAGTTTTGACCTGAAAAAAAAACATAAGGGGTAACACTGTCGTTTTTGGCTGAAATTTTGACCCCCTCCGATCTTCTTGAAACTCTGGATTCTGACAGAGGGCCACGAGACTTCGACCAGCGCGCAAAAATGGAGGCTCTAGACCCTTCCAGAGCCGAGATATCAGACGTCAAAGTTTTGACCTGAAAAAAAAAACATAAGGGGTAACACTGTCGTTTTTGGCCGAAATTTTGACCCCCTCCGATCTTCTTGAAACTCTGGATTCTGACAGAGGGCCACGAGACTTCGACCAGCATGCAAAAATGGAGGCTCTAGACCCTTCCAGAGCCGAGATATCGGACGTCAAAGTTTTGACCCGAAAAAAAAAAACATAAGGGGTAACACTGTCGTTTTTGGCCGAAATTTTGACCCCCTCCGATCTTCTTGAAACTCTGGATTCTGACAGAGGGCCACGAGACTTCGACCAGCGCGCAAAAATGGAGGCTCTAGACCCTTCCAGAGCCGAGATATCAGACGACAAAGTTTTGACCTGAAAAAAAAACATAAGGGGTAACACTGTCGTTTTTGGCTGAAATTTTGACCCCCTCCGATCTTCTTGAAACTCTGGATTCTGACAGAGGGCCACGAGACTTCGACCAGCGCGCAAAAATGGAGGCTCTAGACCCTTCCAGAGCCGAAATATCGGACGTCAAAGTTTTGACCTGAAAAAAAAACATAAGGCGTAACACTGTCGTTTTTGGCCGAAATTTTGACCCCCTCCGATCTTCTTGAAACTCTGGATTCTGACAGAGGGCCACGAGACTTCGACCAGCGCGCAAAAATGGAGGCTCTAGACCCTTCCAGAGCCGAGATATCAGACGACAAAGTTTTGACCTGAAAAAAAAACATAAGGGGTAACACTGTCGTTTTTGGCCGAAATTTTGACCCCCTCCAATCTTCTTGAAACTCTGGATTCTGACAGAGGGCCACGAGACTTCGACCAGTGCGCAAAAATGGAGGCTCTAGACCCTTCCAGAGCCGAGATATCGGACGTCAAAGTTTTGACCTGAAAAAAAACATAAGGGGTAACACTGTCGTTTTTGGCCGAAATTTTGACCCCCTCTGATCTTCTTGAAACTCTAGATTCTGACATAGGGCCACGAGACTTCGACCAGCACGCAAAAAAGGAGGCTCAAGACCCTTCCAGAGCCGAGATATCGGACGTCCAAGTTTTGACCCGAAAAAAAAACATAAGGGGTAACACTGTCGTTTTTGGCCGAAATTTTGACCCCCTCCGATCTTCTTGAAACTCTGGATTCTGACAGAGGGCCACGAGACTTCGACCAGCGTGCAAAAATGGAGGCTCTAGACCCTTCCAGAGCCGAGATATCGGACGTCAAAGTTTTGACCTGAAAAAAAAACATAAGGGGTAACACTGTCGTTTTTGGCCGAAATTTTGACCCCCTCCAATCTTCTTGAAACTCTGGATTCTGACAGAGGGCCACGAGACTTCGACCAGCGCGCAAAAATGGAGGCTCTAGACCCTTCCAGATCCGAGATATCAGACGTCAAAGTTTTGACCTGAAAAAAAACATAAGGGGTAACACTGTCGTTTTTGGCCGAAATTTTGACCCCCTCCAATCTTCTTGAAACTCTGGATTCTGACAGAGGGCCACGAGACTTCGACCAGCGCGCAAAAATGGAGGCTCTAGACCCTTCCAGATCCGAGATATCAGACGTCAAAGTTTTGACCTGAAAAAAAACATAAGGGGTAACACTGTCGTTTTTGGCCGAAATTTTGACCCCCTCCGATCTTCTTGAAACTCTGGATTCTGACAGAGGGCCACGAGACTTCGACCAGCGCGCAAAAATGGAGGCTCTAGACCCCTTCCAGAGCCGAGATATCGGACGTCAAAGTTTTGACCTGAAAAAAAAACATAAGGGGTAACACTGTCGTTTTTGGCCGAAATTTTGACCCCCTCCGATCTTCTTGAAACTCTGGATTCTGACAGAGGGCCACGAGACTTCGACCAGCATGCAAAAATGGAGGCTCTAGACCCTTCCAGAGCCGAGATATCGGACGTCAAAGTTTTGACCCGAAAAAAAAACATAAGGGGTAACACTGTCGTTTTTGGCCGAAATTTTGACCCCCCTCCGTTCTTCTTGAAACTCTGGATTCTGACAGAGGGCCACGAGACTTCGACCAGCGCGCAAAAATGGAGGCTCTAGACCCTTCCAGAGCCGAGATATCGGACGTCAAAGTTTTGACCTGAAAAAAAAACATAAGGGGTAACACTGTCGTTTTTGGCCGAAATTTTGACCCCCTCCGATCTTCTTGAAACTCTGGATTCTGACAGAGGGCCACGAGACTTCGACCAGCATGCAAAAATGGAGGCTCAAGACCCTTCCAGAGCCGAGATATCGGACGTCCAAGTTTTGACCCGAAAAAAAAACATAAGGGGTAACACTGTCGTTTTTGGCCGAAATTTTGACCCCCTCCGATCTTCTTGAAACTCTGGATTCTGACAGAGGGCCACGAGACTTCGACCAGCGTGCAAAAATGGAGGCTCTAGACCCTTCCAGAGCCGAGATATCGGACGTCAAAGTTTTGACCCGAAAAAAAAACATAAGGGGTAACACTGTCGTTTTTGGCCGAAATTTTGACCCCCTCCGATCTTCTTGAAACTCTGGATTCTGACAGAGGGCCACGAGACTTCGACCAGCGCGCAAAAATGGAGGCTCTAGACCCTTCCAGATCCGAGATATCAGACGTCAAAGTTTTGACCTGAAAAAAAAACATAAGGGGTAACACTGTCGTTTTTGGCCGAAATTTTGACCCCCTCCGATCTTCTTGAAACTCTGGATTCTGACAGAGGGCCACGAGACTTCGACCAGCGCGCAAAAATGGAGGCTCTAGACCCTTCCAGAGCCGAGATATCGGACGTCAAAGTTTTGACCTGAAAAAAAAAACATAAGGGGTAACACTGTTGTTTTTGGCCGAAATTTTGACCCCCCTCCGATCTTCTTGAAACTCTGGATTCTGACAGAGGGCCACGAGACTTCGACCAGCATGCAAAAATGGAGGCTCTAGACCCTTCCAGAGCCGAGATATCGGACGTCAAAGTTTTGACCCGAAAAAAAACATAAGGGGTAACACTGTCGTTTTTGGCCGAAATTTTGACCCCCTCCGTTCTTCTTGAAACTCTGGATTCTGACAGAGGGCCACGAGACTTCGACCAGCGCGCAAAAATGGAGGCTCTAGACCCTTCCAGAGCCGAGATATCGGACGTCAAAGTTTTGACCTGAAAAAAAAACATAAGGGGTAACACTGTCGTTTTTGGCCGAAATTTTGACCCCCCTCCGATCTTCTTGAAACTCTGGATTCTGACAGAGGGCCACGAGACTTCGACCAGCGCGCAAAAATGGAGGCTCTAGACCCTTCCAGAGCCGAGATATCAGACGACAAAGTTTTGACCTGAAAAAAAAACATAAGGGGTAACACTGTCGTTTTTGGCCGAAATTTTGACACCCTCCGATCTTCTTGAAACTCTGGATTCTGACAGAGGGCCACGAGACTTCGACCAGCGCGCAAAAATGGAGGCTCTAGACCCTTCCAGAGCCGAGATATCGGACGTCAAAGTTTTGACCTGAAAAAAAAACATAAGGGGTAACACTGTCGTTTTTGGCCGAAATTTTGACCCCCTCCGATCTTCTTGAAACTCTGGATTCTGACAGAGGGCCACGAGACTTCGACCAGCATGCAAAAATGGAGGCTCTAGACCCTTCCAGAGCCGAGATATCGGACGTCAAAGTTTTGACCCGAAAAAAAACATAAGGGGTAACACTGTCGTTTTTGGCCGAAATTTTGACCCCCTCCGATCTTCTTGAAACTCTGGATTCTGACAGAGGGCCACGAGACTTCGACCAGCGCGCAAAAATGGAGGCTCTAGACCCTTCCAGAGCCGAGATATCGGACGTCAAAGTTTTGACCTGAAAAAAAAACATAAGGGGTAACACTGTCGTTTTTGGCCGAAATTTTGACCCCCTCCGATCTTCTTGAAACTCTGGATTCTGACAGAGGGCCACGAGACTTCGACCAGCGCGCAAAAATGGAGGCTCTAGACCCTTCCAGAGCCGAGATATCAGACGACAAAGTTTTGACCTGAAAAAAAAAAAACATAAGGGGTAACACTGTCGTTTTTGGCCGAAATTTTGACCCCCTCCGATCTTCTTGAAACTCTGGATTCTGACAGAGGGCCACGAGACTTCGACCAGCGCGCAGAAATGGAGGCTCTAGACCCTTCCAGAGCCGAGATATCGGACGTCAAAGTTTTGACCTGAAAAAAAAAACATAAGGGGTAACACTGTTGTTTTTGGCCGAAATTTTGACCCCCTCCGATCTTCTTGAAACTCTGGATTCTGACAGAGGGCCACGAGACTTCAACCAGCGTGCAAAAATGGAGGCTCTAGACCCTTCCAGAGCCGAGATATCAGACGTCAAAGTTTTGACCTGAAAAAAAAACATAAGGGGTAACACTGTCGTTTTTGGCCGAAATTTTGACCCCCTCCGATCTTCTTGAAACTCTGGATTCTGACAGAGGGCCACGAGACTTCGACCAGCGTGCAAAAATGGAGGCTCTAGACCCTTCCAGAGCCGAGATATCGGACGTCAAAGTTTTGACCTGAAAAAAAAACATAAGGGGTAACACTGTCGTTTTTGGCCGAAATTTTGACCCCCTCCAATCTTCTTGAAACTCTGGATTCTGACAGAGGGCCACGAGACTTCGACCAGCGCGCAAAAATGGAGGCTCTAGACCCTTCCAGAGCCGAGATATCGGACGTCAAAGTTTTGACCTGAAAAAAAAACATAAGGGGTAACACTGTCGTTTTTGGCCGAAATTTTGACCCCCTCCGATCTTCTTGAAACTCTGGATTATGACAGAGGGCCACGAGACTTCGATCAGCGCGCAAAAATGGAGGCTCTAGACCCTTCCAGAGCCGAGATATCAGACGACAAAGTTTTGACCTGAAAAAAAAAAAACATAAGGGGTAACACTGTCGTTTTTGGCCGAAATTTTGACCCCCTCCGATCTTCTTGAAACTCTGGATTCTGACAGAGGGCCACGAGACTTCGACCAGCGCGCAAAAATGAAGGCTCTAGACCCTTCCAGAGCCGAGATATCGGACGTCAAAGTTTTGACCCGAAAAAAAAAACATAAGGGGTAACACTGTCGTTTTTGGCCGAAATTTTGACCCCCTCCGTTCTTCTTGAAACTCTGGATTCTGACAGAGGGCCACGAGACTTCGACCAGCGCGCAAAAATGGAGGCTCTAGACCCTTCCAGAGCCGAGATATCGGACGTCAAAGTTTTGACCTGAAAAAAAAACATAAGGGGTAACACTGTCGTTTTTGGCCGAAATTTTGACCCCCTCCGATCTTCTTGAAACTCTGGATTCTGACAGAGGGCCACGAGACTTCGACCAGCGCGCAAAAATGGAGGCTCTAGACCCTTCCAGAGCCGAGATATCAGACGACAAAGTTTTGACCTGAAAAAAAAACATAAGGGGTAACACTGTCGTTTTTGGCCGAAATTTTGACCCCCTCCGATCTTCTTGAAACTCTGGATTCTGACAGAGGGCCACGAGACTTCGACCAGCGCGCAAAAATGGAGGCTCTAGACCCTTCCAGAGCCGAGATATCGGACGTCAAAGTTTTGACCTGAAAAAAAAACATAAGGGGTAACACTGTCGTTTTTGGCCGAAATTTTGACCCCCTCCGATCTTCTTGAAACTCTGGATTCTGACAGAGGGCCACGAGACTTCGACCAGCATGCAAAAATGGAGGCTCAAGACCCTTCCAGAGCCGAGATATCGGACGTCCAAGTTTTGACCCGAAAAAAAAACATAAGGGGTAACACTGTCGTTTTTGGCCGAAATTTTGACCCCCTCCGATCTTCTTGAAACTCTGGATTCTGACAGAGGGCCACGAGACTTCGACCAGCGTGCAAAAATGGAGGCTCTAGACCCTTCCAGAGCCGAGATATCGGACGTCAAAGTTTTGACCTGAAAAAAAAACATAAGGGGTAACACTGTCGTTTTTGGCCGAAATTTTCACCCCCTCCAATCTTCTTGAAACTCTGGATTCTGACAGAGGGCCACGAGACTTCGACCAGCGCGCAAAAATGGAGGCTCTAGACCCTTCCAGATCCGAGATATCAGACGTCAAAGTTTTGACCTGAAAAAAAAACATAAGGGGTAACACTGTCGTTTTTGGCCGAAATTTTGACCCCCTCCGATCTTCTTGAAACTCTGGATTCTGACAGAGGGCCACGAGACTTCGACCAGCGCGCAAAAATGGAGGCTCTAGACCCTTCCAGAGCCGAGATATCGGACGTCAAAGTTTTGACCTGAAAAAAAAACATAAGGGGTAACACTGTCGTTTTTGGCCGAAATTTTGACCCCCTCCGATCTTCTTGAAACTCTGGATTCTGACAGAGGGCCACGAGACTTCGACCAGCATGCAAAAATGGAGGCTCTAGACCCTTCCAGAGCCGAGATATCGGACGTCAAAGTTTTGACCCGAAAAAAAACATAAGGGGTAACACTGTCGTTTTTGGCCGAAATTTTGACCCCCTCCGTTCTTCTTGAAACTCTGGATTCTGACAGAGGGCCACGAGACTTCGACCAGCGCGCAAAAATGGAGGCTCTAGACCCTTCCAGAGCTGAGATATCGGACGTCAAAGTTTTGACCTGAAAAAAAAACATAAGGGGTAACACTGTCGTTTTTGGCCGAAATTTTGACCCCCTCCGATCTTCTTGAAACTCTGGATTCTGACAGAGGGCCACGAGACTTCGACCAGCGCGCAAAAATGGAGGCTCTAGACCCTTCCAGAGCCGAGATATCAGACGACAAAGTTTTGACCTGAAAAAAAAACATAAGGGGTAACACTGTCGTTTTTGGCCGAAATTTTGACCCCCTCCGATCTTCTTGAAACTCTGGATTCTGACAGAGGGCCACGAGACTTCGACCAGCGCGCAAAAATGGAGGCTCTAGACCCTTCCAGAGCCGAGATATCGGACGTCAAAGTTTTGACCTGAAAAAAAAACATAAGGGGTAACACTGTCGTTTTTGGCCGAAATTTTGACCCCCTCCGATCTTCTTGAAACTCTGGATTCTGACAGAGGGCCACGAGACTTCGACCAGCATGCAAAAATGGAGGCTCTAGACCCTTCCAGAGCCGAGATATCGGACGTCAAAGTTTTGACCCGAAAAAAAAACATAAGGGGTAACACTGTCGTTTTTGGCCGAAATTTTGACCCCCTCCGATCTTCTTGAAACTCTGGATTCTGACAGAGGGCCACGAGACTTCGACCAGCGCGCAAAAATGGAGGCTCTAGACCCTTCCAGAGCCGAGATATCGGACGTCAAAGTTTTGACCTGAAAAAAAAAACATAAGGGGTAACACTGTCGTTTTTGGCCGAAATTTTGACCCCCTCCGATCTTCTTGAAACTCTGGATTCTGACAGAGGGCCACGAGACTTCGACCAGCGCGCAAAAATGGAGGCTCTAGACCCTTCCAGAGCCGAGATATCAGACGACAAAGTTTTGACCTGAAAAAAAAAACATAAGGGGTAACACTGTCGTTTTTGGCCGAAATTTTGACCCCCTCCGATCTTCTTGAAACTCTGGATTCTGACAGAGGGCCACGAGACTTCGACCAGCGCGCAGAAATGGAGGCTCTAGACCCTTCCAGAGCCGAGATATCGGACGTCAAAGTTTTGACCTGAAAAAAAAAACATAAGGGGTAACACTGTTGTTTTTGGCCGAAATTTTGACCCCCTCCGATCTTCTTGAAACTCTGGATTCTGACAGAGGGCCACGAGACTTCGACCAGCGTGCAAAAATGGAGGCTCTAGACCCTTCCAGAGCCGAGATATCAGACGTCAAAGTTTTGACCTGAAAAAAAAACATAAGGGGTAACACTGTCGTTTTTGGCCGAAATTTTGACCCCCTCCGATCTTCTTGAAACTCTGGATTCTGACAGAGGGCCACGAGACTTCGACCAGCACGCAAAAAAGGAGGCTCTAGACCCTTCCAGAGCTGAGATATCGGACGTCAAAGTTTTGACCCGAAAAAAAAACATAAGGGGTAACACTGTCGTTTTTGGCCGAAATTTTGACCCCCTCCAATCTTCTTGAAACTCTGGATTCTGACAGAGGGCCACGAGACTTCGACCAGCGCGAAAAAATGGAGGCTCTAGACCCTTCCAGAGCCGAGATATCGGACGTCAAAGTTTTGACCTGAAAAAAAAAACATAAGGGGTAACACTGTCGTTTTTGGCCGAAATTTTGACCCCCTCCGATCTTCTTGAAACTCTGGATTATGACAGAGGGCCACGAGACTTCGATCAGCGCGCAAAAATGGAGGCTCTAGACCCTTCCAGAGCCGAGATATCAGACGACAAAGTTTTGACCTGAAAAAAAAAACATAAGGGGTAACACTGTCGTTTTTGGCCGAAATTTTGACCCCCTCCGATCTTCTTGAAACTCTGGATTCTGACAGAGGGCCACGAGACTTCGACCAGCGCGCAAAAATGGAGGCTCTAGACCCTTCCAGAGCCGAGATATCAGACGTCAAAGTTTTGACCTGAAAAAAAAAAACATAAGGGGTAACACTGTCGTTTTTGGCCAAAATTTTGACCCCCTCCGATCTTCTTGAAACTCTGGATTCTGACAGAGGGCCACGAGACTTCGACCAGCATGCAAAAATGGAGGCTCTAGACCCTTCCAGAGCCGAGATATCGGACGTCAAAGTTTTGACCCGAAAAAAAAAAAACATAAGGGGTAACACTGTCGTTTTTGGCCAAAATTTTGACCCCCTCCGATCTTCTTGAAACTCTGGATTCTGACAGAGGGCCATGAGACTTCGACCAGCGTGCAAAAATGGAGGCTCTAGACCCTTCCAGAGCCGAGATATCGGACGTCAAAGTTTTGACCTGAAAAAAAAACATAAGGGGTAACACTGTCGTTTTTGGCCGAAATTTTGACCCCCTCCAATCTTCTTGAAACTCTGGATTCTGACAGAGGGCCACGAGACTTCGACCAGCGCGCAAAAATGGAGGCTCTAGACCCTTCCAGAGCCAAGATATCGGACGTCAAAGTTTTGACCTGAAAAAAAAAACATAAGGGGTAACACTGTCGTTTTTGGCCGAAATTTTGACCCCCTCCGATCTTCTTGAAACTCTGGATTCTGACAGAGGCCCACAAGACTTCGACCAGCGCGCAAAAATGGAGGCTCTAGACCCTTCCAGAGCCAAGATATCAGACGACAAAGTTTTGACCTGAAAAAAAAACATAAGGGGTAACACTGTCGTTTTTGGCCGAAATTTTGACCCCCTCCGATCTTCTTGAAACTCTGGATTCTGACAGAGGGCCACGAGACTTCGACCAGCGCGCAAAAATGGAGGCTCTAGACCCTTCCAGAGCCGAGATATCGGACGTCAAAGTTTTGACCTGAAAAAAAAAGCATAAGGGGTAACACTGTCGTTTTTGGCCGAAATTTTGACCCCCTCCGATCTTCTTGAAAATCTGGATTCTGACAGAGGGCCACGAGACTTCGACCAGCATGCAAAAATGGAGGCTCTAGACCCTTCCAGAGCCGAGATAACGGACGTCAAAGTTTGACCCGAAAAAAAAAAAACATAAGGGGTAACACTGTCGTTTTTGGCCGAAATTTTGACCCCCTCCGATCTTCTTGAAACTCTGGATTCTGACAGAGGGCCACGAGACTTCGACCAGCGCGCAAAAATGGAGGCTCTAGACCCTTCCAGAGCCGAGATATCAGACGACAAAGTTTTGACCTGAAAAAAAAACATAAGGGGTAACACTGTCGTTTTTGGCCGAAATTTTGACCCCCTCCGATCTTCTTGAAACTCTGGATTCTGACAGAGGGCCACGAGACTTCGACCAGCACGCAAAAAAGCAGGCTCTAGACCCTTCCAGAGCCGAGATATCGGACGTCAAAGTTTTGACCCGAAAAAAAAACATAAGGGGTAACACTGTCGTTTTTGGCCGAAATTTTGACCCCCTCCGATCTTCTTGAAACTCTGGATTCTGACAGAGGGCCACGAGACTTCGACCAGCGCGCAAAAATGGAGGCTCTAGACCCTTCCAGAGCCGAGATATCGGACGTCAAAGTTTTGACCTGAAAAAAAAACATAAGGGGTAACACTGTCGTTTTTGGCTGAAATTTTGACCCCCTCCGATCTTCTTGAAACTCTGGATTCTGACAGAGGGCCACGAGACTTCGACCAGCGCGCAAAAATGGAGGCTCTAGACCCTTCCAGAGCCGAGATATCGGACGTCAAAGTTTTGACCTGAAAAAAAAACATAAGGGGTAACACTGTCGTTTTTGGCCGAAATTTTGACCCCCTCCGATCTTCTTGAAACTCTGGATTCTGACAGAGGGCCACGAGACTTCGACCAGCGCGCAAAAATGGAGGCTCTAGACCCTTCCAGAGCCGAGATATCAGACGACAAAGTTTTGACCTGAAAAAAAAACATAAGGGGTAACACTGTCGTTTTTGGCCGAAATTTTGACCCCCTCCGATCTTCTTGAAACTCTGGATTCTGACAGAGGGCCACGAGACTTCGACCAGCACGCAAAAATGGAGGCTCTAGACCCTTCCAGAGCCGAGATATCAGACGTCAAAGTTTTGACCTGAAAAAAAACCATAAGGGGTAACACTGTCGTTTTTGGCCGAAATTTTGACCCTCTCCGATCTTCTTGAAACTCTGGATTCTGACAGAGGGCCACGAGACTTCGACCAGCGCCCAAAAATGGAGGCTCTAGACCCTTCCAGAGCCGAGATATCAGACGTCAAAGTTTTGACCTGAAAAAAAAAACAAGGGGTAACACTGTCGTTTTTGGCCGAAATTTTGACCCCCTCCGATCTTCTTGAAACTCTGGATTCTGACAGAGGGCCACGAGACTTCGACCAGCACGCAAAAAAGCAGGCTCTAGACCCTTCCAGAGCCGAGATATCGGACGTCAAAGTTTTGACCCGAAAAAAAAACATAAGGGGTAACACTGTCGTTTTTGGCCGAAATTTTGACCCCCTCCGATCTTCTTGAAACTCTGGATTCTGACAGAGGGCCACGAGACTTCGACCAGCGCGCAAAAATGGAGGCTCTAGACCCTTCCAGAGCCGAGATATCGGACGTCAAAGTTTTGACCTGAAAAAAAAACATAAGGGGTAACACTGTCGTTTTTGGCTGAAATTTTGACCCCCTCCGATCTTCTTGAAACTCTGGATTCTGACAGAGGGCCACGAGACTTCGACCAGCGCGCAAAAATGGAGGCTCTAGACCCTTCCAGAGCCGAGATATCGGACGTCAAAGTTTTGACCTGAAAAAAAAAACATAAGGGGTAACACTGTCGTTTTTGGCCGAAATTTTGACCCCCTCCGATCTTCTTGAAACTCTGGATTCTGACAGAGGGCCACGAGACTTCGACCAGCGCGCAAAAATGGAGGCTCTAGACCCTTCCAGAGCCGAGATATCGGACGTCAAAGTTTTGACCTGAAAAAAAAAAACATAAGGGGTAACACTGTCGTTTTTGGCCGAAATTTTGACCCCCTCCAATCTTCTTGAAACTCTGGATTCTGACAGAGGGCCACGAGACTTCGACCAGCGCGCAAAAATGGAGGCTCTAGACCCTTCCAGAGCCAAGATATCGGACGTCAAAGTTTTGACCTGAAAAAAAAACATAAGGGGTAACACTGTCGTTTTTGGCCGAAATTTTGACCCCCTCCGATCTTCTTGAAACTCTGGATTCTGACAGAGGCCCACGAGACTTCGACCAGCGCGCAAAAATGGAGGCTCTAGACCCTTCCAGAGCCGAGATATCAGACGACAAAGTTTTGACCTGAAAAAAAAACATAAGGGGTAACACTGTCGTTTTTGGCCGAAATTTTGACCCCCTCCGATCTTCTTGAAACTCTGGATTCTGACAGAGGGCCACGAGACTTCGACCAGCGCGCAAAAATGGAGGCTCTAGACCCTTCCAGAGCCGAGATATCGGACGTCAAAGTTTTGACCTGAAAAAAAAGCATAAGGGGTAACACTGTCGTTTTTGGCCGAAATTTTGACCCCCTCCGATCTTCTTGAAAATCTGGATTCTGACAGAGGGCCACGAGACTTCGACCAGCATGCAAAAATGGAGGCTCTAGACCCTTCCAGAGCCGAGATAACGGACGTCAAAGTTTGACCCGAAAAAAAAAAACATAAGGGGTAACACTGTCGTTTTTGGCCGAAATTTTGACCCCCTCCGATCTTCTTGAAACTCTGGATTCTGACAGAGGGCCACGAGACTTCGACCAGCGCGCAAAAATGGAGGCTCTAGACCCTTCCAGAGCCGAGATATCAGACGACAAAGTTTTGACCTGAAAAAAAAACATAAGGGGTAACACTGTCGTTTTTGGCCGAAATTTTGACCCCCTCCGATCTTCTTGAAACTCTGGATTCTGACAGAGGGCCACGAGACTTCGACCAGCACGCAAAAATGGAGGCTCTAGACCCTTCCAGAGCCGAGATATCAGACGTCAAAGTTTTGACCTGAAAAAAAACCATAAGGGGTAACACTGTCGTTTTTGGCCGAAATTTTGACCCTCTCTGATCTTCTTGAAACTCTGGATTCTGACAGAGGGCCACGAGACTTCGACCAGCGCCCAAAAATGGAGGCTCTAGACCCTTCCAGAGCCGAGATATCAGACGTCAAAGTTTTGACCTGAAAAAAAAACAAGGGGTAACACTGTCGTTTTTGGCCGAAATTTTGACCCCCTCCGATCTTCTTGAAACTCTGGATTCTGACAGAGGGCCACGAGACTTCGACCAGCACGCAAAAAAGCAGGCTCTAGACCCTTCCAGAGCCGAGATATCGGACGTCAAAGTTTTGACCCGAAAAAAAAACATAAGGGGTAACACTGTCGTTTTTGGCCGAAATTTTGACCCCCTCCGATCTTCTTGAAACTCTGGATTCTGACAGAGGCCCACGAGACTTCGACCAGCGCGCAAAAATGGAGGCTCTAGACCCTTCCAGAGCCGAGATATCAGACGACAAAGTTTTGACCTGAAAAAAAAACATAAGGGGTAACACTGTCGTTTTTGGCCGAAATTTTGACCCCCTCCGATCTTCTTGAAACTCTGGATTCTGACAGAGGGCCACGAGACTTCGACCAGCGCGCAAAAATGGAGGCTCTAGACCCTTCCAGACCCGAGATATCGGACGTCAAAGTTTTGACCTGAAAAAAAAAGCATAAGGGGTAACACTGTCGTTTTTGGCCGAAATTTTGACCCCCTCCGATCTTCTTGAAAATCTGGATTCTGACAGAGGGCCACGAGACTTCGACCAGCATGCAAAAATGGAGGCTCTAGACCCTTCCAGAGCCGAGATAACGGACGTCAAAGTTTGACCCGAAAAAAAAAAACATAAGGGGTAACACTGTCGTTTTTGGCCGAAATTTTGACCCCCTCCGATCTTCTTGAAACTCTGGATTCTGACAGAGGGCCACGAGACTTCGACCAGCGCGCAAAAATGGAGGCTCTAGACCCTTCCAGAGCCGAGATATCAGACGACAAAGTTTTGACCTGAAAAAAAAACATAAGGGGTAACACTGTCGTTTTTGGCCGAAATTTTGACCCCCTCCGATCTTCTTGAAACTCTGGATTCTGACAGAGGGCCACGAGACTTCGACCAGCACGCAAAAATGGAGGCTCTAGACCCTTCCAGAGCCGAGATATCAGACGTCAAAGTTTTGACCTGAAAAAAAACCATAAGGGGTAACACTGTCGTTTTTGGCCGAAATTTTGACCCTCTCCGATCTTCTTGAAACTCTGGATTCTGACAGAGGGCCACGAGACTTCGACCAGCGCCCAAAAATGGAGGCTCTAGACCCTTCCAGAGCCGAGATATCAGACGTCAAAGTTTTGACCTGAAAAAAAAAACAAGGGGTAACACTGTCGTTTTTGGCCGAAATTTTGACCCCCTCCGATCTTCTTGAAACTCTGGATTCTGACAGAGGGCCACGAGACTTCGACCAGCGCGCAAAAATGGAGGCTCTAGACCCTTCCAGAGCCGAGATATCGGACGTCAAAGTTTTGACCCGAAAAAAAAACATAAGGGGTAACACTGTCGTTTTTGGCCGAAATTTTGACCCCCTCCGATCTTCTTGAAACTCTGGATTCTGACAGAGGGCCACGAGACTTCGACCAGCGCGCAAAAATGGAGGCTCTAGACCCTTCCAGAGCCGAGATATCGGACGTCAAAGTTTTGACCTGAAAAAAAAAACATAAGGGGTAACACTGTCGTTTTTGGCCGAAATTTTGACCCCCTCCGATCTTCTTGAAACTCTGGATTCTGACAGAGGGCCACGAGACTTCGACCAGCGCGCAAAAATGGAGGCTCTAGACCCTTCCAGAGCCGAGATATCAGACGACAAAGTTTTGACCTGAAAAAAAAACATAAGGGGTAACACTGTCGTTTTTGGCCGAAATTTTGACCCCCTCCGATCTTCTTGAAACTCTGGATTCTGACAGAGGGCCACGAGACTTCGACCAGCACGCAAAAAAGCAGGCTCTAGACCCTTCCAGAGCCGAGATATCGGACGTCAAAATTTTGACCCGAAAAAAAAACATAAGGGGTAACACTGTCGTTTTTGGCCGAAATTTTGACCCCCTCCGATCTTCTTGAAACTCTGGATTCTGACAGAGGGCCACGAGACTTCGACCAGCGCGCAAAAATGGAGGCTCTAGACCCTTCCAGAGCCGAGATATCGGACGTCAAAGTTTTGACCTGAAAAAAAAACATAAGGGGTAACACTGTCGTTTTTGGCCGAAATTTTGACCCCCTCCGATCTTCTTGAAACTCTGGATTCTGACAGAGGGCCACGAGACTTCGACCAGCGCGCAAAAATGGAGGCTCTAGACCCTTCCAGAGCCGAGATATCGGACGTCAAAGTTTTGACCTGAAAAAAAAACATAAGGGGTAACACTGTCGTTTTTGGCCGAAATTTTGACCCCCTCCGATCTTCTTGAAACTCTGGATTCTGACAGAGGGCCACGAGACTTCGACCAGCGCGCAAAAATGGAGGCTCTAGACCCTTCCAGAGCCGAGATATCAGATGACAAAGTTTTGACCTGAAAAAAAAAACATAAGGGGTAACACTGTCGTTTTTGGCCGAAATTTTGACCCCCTCCGATCTTCTTGAAACTCTGGATTCTGACAGAGGGCCACGAGACTTTCACCAGCGCGCAAAAATGGAGGCTCTAGACCCTTCCAGAGCCGAGATATCGGACGTCAAAGTTTTGACCTGAAAAAAAAACATAAGGGGTAACACTGTCGTTTTTGGCCGAAATTTTGACCCCCTCCGATCTTCTTGAAACTCTGGATTCTGACAGAGGGCCACGAGACTTCGACCAGCGCGCAAAAATGGAGGCTCTAGACCCTTCCAGAGCCGAGATATCAGACGACAAAGTTTTGACCTGAAAAAAAAAACATAAGGGGTAACACTGTCGTTTTTGGCCGAAATTTTGACCCCCTCCGATCTTCTTGAAACTCTGGATTCTGACAGAGGGCCACGAGACTTCGACCAGCGCGCAAAAATGGAGGCTCTAGACCCTTCCAGAGCCGAGATATCAGACGTCAAAGTTTTGACCTGAAAAAAAAAACATAAGGGGTAACACTGTCGTTTTTGGCCGAAATTTTGACCCCCTCCGATCTTCTTGAAACTCTGGATTCTGACAGAGGGCCACGAGACTTCGACCAGCGCGCAATAATGGAGGCTCTAGACCCTTCCAGAGCCGAGATATCGGACGTCAAAGTTTTGACCTGAACAAAAAACATAAGGGGTAACACTGTCATTTTTGGCCGAAATTTTGACCCCCTCCGATCTTCTTGAAACTCTGGATTCTGACAGAGGGCCACGAGACTTCGACCAGCACGCAAAAATGGAGGCTCTAGACCCTTCCAGAGCCGAGATATCAGACGACAAAGTTTTGACCTGAAAAAAAAAACATAAGGGGTAACACTGTCGTTTTTGGCCGAAATTTTGACCCCCTCCGATCTTCTTGAAACTCTGGATTCTGACAGAGGGCCACGAGACTTCGACCAGCGCGCAAAAATGGAGGCTCTAGACCCTTCCAGAGCCGAGATATCAGACGTCAAAGTTTTGACCTGAAAAAAAAACATAAGGGGTAACACTGTCGTTTTTGGCCTAAATTTTGACCCCCTCCGATCTTCTTGAAACTCTGGATTCTGACAGAGAGCCACGAGACTTCGACCAGCACGCAAAAAAGGAGGCTCTAGACCCTTCCAGAGCCGAGATATCGGACGTCAAAGTTTTGACCCGAAAAAAAAAACATAAGGGGTAACACTGTCGTTTTTGGCCGAAATTTTGACCCCCTCCGATCTTCTTGAAACTCTGGATTCTGACAGAGGGCCACGAGACTTCGACCAGCGTGCAAAAATGGAGGCTCTAGACCCTTCCAGAGCCGAGATATCGGACGTCAAAGTTTTGACCTGAAAAAAAAAACATAAGGGGTAACACTGTCGTTTTTGGCCGAAATTTTGACCCCCTCCAATCTTCTTGAAACTCTGGATTCTGACAGAGGGCCACGAGACTTCGACCAGCGCGCAAAAATGGAGGCTCTAGACCCTTCCAGAGCCGAGATATCGGACGTCAAAGTTTTGACCTGAAAAAAAAACATAAGGGGTAACACTGTCAATTTTGGCCGAAATTTTGACCCCCTCCGATCTTCTTGAAACTCTGGATTATGACAGAGGGCCACGAGACTTCGACCAGCGCGCAAAAATGGAGGCTCTAGACCCTTCCAGAGCCGAGATATCAGACGACAAAGTTTTGACCTGAAAAAAAAAAACATAAGGGGTAACACTGTCGTTTTTGGCCGAAATTTTGACCCCCTCCGATCTTCTTGAAACTCTGGATTCTGACAGAGGGCCACGAGACTTCGACCAGCGCGCAAAAATGGAGGCTCTAGACCCTTCCAGAGCCGAGATATCAGACGTCAAAGTTTTGACCTGAAAAAAAAAACATAAGGGGTAACACTGTCGTTTTTGGCCGAAATTTTGACCCCCTCCGATCTTCTTGAAACTCTGGATTCTGACAGAGGGCCACGAGACTTCGACCAGCACGCAAAAAAGCAGGCTCTAGACCCTTCCAGAGCCGAGATATCGGACGTCAAAGTTTTGACCCGAAAAAAAAACATAAGGGGTAACACTGTCGTTTTTGGCCGAAATTTTGACCCCCTCCGATCTTCTTGAAACTCTGGATTCTGACAGAGGGCCACGAGACTTCGACCAGCGCGCAAAAATGGAGGCTCTAGACCCTTCCAGAGCCGAGATATCGGACGTCAAAGTTTTGACCTGAAAAAAAAACATAAGGGGTAACACTGTCGTTTTTGGCCGAAATTTTGACCCCCTCCGATCTTCTTGAAACTCTGGATTCTGACAGAGGGCCACGAGACTTCGACCAGCGCGCAAAAATGGAGGCTCTAGACCCTTCCAGAGCCGAGATATCAGACGTCAAAGTTTTGACCTGAAAAAAAAACATAAGGGGTAACACTGTCGTTTTTGGCCGAAATTTTGACCCCCTCCGATCTTCTTGAAACTCTGGATTCTGACAGAGGGCCACGAGACTTCGACCAGCGCGCAAAAATGGAGGCTCTAGACCCTTCCAGAGCCGAGATATCAGACGACAAAGTTTTGACCTGAAAAAAAAACATAAGGGGTAACACTGTCATTTTTGGCCGAAATTTTGACCCCCTCCGATCTTCTTGAAACTCTGGATTCTGACAGAGGGCCACGAGACTTCGACCAGCGCGCAAAAATGGAGGCTCTAGACCCTTCCAGAGCCGAGATATCGGACGTCAAAGTTTTGACCTGAAAAAAAACATAAGGGGTAACACTGTTGTTTTTGGCCGAAATTTTGACCCCCTCCGATCTTCTTGAAACTCTGGATTCTGACAGAGGGCCACGAGACTTCGACCAGCGCGCAAAAATGGAGGCTCTAGACCCTTCCAGAGCTGAGATATCAGACGACAAAGTTTTGACCTGAAAAAAAAAACATAAGGGGTAACACTGTCGTTTTTGGCCGAAATTTTGACCCCCTCCGATCTTCTTGAAACTCTGGATTCTGACAGAGGGCCACGAGACTTCGACCAGCGCGCAAAAATGGAGGCTCTAGACCCTTCCAGAGCCGAGATATCAGACGTCAAAGTTTTGACCTGAAAAAAAAACATAAGGGGTAACACTGTCGTTTTTGGCCGAAATTTTGACCCCCTCCGATCTTCTTGAAACTCTGGATTCTGACAGAGGGCCACGAGACTTCGACCAGCACGCAAAAAAGGAGGCTCTAGACCCTTCCAGAGCCGAGATATCGGACGTCAAAGTTTTGACCCGAAAAAAAAACATAAGGGGTAACACTGTCGTTTTTGGCCGAAATTTTGACCCCCTCCGATCTTCTTGAAACTCTGGATTCTGACAGAGGGCCACGAGACTTCGACCAGCGTGCAAAAATGGAGGCTCTAGACCCTTCCAGAGCCGAGATATCGGACGTCAAAGTTTTGACCTGAAAAAAAAAACATAAGGGGTAACACTGTCGTTTTTGGCCGAAATTTTGACCCCCTCCAATCTTCTTGAAACTCTGGATTCTGACAGAGGGCCACGAGACTTCGACCAGCGCGCAAAAATGGAGGCTCTAGACCCTTCCAGAGCCGAGATATCGGACGTCAAAGTTTTGACCTGAAAAAAAAAACATAAGGGGTAACACTGTCGTTTTTGGCCGAAATTTTGACCCCCTCCGATCTTCTTGAAACTCTGGATTATGACAGAGGGCCACGAGACTTCGACCAGCGCGCAAAAATGGAGGCTCTAGACCCTTCCAGAGCCGAGATATCAGACGACAAAGTTTTGACCTGAAAAAAAAAAACAAAAGGGGTAACACTGTCGTTTTTGGCCGAAATTTTGACCCCCTCCGATCTTCTTGAAACTCTGGATTCTGACAGAGGGCCACGAGACTTCGACCAGCGCGCAAAAATGGAGGCTCTAGACCCTTCCAGAGCCGAGATATCAGACGTCAAAGTTTTGACCTGAAAAAAAAAAACATAAGGGGTAACACTGTCTTTTTTGGCCGAAATTTTGACCCCCTCCGATCTTCTTGAAACTCTGGATTCTGACAGAGGGCCACGAGACTTCGACCAGCGCGCAAAAATGGAGGCTCTAGACCCTTCCAGAGCCGAGATATCGGACGTCAAAGTTTTGACCTGAAAAAAAAACATAAGGGGTAACACTGTCATTTTTGGCCGAAATTTTGACCCCCTCCGATCTTCTTGAAACTCTGGATTCTGACAGAGGGCCACGAGACTTCGACCAGCGCGCAAAAATGGAGGCTCTAGACCCTTCCAGAGCCGAGATATCAGACGTCAAAGTTTTGACCTGAAAAAAAAACATAAGGGGTAACACTGTCGTTTTTGGCCGAAATTTTGACCCCCTCCGATCTTCTTGAAACTCTGGATTCTGACAGAGGGCCATTAGACTTCGACCAGCACGCAAAAAAGGAGGCTCTAGACCCTTCCAGAGCCGAGATATCGGACGTCCAAGTTTTGACCCGAAAAAAAAAACATAAGGGGTAACACTGTCGTTTTTGGCCGAAATTTTGACCCCCTCCGATCTTCTTGAAACTCTGGATTCTGACAGAGGGCCACGAGACTTCGACCAGCGCGCAAAAATGGAGGCTCTAGACCCTTCCAGAGCCGAGATATCGGACGTCAAAGTTTTGACCTGAAAAAAAAACATAAGGGGTAACACTGTTGTTTTTGGCCGAAATTTTGACCCCCTCCGATCTTCTTGAAACTCTGGATTCTGACAGAGGGCCACGAGACTTCGACCAGCGCGCAAAAATGGAGGCTCTAGACCCTTCCAGAGCTGAGATATCAGACGACAAAGTTTTGACCTGAAAAAAAAACATAAGGGGTAACACTGTCGTTTTTGGCCGAAATTTTGACCCCCTCCGATCTTCTTGAAACTCTGGATTCTGACAGAGGGCCACGAGACTTCGACCAGCGCGCAAAAATGGAGGCTCTAGACCCTTCCAGAGCCGAGATATCAGACGTCAAAGTTTTGACCTGAAAAAAAAACATAAGGGGTAACACTGTCGTTTTTGGCCGAAATTTTGACCCCCTCCGATCTTCTTGAAACTCTGGATTCTGACAGAGGGCCACGAGACTTCGACCAGCACGCAAAAAAGGAGGCTCTAGACCCTTCCAGAGCCGAGATATCGGACGTCAAAGTTTTGACCCGAAAAAAAAACATAAGGGGTAACACTGTCGTTTTTGGCCGAAATTTTGACCCCCTCCGATCTTCTTGAAACTCTGGATTCTGACAGAGGGCCACGAGACTTCGACCAGCGTGCAAAAATGGAGGCTCTAGACCCTTCCAGAGCCGAGATATCGGACGTCAAAGTTTTGACCTGAAAAAAAAAAAACATAAGGGGTAACACTGTCGTTTTTGGCCGAAATTTTGACCCCCTCCAATCTTCTTGAAACTCTGGATTCTGACAGAGGGCCACGAGACTTCGACCAGCGCGCAAAAATGGAGGCTCTAGACCCTTCCAGAGCCGAGATATCGGACGTCAAAGTTTTGACCTGAAAAAAAAAACATAAGGGGTAACACTGTCGTTTTTGGCCGAAATTTTGACCCCCTCCGATCTTCTTGAAACTCTGGATTATGACAGAGGGCCACGAGACTTCGACCAGCGCGCAAAAATGGAGGCTCTAGACCCTTCCAGAGCCGAGATATCAGACGACAAAGTTTTGACCTGAAAAAAAAAAACAAAAGGGGTAACACTGTCGTTTTTGGCCGAAATTTTGACCCCCTCCGATCTTCTTGAAACTCTGGATTCTGACAGAGGGCCACGAGACTTCGACCAGCGCAAAAATGGAGGCTCTAGACCCTTCCAGAGCCGAGATATCAGACGTCAAAGTTTTGACCTGAAAAAAAAAACATAAGGGGTAACACTGTCTTTTTTGGCCGAAATTTTGACCCCCTCCGATCTTCTTGAAACTCTGGATTCTGACAGAGGGCCACGAGACTTCGACCAGCGCGCAAAAATGGAGGCTCTAGACCCTTCCAGAGCCGAGATATCGGACGTCAAAGTTTTGACCTGAAAAAAAAACATAAGGGGTAACACTGTCATTTTTGGCCGAAATTTTGACCCCCTCCGATCTTCTTGAAACTCTGGATTCTGACAGAGGGCCACGAGACTTCGACCAGCGCGCAAAAATGGAGGCTCTAGACCCTTCCAGAGCCGAGATATCAGACGTCAAAGTTTTGACCTGAAAAAAAAACATAAGGGGTAACACTGTCGTTTTTGGCCGAAATTTTGACCCCCTCCGATCTTCTTGAAACTCTGGATTCTGACAGAGGGCCATTAGACTTCGACCAGCACGCAAAAAAGGAGGCTCTAGACCCTTCCAGAGCCGAGATATCGGACGTCCAAGTTTTGACCCGAAAAAAAAACATAAGGGGTAACACTGTCGTTTTTGGCCGAAATTTTGACCCCCTCCGATCTTCTTGAAACTCTGGATTCTGACAGAGGGCCACGAGACTTCGACCAGCGTGCAAAAATGGAGGCTCTAGACCCTTCCAGAGCCGAGATATCGGACGTCAAAGTTTTGACCTGAAAAAAAAAACATAAGGGGTAACACTGTCGTTTTTGGCCGAAATTTTGACCCCCTCCAATCTTCTTGAAACTCTGGATTCTGACAGAGGGCCACGAGACTTCGACCAGTATGCAAAAATGGAGGCTCTAGACCCTTTCAGAGCCGAGATATCGGACATCAAAGTTTGACCCGAAAACAAAAAACATAAGGGG
Organism: Cyprinella venusta; assembly: GCA_038021265.1. Lineage (NCBI taxonomy): Eukaryota > Metazoa > Chordata > Actinopteri > Cypriniformes > Leuciscidae > Cyprinella > Cyprinella venusta. The sequence goes on along the minus strand of CM075869.1, from coordinate 21,286,240 downwards.
TAACACTGTCGTTTTTGGCCGAAATTTTGACCCCCTCCGATCTTCTTGAAACTCTGGATTCTGACAGAGGGCCACGAGACTTCGACCAGCGCGCAAAAATGGAGGCTCTAGACCCTTCCAGAGCCGAGATATCAGACGACAAAGTTTTGACCTGAAAAAAAAACATAAGGGGTAACATTGTCGTTTTTGGCCGAAATTTTGACCCCCTCCGATCTTCTTGAAACTCTGGATTCTGACAGAGGGCCACGAGACTTCGACCAGCACACAAAAATGGAGGCTCTAGACCCTTCCAGAGCCGAGATATCAGACGTCAAAGTTTTGACCTGAAAAAAAAACCATAAGGGGTAACACTGTCGTTTTTGGCCGAAATTTTGACCCCCTCCGATCTTCTTGAAACTCTGGATTCTGACAGAGGGCCACGAGACTTCGACCAGCGCCCAAAAATGGAGGCTCTAGACCCTTCCAGAGCCGAGATATCAGACGTCAAAGTTTTGACCTGAAAAAAAAAAAACATAAGGGGTAACACTGTCGTTTTTGGCCGAAATTTTGACCCCCTCCGATCTTCTTGAAACTCTGGATTCTGACAGAGGGCCACGAGACTTCGACCAGCACGCAAAAAAGCAGGCTCTAGACCCTTCCAGAGCCGAGATATCGGACGTCAAAGTTTTGACCTGAAAAAAAAAACATAAGGGGTAACACTGTCGTTTTTGGCCGAAATTTTGACCCCCTCCGATCTTCTTGAAACTCTGGATTCTGACAGAGGGCCACGAGACTTCGACCAGCATGCAAAAATGGAGGCTCTAGACCCTTCCAGAGCCGAGATATCGGACGTCAAAGTTTTGACCCGAAAAAAAAAACATAAGGGGTAACACTGTCGTTTTTGGCCGAAATTTTGACCCCCTCCGATCTTCTTGAAACTCTGGATTCTGACAGAGGGCCACGAGACTTCGACCAGCGCGCAAAAATGGAGGCTCTAGACCCTTCCAGAGCCGAGATATCGGACGTCAAAGTTTTGACCTGAAAAAAAAACATAAGGGGTAACACTGTCGTTTTTGGCCGAAATTTTGACCCCCTCCGATCTTCTTGAAACTCTGGATTCTGACAGAGGGCCACGAGACTTCGACCAGCGCGCAAAAATGGAGGCTCTAGACCCTTCCAGAGCCGAGATATCAGACGACAAAGTTTTGACCTGAAAAAAAAAACATAAGGGGTAACAATGTCGTTTTTGGCCGAAATTTTGACCCCCTCCGATCTTCTTGAAACTCTGGATTCTGACAGAGGGCCACGAGTAGGGCTGGGTATCGTGACAAAATGTTCGATACCGATACCGATACCGATACCTTGACTTCGATACCGGTTCCTGAACGATACCTTTTTCGATACCAATATTATGTAATCAGTTTTATCAATATAATATTACCTACATTTTTATTTTATTTTTCAGTTGTTGACTTTTTCACACTCCTATTTTGAGTATGTAAAAAAGCAGCAATGCAAAAGTTTTCTCTGTTTCCTAATAATTTAACAACACGTTTTCTTTACATCAATGAGGTAATTCATTGAAATGCATTACACTATCACCTCCCTGATAATAAATGCATTGAAATGCTTGAAATGCATTATATTATCACCCTGATAATAACAGATCATCACTCAAATAGTAATTTAGAAACATTAATTTATGTAAAGCTGCTTTGAAACGATATGTACTGTAAAAAATGCTACACAAATAAATGTGAATTAAATTAAATATAGGCTACTGGGGGGCGGGATATATGAAGAGTTCAGATGCAAAAGCCTCTAAATGCCATTTGAAATTTTCTTCTAAAATGATCATTTTTATCAAGCTTGTATATTTAAGTTCAGTAATTTCACTTAAATGGCAATGAAGATTACCTATTAATTGTCATTTAAGTGAAATTACTGAACTTAAATATACAAGCTTGATAAAAATGGTCATTTTAGAAGAAAATTTCAAATGGCATTTAGAGGCTTTTGCATCTGAACTCTTCATATGCCTCGCGCAGAGCACACGTAAGCTTGCCGCAAAGCACTGGCAACAAAAGCCTAATGATTATGTGACGGTAAACAACAGCAAGGATATATTTTTAATCGTTTATTAATGAACAAGTGTTTAATAAGTCTGCTGGCAGCAAATATGATAATGGGGACGCTGGCTCGTCATTCCTGCAGCAGTGAATGCGCGCACCTAACGTTATATGGATCAGGGTAATCAAACTATTCATTTCGTATTGTTTTGTTTGAAAGTACACATATTTTGACCGTCTATAGACCTATTTCTCATGAGTGTCGGTTCATCTGTGACGCACTCCAGTTCCTGCAGTGGAAGACGGACTTTGTACTCTTAACAAGTGTCTGCGCGCTTATCAGATTTACCGTGTTACTGGTCTTGACTCTTGGCGGCAATTATCCTGTCGGAAATATTGCATCGCTTGCTTCTGGTATCGAGTCTGGCACAGGTACACTTTGGATCATTTCCACATATTTTCTATCCATCTGGGTTGGGACGCGTCGCTTACACGCACGCTCACACACTCACGTGCGACGAACTGTCTCTCATGCTGTCTCTGAGCAGCCGCGTTAACTAGTTTTCCGCCACAGCCTATCATGCTGCGCGCTTATTTTTTCACTGACGTTGACGAGATTAACCACTTAGGTACCGAAATTTGGTATCGAAAAACAAGACATGTTTCGATACTCGGTAGTACCGAGGCAATTCGGTCGGTACCTAAAAAGTACCGAACTTCGGTACCCAGCCCTAGCCACGAGACTTCGACCAGCGCGCAGAAATGGAGGCTCTAGACCCTTCCAGAGCCGAGATATCGGACGTCAAAGTTTTGACCTGAAAAAAAACATAAGGGGTAACACTGTTGTTTTTGGCCGAAATTTTGACCCCCTCCGATCTTCTTGAAACTCTGGATTCTGACAGAGGGCCACGAGACTTCGACCAGCGTGCAAAAATGGAGGCTCTAGACCCTTCCAGAGCCGAGATATCGGACGTCAAAGTTTTGACCTGAAAAAAAAACATAAGGGGTAACACTGTCGTTTTTGGCCGAAATTTTGACCCCCTCCAATCTTCTTGAAACTCTGGATTCTGACAGAGGGCCACGAGACTTCGACCAGCGCGCAAAAATGGAGGCTCTAGACCCTTCCAGAGCCGAGATATCGGACGTCAAAGTTTTGACCTGAAAAAAAAACATAAGGGGTAACACTGTCGTTTTTGGCCGAAATTTTGACCCCCTCCGATCTTCTTGAAACTCTGGATTATGACAGAGGGCCACGAGACTTCGACCAGCGCGCAAAAATGGAGGCTCTAGACCCTTCCAGAGCCGAGATATCAGACGACAAAGTTTTGACCTGAAAAAAAACATAAGGGGTAACACTGTCGTTTTTGGCCGAAATTTTGACCCCCTCCGATCTTCTTGAAACTCTGGATTCTGACAGAGGGCCACGAGACTTCGACCAGCGCGCAAAAATGGAGGCTCTAGACCCTTCCAGAGCCGAGATATCGGACGTCAAAGTTTTGACCTGAAAAAAAACATAAGGGGTAACACTGTCGTTTTTGGCCGAAATTTTGACCCCCTCCAATCTTCTTGAAACTCTGGATTCTGACAGAGGGCCACGAGACTTCGACCAGCGCGCAAAAATGGAGGCTCTAGACCCTTCCAGAGCCGAGATATCGGACATCAAAGTTTTGACCTGAAAAAAAAACATAAGGGGTAACACTGTCGTTTTTGGCCGAAATTTTGACCCCCTCCGATCTTCTTGAAACTCTGGATTCTGACAGAGGGCCACGAGACTTCGACCAGGGCGCAAAAATGGAGGCTCTAGACCCTTCCAGAGCCGAGATATCAGACGTCAAAGTTTTGACCTGAAAAAAAAACATAAGGGGTAACACTGTAGTTTTTGGCCGAAATTTTGACCCCCTCCGATCTTCTTGAAACTCTGGATTCTGACAGAGGGCCACGAGACTTCGACCAGCGCCCAAAAATGGAGGCTCTAGACCCTTCCAGAGCTGAGATATCAGACGTCAAAGTTTTGACCTGAAAAAAAAACATAAGGCGTAACACTGTCGTTTTTGGCCGAAATTTTGACCCCCTCCGATCTTCTTGAAACTCTGGATTCTGACAGAGGGCCACGAGACTTCGACCAGCGCGCAAAAATGGAGGCTCTAGACCCTTCCAGAGCCGAGATATCGGACGTCAAAGTTTTGACCTGAAAAAAAAACATAAGGGGTAACACTGTCGTTTTTGGCCGAAATTTTGACCCCCTCCGATCTTCTTGAAACTCTGGATTCTGACAGAGGGCCACGAGACTTCGACCAGCGCGCAAAAATGGAGGCTCTAGACCCTTCCAGAGCCGAGATATCAGACGACAAAGTTTTGACCTGAAAAAAAAACATAAGGGGTAACACTGTCGTTTTTGGCCGAAATTTTGACCCCCTCCGATCTTCTTGAAACTCTGGATTCTGACAGAGGGCCACGAGACTTCGACCAGCGCGCAAAAATGGAGGCTCTAGACCCTTCCAGATCCGAGATATCAGACGTCAAAGTTTTGACCTGAAAAAAAAACATAAGGGGTAACACTGTCGTTTTTGGCCGAAATTTTGACCCCCTCCGATCTTCTTGAAACTCTGGATTCTGACAGAGGGCCACGAGACTTCGACCAGCGCGCAAAAATGGAGGCTCTAGACCCTTCCAGAGCCGAGATATCGGACGTCAAAGTTTTGACCTGAAAAAAAAACATAAGGGGTAACACTGTCGTTTTTGGCCGAAATTTTGACCCCCTCCGATCTTCTTGAAACTCTGGATTCTGACAGAGGGCCACGAGACTTCGACCAGCATGCAAAAATGGAGGCTCTAGACCCTTCCAGAGCCGAGATATCGGACGTCAAAGTTTTGACCCTGTTGTGTAACATGATGCAAATTGTCCTCTTATATGTAACCTGCTTTTGTAAGACTTTATACACAGTCTTATATGTAACCTGTTTTTGTAAGACTTTATACACAGTCTTGTATGTAACCTGCTTTTGTGAGACTTTATACACAGTCTTATGCGTAACCTGTTTTGTAAGACTTTATACACAGTCTTTTATATGTATCCTGTTTTGTAAGACTTTATACACAGTCTTTTATATGTATCCTGTTTTATAAGACTTTATACACAGTCTTTTATATGTATCCTGTTTTGTAAGACTTTATACACAGTCTTTTATATGTATTCTGTTTTATAAGACTTTATACACAGTCTTTTATATGTATCCTGGTTTGTAAGACTTTATACGCAGTCTTTTATATGTAACCTGTTTTGTAAGACTCTATATACAGTCTTCTATATCGGTTTTACTAGACCTTATACACAGGCTTTTATACATACTCAACTGTTAAAAGAAAATGTTGGTAGGAATTATGTAAAGGGTATATTGTGATACACTTTTTGTATGCGAACTGTTTGGAATGAAAGACACCAGAAACATGTTGTAAGAAGTGTTTATTGATTTGGTAAAGAAAGACACGGAGACATTTTGTAATAAATGTTTAATGTCTGAGTAAGGAAAGACACACACAGAAAGTGTATTGTGATAAAAGTTTTATTAAAGATATGTAATCACTGTTATGCATGCAAGTATTAAAAGGAAAAGTGTATTACCGTAGTATTGTGTTCCAGGCTAAAAGACGGAGGATGCAAAGAGTCCGTGCGAGGAGGAGGAAGAACAAAGAGAAGAAGGCCGTATATAGGAGTTTGCTCAAAGGAATGAAAGAGTTAAATCTGGATCCAGATCTAGGATTGGACAGATTGTGCATGTGATTTGAAAGGAGGTGTGACATGGAAATGTATTATAAAATGTACATTGAAATGTATGGGGCCAGATTTCTGGAGGTAGGACCAGAGTCTCCATTGTTTGATGATCCAAGCCTGACACCATTTGGTGTAATTCGTGAAATGCATTTACTGAATTGACTTTGTTAAACTGATTGGATGTAAAAACTTTGAAAAATCTTATATAATAAAAATAAGTATAATAGTTAAAGAACTTGCCTGCCAAGAGTTTCTCCTTGAGATAAAGAACTTAACCACGGAGGGGTCTTTCTGCTAGAGAGTAAGTATGATTTTGAATACTTATTGTCTATTGTAGAATTTGACCATCTTTACCTTACCTGAGAGAAAACAAAATGAGGTAGAAGGTACTTGATCTATGAAGTAAGGAAATAGAATAGGTTCTGTACCATAAAACAACCCGAAAAAAAAAAACATAAGGGGTAACACTGTCGTTTTTGGCCGAAATTTTGACCCCCTCCGTTCTTCTTGAAACTCTGGATTCTGACAGAGGGCCACGAGACTTCGACCAGCGCGCAAAAATGGAGGCTCTAGACCCTTCCAGAGCCGAGATATCGGACGTCAAAGTTTTGACCTGAAAAAAAAAACATAAGGGGTAACACTGTCGTTTTTGGCCGAAATTTTGACCCCCTCCGATCTTCTTGAAACTCTGGATTCTGACAGAGGGCCACGAGACTTCGACCAGCGCGCAAAAATGGAGGCTCTAGACCCTTCCAGAGCCGAGATATCAGACGACAAAGTTTTGACCTGAAAAAAAAAACATAAGGGGTAACACTGTCGTTTTTGGCCGAAATTTTGACCCCCTCCGATCTTCTTGAAACTCTGGATTCTGACAGAGGGCCACAAGACTTCGACCAGCGCGCAAAAATGGAGGCTCTAGACCCTTCCAGAGCCGAGATATCAGACGTCAAAGTTTTGACCTGAAAAAAAAAAACATAAGGGGTAACACTGTCGTTTTTGGCCGAAATTTTGACCCCCTCCGATCTTCTTGAAAATCTGGATTCTGACAGAGGGCCACGAGACTTCGACCAGCGCGCAAAAATGGAGGCTCTAGACCCTTCCAGAGCCGAGATATCGGACGTCAAAGTTTTGACCTGAAAAAAAAACATAAGGGGTAACACTGTCGTTTTTGGCCGAAATTTTGACCCCCTCCGATCTTCTTGAAACTCTGGATTCTGACAGAGGGCCACGAGACTTCGACCAGCATGCAAAAATGGAGGCTCTAGACCCTTCCAGAGCCGAGATATCGGACGTCAAAGTTTTGACCCGAAAAAAAAACATAAGGGGTAACACTGTCGTTTTTGGCCGAAATTTTGACCCCCTCCGATCTTCTTGAAACTCTGGATTCTGACAGAGGGCCACGAGACTTCGACCAGCGCGCAAAAATGGAGGCTCTAGACCCTTCCAGAGCCGAGATATCGGACGTCAAAGTTTTGACCTGAAAAAAAAAACATAAGGGGTAACACTGTCGTTTTTGGCCAAAATTTTGACCCCCTCCGATCTTCTTGAAACTCTGGATTCTGACAGAGGGCCACGAGACTTCGACCAGCGCGCAAAAATGGAGGCTCTAGACCCTTCCAGAGCCGAGATATCAGACGACAAAGTTTTGACCTGAAAAAAAAAACATAAGGGGTAACACTGTCGTTTTTGGCCAAAATTTTGACCCCCTCCGATCTTCTTGAAACTCTGGATTCTGACAGAGGGCCACGAGACTTCGACCAGCGCGCAGAAATGGAGGCTCTAGACCCTTCCAGAGCCGAGATATCAGACGTCAAAGTTTTGACCTGAAAAAAAAACATAAGGGGTAACACTGTCGTTTTTGGCCGAAATTTTGACCCCCTCCGATCTTCTTGAAACTCTGGATTCTGACAGAGGGCCACGAGACTTCGACCAGCGCCCAAAAATGGAGGCTCTAGACCCTTACAGAGCCGAGATATCAGATGTCAAAGTTTTGACCTGAAAAAAAAACATAAGGGGTAACACTGTCGTTTTTGGCCGAAATTTTGACCCCCTCCGATCTTCTTGAAACTCTGGATTCTGACAGAGGGCCACGAGACTTCGACCAGCACGCAAAAATGGAGGCTCTAGACCCTTCCAGAGCCGAGATATCGGACGTCAAAGTTTTGACCTGAAAAAAAAACATAAGGGGTAACACTGTCGTTTTTGGCCGAAATTTTGACCCCCTCCGATCTTCTTGAAACTCTGGATTCTGACAGAGGGCCACGAGACTTCGACCAGCGCGCAGAAATGGAGGCTCTAGACCCTTCCAGAGCCGAGATATCAGACGTCAAAGTTTTGACCTGAAAAAAAAACATAAGGGGTAACACTGTAGTTTTTGGCCGAAATTTTGACCCCCTCCGATCTTCTTGAAACTCTGGATTCTGACAGAGGGCCACGAGACTTCGACCAGCGCCCAAAAATGGAGGCTCTAGACCCTTCCAGAGCTGAGATATCAGACGTCAAAGTTTTGACCTGAAAAAAAAACATAAGGCGTAACACTGTCGTTTTTGGCCGAAATTTTGACCCCCTCCGATCTTCTTGAAACTCTGGATTCTGACAGAGGGCCACGAGACTTCGACCAGCGCGCAAAAATGGAGGCTCTAGATCCTTCCAGAGCCGAGATATCGGACGTCAAAGTTTTGACCTGAAAAAAAAAACATAAGGGGTAACACTGTCGTTTTTGGTCGAAATTTTGACCCCCTCCAATCTTCTTGAAACTCTGGATTCTGACAGAGGGCCACGAGACTTCGACCAGCGCGCAAAAATGGAGGCTCTAGACCCATCCAGAGCCGAGATATCGGACGTCAAAGTTTTGAACTGAAAAAAAAAACATAAGGGGTAACACTGTCGTTTTTGGCCGAAATTTTGACCCCCTCCGATCTTCTTGAAACTCTGGATTCTGACAGAGGGCCACGAGACTTCGACCAGCGCGCAAAAATGGAGGCTCTAGACCCTTCCAGAGCCAAGATATCAGACGACAAAGTTTTGACCTAAAAAAAAAAAATACATAAGGGGTAACACTGTCGTTTTTGGCCGAAATTTTGACCCCCTCCGATCTTCTTGAAACTCTGGATTCTGACAGAGGGCCACAAGACTTCGACCAGCGCGCAAAAATGGAGGCTCTAGACCCTTCCAGAGCCGAGATATCGGACGTCAAAGTTTTGACCTGAAAAAAAAAAACATAAGGGGTAACACTGTCGTTTTTGGCCGAAATTTTGACCCCCTCCGATCTTCTTGAAACTCTGGATTCTGACAGAGGGCCACGAGACTTCGACCAGCGCGCAAAAATGGAGGCTCTAGACCCTTCCAGAGCCGAGATATCAGACGACAAAGTTTTGACCTGAAAAAAAAACATAAGGGGTAACACTGTAGTTTTTGGCCGAAATTTTGACCCCCTCCGATCTTCTTGAAACTCTGGATTCTGACAGAGGGCCACGAGACTTCGACCAGCGCGCAAAAATGGAGGCTCTAGACCCTTCCAGAGCCGAGATATCAGACGTCAAAGTTTTGACCTGAAAAAAAAAACATAAGGGGTAACACTGTCGTTTTTGGCCGAAATTTTGACAACCTCCGATCTTCTTGAAACTCTGGATTCTGACAGAGGGCCATGAGACTTCGACCAGCACGCAAAAAAGGAGGCTCTAGACCCTTCCAGAGCCGAGATATCGGACGTCAAAGTTTTGACCCGAAAAAAAACATAAGGGGTAACACTGTCGTTTTTGGCCGAAATTTTGACCCCCTCCGATCTTCTTAAAACTCTGGATTCTGACAGAGGGCCACGTGACTTCGACCAGCGCGCAAAAATGGAGGCTCTAGACCCTTCCAGAGCCGAGATATCAGACGTCAAAGTTTTGACCTGAAAAAAAAACATAAGGGGTAACACTGTCGTTTTTGGCCGAAATTTTGACCCCCTCCGATCTTCTTGAAACTCTGGATTCTGACAGAGGGCCACGAGACTTCGACCAGTGCGCAAAAATGGAGGCTCTAGACCCTTCCAGAGCCGAGATATCAGACGACAAAGTTTTGACCTGAAAAAAAAAACATAAGGGGTAACACTGTCGTTTTTGGCCAAAATTTTGACCCCCTCCGATCTTCTTGAAACTCTGGATTCTGACAGAGGGCCACGAGACTTCGACCAGCGCGCAAAAATGGAGGCTCTAGACCCTTCCAGAGCCGAGATATCAGACATCAAAGTTTTGACCTGAAAAAAAGAACATAAGGGGTAACACTGTCGTTTTTGGCCGAAATTTTGACCCCCTCCGATCTTCTTGAAATTGGAAATTGATTGGAGAAACTTAATTTTTCACCCCCCGAAAAAAAACATAAGGGGTAACACTAAGTTTCTCCAATCTTCTCAAAACTCTGGATTCTGATAGAGGGCCACGAGACATGGACCTGGGTGCAAAAATTGAGGCTGTAGACCCTTCCAGAGCTAAAATATTGAAACTCAAAATTTTGACTAGAAAAAAAATGACAGTGTTACCCCTTATGTTTTTTTTTTCGGGGGGTGAAAAATTAAGTTTCTCCAATCTTCTCAAAACTCTGGATTCTGATAGAGGGCCACGAGACATGGACCTGGGTGCAAAAATTGAGGCTGTAGACCCTTCCAGAGCTAAAATATTGAAACTCAAAATTTTGACCAGAAAAAAAAAATCACAGTGTTACCCCTTATGTTTTTTTTCGGGGGGTGAAAAATTAAGTTTCTCCAATCTTCTCAAAACTCTGGATTCTGATAGAGGGCCACGAGACATGGACCTGGGTGCAAAAATTGAGGCTGTAGACCCTTCCAGAGCGAAAATATTGAAACTCAAAATTTTGACCAGAAAAAAAAAATGACAGTGTTACCCCTTGTTTTTTTTCGGGGGGTGAAAAATTAAGTTTCTCCTGGGTGCAAAAATTGAGGCTGTAGACCCTTCCAGAGCTAAAATATTGAAACTCAAAATTTTGACCAGAAAAAAAAATGACAGTGTTACCCCTTATGTTTTTTTCGGGGGGTGAAAAATTAAGTTTCTCCAATCTTCTCAAAACTCTGGATTCTGATAGAGGGCCACGAGACATGGACCTGGGCGCAAAAATTGAGGCTGTAGACCCTTCCAGAGCTAAAATATTGAAAATCAAAATTTTGACCAGAAAAAAAAATGACAGTGTTACCCCTTATGTTTTTTTTCGGGGGGTGAAAAATTAAGTTTCTCCAATCTTCTCAAAACTCTGGATTCTGATAGAGGGCCACGAGACATGGACCTGGGTGCAAAAATTGAGGCTGTAGACCCTTCCAGAGCTAAAATATTGAAAATCAAAATTTTGACCAGAAAAAAAAAATGACAGTGTTACCCCTTATGTTTTTTTTCGGGGGGTGAAAAATTAAGTTTCTCCAATCTTCTCAAAACTCTGGATTCTGATAGAGGGCCACGAGACATGGACCTGGGTGCAAAAATTGAGGCTGTAGACCCTTCCAGAGCTAAAATATTGAAACTCAAAATTTTGACCAGAAAAAAAAAATGACAGTGTTACCCCTTATGTTTTTTTTCGGGGGGTGAAAAATTAAGTTTCTCCAATCTTCTCAAAACTCTGGATTCTGATAGAGGGCCACGAGACATGGACCTGGGTGCAAAAATTGAGGCTGTAGACCCTTCCAGAGCTAAAATATTGAAACTCAAAATTTTGACCAGAAAAAAAAGATGACAGTGTTACCCCTTATGTTTTTTTTCGGGGGGTGAAAAATTAAGTTTCTCCAATCTTTTCAAAACTCTGGATTGATTCTCTTTTTGACATAATCCCTCCAGGGTATATGCAGGAATCTTGAAGTTCATTTTAATACCTTTTCAAGACTTTTTCAAGACCTTCTCAATATTTTTTAATACCCCACAAGACACTTCAAGCTATAACCATTTATATCAGTGATACTTTTAACTTAAGAGTTTTAGTTAAAGTCTATAGACCACTCTGATACAAAAAAATCAAAAAGGCTGGGATAGTAAATCAAAGCAAATTTTACTAAAAAACTTCCCCATTCTGTTTATGCGTTCACCAACCTTCTCTTAAAACATTTCGGTGCGTTGTAATACTGGTGCTCTCAGAGGCAATTTACGAACACACCCACAATAGCCCAAAATAGGTTTTTAAGTATCTGTTCGGGGTTTTTTTTAAACAAAAATGACTAAATTCACACACTTTTATGATGTTTTTTGGGACTCAAACTGTTGGACAGCAAATTCAGAAAAAATTAGGGATGTAACGACTCACTCAACTCACGATGCGATACGATTCACGATATCGGTTTCACGATACGACTCTCACGATTTTTTTTTAACAAATGACATTTAAGACAAATTATTATAAATGAAAAAGTGTCTCTTTTATTATTTCTCAAACAAAATGCTGCAAAATGCTTTTTTTTTCATTTTGAAATATATTTCGTCCCCTTGGAATTATACGCACAACCGGCGCTGCGTCATCATAGAATGTTCACGCCCACTTTTTGGGGGAAAGAAACTAGACTCGCCATAGACTTCAATACAAAATAACGGCAAAAACCAACGTCTGTACACAGCCGACAGGCGTAAATAACTCAAGAAATCACTTATACACAGGGCTCTAGAGTGCGACCAATTTGGTCGCAAATGCGACCAAAATTTGAAAAGGTGCGACCAAAATTTTCCCTAGGTCGCACCCGTGCACCTAACGTTCTCGCATGATCGCATCTGCTGACTCTCCCCAAACGAAAATGTTTTTCTCCTTGCACGTATAGTGAAATGCTCCGTTGCTGTGTGATACGAAATAAATTGCGACCTGAACGTGAACACCAGAGAATCAGTAACGGCAACCAGCAGCAGAAGAAACAGACGACGAAGAAAGTTTTAAAAATGTTGGCTACTTTTTATGGCTAGGTATATATTCTCATATTCAAAAACTAATTCTCATTTTACGAACCTGTTGGGCTATGCTGTGTTCAGTTGATGAATGAACGGAAGATTGTAGCGCGCAACGCGCATCCCATCCAATACATCGCAATAATCTGTGTGCTTTGTTACTATTGATATGAAAAAAAGTCTCAGATTTTAAATTAGGTCCGTTTTCTTACGAAATTCAAGAACATAAATAGTGTAGTCTATTGACGCTGTGGCGTGAGATCGCTCTGACTCAGCTCAAGTGAAGCAGCAGCGCGGAGCGCACATGAGCTTCTCTTCCGCCTTAATAAAACCATTTACAGCGTGAAATAAACATGAACGAGCATCTGAAAGTGTGTTAAAAGATAGAGTACAACTTAGCGAAATCCGTATCTTTCATATAGAATCGCTCAATCAGTGATTCATTTCAACCGCGTCAGTAAAAGGCGTGTAAACAATATAATGTAACGTCACATTTACCTCAGAGAAAAAAATAAAATCCAGTGACCATAAACTCGTTAGCCAGCTAGAAAAATTAACTCTAGATCAGCATTTTGCCAAATATATGCACCATATTACATATTCAGTATAATTTTTAACGTTTTTCAATATTTAATGCATGTTGTTTGAAAAAAAATCTGACAAGCTTTTATGTAGCCACCATTTAAATGTTTATATTTCATATTACATTATTATTATAAAAATAAATAAAAGTGTAATTTAAGTGTTTGTGTACAAATCAGGTAATTTTTACCTTCAATATTATAGTAGGCTAATGAAGCAACTGACTCCCAGTTTACAGCATTAGTTGAGATTTGTTTTCCTTGAGAAAATTTGCCATGTATTGTACCTGATATCCAAAATAATCAATATTGAATCGAATTGTGAAATTGGTGTCAATACCCTGCCCTTACTTGAACAATGTAAAAACAGCTCTTTAAATTTTTAATTTTTTTTAAAGATTTATATTTTTATATACAATATAATTGTGCTTCAAAAAAAAACTACATCTTATTCTTTTTTAAAAGCATTTACATAATATATATGAATATACGGAGCGTGATAAAAACGTGACCTTGAAATTGTGGCGTTAAATGTGATGCGAGACGAAAAAAATTTGAGTGCACCTAAATTTTGTGCTGGTGCACCTAAATAAAAAAGTTAGGCGCACCAGTGCAACCAAGGCAAAAAGTTAGTCTGGAGCCCTGTATACACCATGTCAAGTAATTATAAGTCCACCCCGCCTGCCATAGAGCGTGAAAGATACATTTTTTATGCCCGTTATCAACTAGCCCAGGCTACCTGTCATCATAATCATTAATTCATGAGATATATATTAAGGTTTTTTACTTTAAAAAGCGAAATAAAATCATTAAAAGTAAATGTCCGGGTAAGACACCTCTAGCCACTGGGTGGGGTTGTTACCCCAATTTGACGCTGGGAGAATAAAGGGACATGTTTTTAAATTGGCCAAATTAAGTTTGTGTATGTATTTTTCACACACTATGGCAGGCAGGGTGGACATATAATTACTTGACATGTTTTATATAAATGATTTCTTAAGTTATTTACGCTTGTCGGCTGTGTACGGACGATTACACTTGAGCAAACGTCACCGAACCAGCCCACGGCAAGCAGATTGTATGCCTCCAGTGATTTCCAGACTCGGAATTGCTCACAATGTGTAAAAACTCCTCACCAATAAATATTGTGTCTGAGGCAAAGCTGCATAATCATTGCTCAGTGCTTCCTTCGTTACTGCATACGGATCCACATTATGAATGAAATTTTCGCATTGTACCTCTCTCTGTCTTGTTTTAATAGTCTCTTTATAATCTATTTCACTTTGTCTTTTCATGATTTGTATAACAATATAAACAGAAATAAATATTTGTTTGTAAAACGACATTCTCTGATAAAACTCTGTAAAAACCTATGGTAAACACAGCGGTTTTGCCCTCAAAGATGGCGTCTCCGGGGAGGTCACGTGACATTAATTCGCCTGTGGGAACTATGTATAAGGTTCTATCTGACATTTTTGTCAAAATTGAGTTATTCACATTTTCTTATTCTGTGAACTTATTTAAACGTTATGTGGTGTGTTTTTTTATGTTGTGTTCATTGTGGGACTTTTTTATTGAAGAAACAAAAAGGTTCTATCTACAAAGTCGAACTCTAACTTGGCTCTATAAGGTTCTATCTGCATAAGCCAATCAGCAATGCACAGAAGAGGACCAATCAGAATCAACTTTTATATGTCAGGTTTTCCTTCAAGACAAGAAGAAACCCCATAAAGGCTTTATGCTATACATTTGCAGTGAATTAAATATTCACTAAATTGTGTAGTCTCATGAAGTGGCTTAACTTTATATTTTGTTATTTTCTTTATTGTGCATTATTGGTTAATATTATTAATAACTTTTATTATTATTTATTATTATCTGATTTTATTATTATACAAATATGCAGTGAGTAACATGAAAATATTTCAGAAAACCATTCAACATGCAAGTGTGTGTGTGTGTGTGTTTGTTTGAAAGTATGTGTTGTGAATTCTCTCCCTTTAAATATTGAGTTGGTTACGTGGGTGACGTTTTAAGTTGCGTTGTACGCAAATACCGTAGTGCAGCGTTCTCAGCACGTACGGACAGCGTTCAGTTGTGTTCTCTGTGGCGCGCAGTCTCGGACGCGCGCTGCGCGCACTTCAATCTATCGTCGTTACGGAGACTCTATTCATTCCGGTAAAATCACAAAATAAACGTGTCCTATGCTTGATATAGACTGTAACCACTGATGGACATATTCTGTTTTGATGAGAGGGAAAAAAACTGTCCCGAGGGCGGATTAGAACCCGTAACCTCGGACACTCTTGGCAAAAGATCTACCACTAGACCACAGAAACACTCAAGAACATATTTGCGGATCGATGGATTTATTTACGGGTTGAGCAGAAAGGCTGCACAGTTTGACAAGTTTGTACCCAGCACTTCCGAATGTGTCTCTGTGCCCAGCAAATTTCAAACTGATGCCCATGCTTAGGTGAATTTAGGGGGCGGCCGGTGTTCTGACAATTCATGCTACCCATCGAGATTTGCTACTTACCGGTTATGCGCAGCGTCAGATATATATTTTTTTCTTTTTTTACAAAAGGTACATTTTCCCGTTATAATATATAATTTCCCTTGAAAAAAAATGCTTACTACTACCATATGAATATTTGTACAGCCAGCTGAAAAGGAATAACTGAAATTTGGTACATTTTCCCGTTATAATAGGATATATAATTTCCCTTTAAAAATGCTTAATACCATATGAATATTTGTACGATCAGCCAGCTGAAAAGGAATAACTGAAATTTTCAGTTACTATGAGGAAAGGTGTACTTTGACAAGTCAACGATGAATATTTTATGATAATTTTTACTTTTCACACCGTTTTAAAAGTAAAAATAGTCGTCTACAGTATACAGTAGCTTCTCATAACTTAGAACGGGGGGGGGGGGGGCAATCCGTCTCAAATGCGCTTTGGGGGGCATTTACACCTGGTCTTTTCACGATCAGATAGCTATCCGATCTCAGAAAACGCATGAAGTGGCCAGGTGTAAATGGCCCCTTGGTCTCATGCTGCATACACAATGAGAATTAACGTAACGTTACATTCATAACAAAGCCGTTCTCTAGCATCTTACCGTTTTGTATGCGAGTCACATAACATTACATGTCTTATTTAAGTGTTTTAGTTAGCACACACGAACAGCTCTGAACATGATATAAGCCATTTAGAAACGACCGCTTAAAATGTGTTTTAAACTGTGTACAGAGTAGTATACACTTACTTGATCGCGGCTAGTTGCACGCGGTTGCACCTGCCAGCCATTTTGGATTTGGGTTCAGCGAGTGAGTGGCCGCTTCTCAAAATGAAGAATGCAAAGAACGGACTTGTGTTCTTGGGAATAAAGCTCTTGCTATTTGCTCTTGGAAGAACGAACTCACGAGGCGACGAGCACACAGAACGCTCACGAATTGCGCAATAGTAACGTTATCCGCACAGACGCCGTCTGCAGTGCCCAAACACAACAAGAATTTTTATACAGCCAGGCTTTATCGCCCAAGCCTAAGGGATTACTCTACATACACTACAATGTAATGTAAATTCACAACAATAAAGCAACACGTGTCTCATTTTAATTCTGCTTCTGTTGTTTGTTTGTGTACATCACTAACCAACGGCGGGGAACAACGCCGGTAATATTCAGGTAACTTTTGAACTGCCTGTCTCTGCTTCCCGCTCCTTCCGCGAATGCCGAAATGAATAGGCTTTATGTCGAGCGTCACGTGACCAAACCGGAAAACGGGTCTCGTCGCATCCGCTTGTCAGAGAAAGTGTTAACGGCCGTAAGTACTGACTACGATATCTATGTATTTGTAAGGTAATCAGCTAACCTATTCACTTTGTTATTGGCGTTTTATTCCATTTAAATATCTAAACGTTACTGTGAAGAATAAAAAAATATAAAACGTTTAAATATCACTCTTCACATGTGAGGGATATTGGTTATGCTAATCTTTGAAAGCTCCTTTTAAGTTATCTTGATTAAAACCGCAAAAAATTTCATGAAGCACATACAAAAGATCTGGACCGGAAGCGATGAGACCCGTTTTACAGAGAATGCGGAAGTAAGTTGTGCATAAAGCCTATAGAGTGCCGAAGTTACGAGGTCACTCTGTAGGCCAAAACGCGGAAGTGAGTTAGCATTTTAGCACTACGGTTCCCTCGCTCTAAAGCCTATGGGATTTTTGAATGGGTTTTTGCTAAATCGCCTGAAATAAGGTCTGTGGTGAACAAAGCCTCTAAATATTTTCACGTTTTGATCTATGACATAGAACACACAGTTATAATCTGCTTGTGGTTTTTTAAACTTTATTGTGTCTGATTGTGTTTTTTTAAATCTTTATATAGGCTTCAAAATGTATAAATTTTGGATTAACTTGTAAAGATTATCTTGCTAGACAAAACGTGTAAGGGTCACAACCCTTTGTTAAACACAGATCTTATTTTTTGCGATTTTCCAAAAGTCTATGGGGAAAATGCATTGCTTTTCGACCGAGGGAACCCATGCGCCGCTAGCTTCCGAGTTGTCCTACAAAGTGACGTCATCACTTCGGCACTCTATTATGGGATATATCTGCCCTCTGTCAAGTTCCAAAGCGTGCCGCACCAGCCCTCAAAAGTGAAGCCAAAACGTCGATCGCCCCCCTGTGACTGGACCTAGTATAGCTCATAATCCCCGCCTCCCCATGTTATTCAATGGGACGCGAGACCAACTAAACAATTAAATTACACTTCACATATCCTTTTTCCAAAGATAGTTTCTGTCATTTACTGTAGTTTATATCACGTTTATGTAATTTCAAGTGTTCGTTTTTTAAAATAAGTTTGTTTTTAGTTAGTTATGTGATGATAAAATAACGGTGCTCTGACATCATGATTGACAGCTGTGATTGACAGGTTCTCTGTGCGAGGTTGTCACTGAAGCACCAGCGAACGTTTTTTAATAATGTTGATTATGTGGTTAGTAGTTGTATTTACCTTATTTTAACAAGGTTCTGCAATCGGCAGACATCATTGGACAGGAAAGAAGCAGACAGAGGCAACTTAATGAAAGTGCGGGGCGTGTGCTTGCGTTTGATTCAGCGAGAATGAGGGCGGGGCCTTGATTTCGCGGCTTTACTTCCTGCTCACGACTGCGCATGACTGGTCCCCAAACACGCAAGTGCGCAGACTCAAGTTCGAGATGTCAGTGCCATATCGAGACACTGGCAGTTCTCTCTGATGGAAAAGAGCGAGGGGGCGTCGTCCATCTTTTTTTACAGTCTCTGTCAAGTTCACACAAGGGGTGCTTCTCATTTCTTATTTGTGCATCCTCGTTTCCTTTCCTTGCTTCCTTTCCTTGCGTCTCAGCTCCACCCCCTGTAGGACGCGAGGGAAGGAAGCGAGGAAAGGAAAGGAGGACAGAGGAATCGAATAAAAGCTTTTTTATATACATTGGAATAATTCCAATGTATATAAAAAAGCTTTTATTCGATTCCTCTGTCCTCCTTTCCTTTCCTCGCAATACTTGATCACTCGAGCTTCACTCCACAGTGTCATCAGCAGCGCTAAAAGGATCTGCCCTTATGTTGTTGAAGTTTGGTTATTTAATAAATTCATAATAATAAAGATAGGCTATACTGTTGAAATATCTGAGATGTGTGGTTTATATAAATTGCAAAAGTAAAGTATAAATTAAAATGATTGTGACCGATGTGAAGGGGGAGGAGAATTTGCACATGCGTCACGTTTAGTCAATATAACAGTTCCGTGTAGGATGCACCTATGTATCCTCGCTTATGACTCCTCAGGAAGCCTCCTATCTCCTCGATCCTCGACTCCTCACGGTGCAATTAGAGAATTGAGATGTCCTTCAAGATGGCTGAGCTCGATCGGTTTCCGGGTCATAGGAGGGAGGACGGAGGAGCGAGGAGACGAGGAGGGATATTGAGAAGCACCCAAGTTACCAGCCGATGCATCCTCGGTAAAATGGGAGTGTCAAGAACACATCCGGGATTTTTAACCGTTCTTGCCTAAATGCAAACTTGTGTATTGGGACAGTACTTGGGCCGCGACTGATGACGTTTTACAAGTCCACAAGAACACAAGTACAGACAAGAAGGCATATTGAGAAACGGCCAGTGTGTGACTGGACACTTCCGGTTTCGCTTTACGCTGGCAGGGAGCCGGAGAAAGACGAAAATGATCTCTTATAGTGGTTTATAGAATCAACTAGCAAATAGTCATTGAAATAATGTTAAATCAATTTTAAATTATCAACATTAAATCACTGAATCAACATTGAACTCTGATGTTGATTCTACATCATTTTGCACCCTGTTTTAATATTGAAACAACATTGAAATCCTGTCCATAGATCAACAGAATTTCAATGGTATTTAAATCATAAGGAATATTGAAACAATGTTGAAATTTCAACTGAACTAAGGATCAACTTGATTTCAATGAAATTTCAATCATTTTTAAATGTTAATTTTATGTTAATGTAATGCCATAGATTAAATACCCTGCTTTATCAACAGCCAGGATGTTAAAAAGTAATGGAACATTTGAAATCTCGTATAAAACACTGATCAAACCACACAAACAAATTCATTTTTATTAGCCTTTTTATTTAATTAATCTTACTTACACTTCAATGTTCTCTGACGTCTGAATATTTTGCCGTCCAGTCCCTTCTGCCCGGTCTGGCACATGTGAATTGGGTGACGGCGCCTGTCCCCATCTGCTGAGAAAGAGCACCTAAAACAGAAAATAAAATCACAACACAAAAATTAGTCTTAAGTTAAAAATGAGATTATATTTATTTGCATTGGTACATTCGACCCGAAAAAAAAAAACAAAAACGACAGTGGTACCCCTTTCGTTTGTTTTTTTTTCTGGTCGAAATTTTGAGTTTCGATATCTCAGCTCTGGAAGGGTCTAGAGCCTCCATTTTTGCACTTAGGTCTAAGTCTCATGGCCCTCTATCAGAATCCAGAGTTTCAAGAAGATCAGAGAAACTCAAAATTTCGACCCGAAAAAACAAAAAAAAAAAAACGACAGTGGTACCCCTTTTGTTTTTTTTCGGGTCGAAATTTTGAGTTTCGCTATCTCAGCTCTGGAAGGGTCTAGGGCCTCCATTTTTGCACTTATAGGTCTAAGTCTCATGGCCCTCTATCAGAATCCAGAGTTTCAAGAAACTCAAAATTTCGACCAAAAAAAAAAAAAAAAAAAAAACGACAGTGGTACCCCTTTCGTTTTTTTTTTTTCGGGTCGAAATTTTGAGTTTCGATATCTCAGCTCTGGAAGGGCTCTAGAGCCTCCATTTTTGCACTCAGGTCTAAGTCTCATGGCCCTCTATCAGAATCCAGAGTTTCAAGAAGATCAGAGAAACTCAAAATTTCGACCCGAAAAAAAAAAAAAAAAAAAAAAACGACAGTGGTACCCCTTTCGTTTTTTTTTTTTTTTTTTGGGGGGGGGGGGGGGGGGGTCGAAATTTTGAGTTTTGATATCTCAGCTCTGGAAGGGTCTAGATCCTCCATTTTTGCACTCAGGTCTAATCATGGCCCTCTATCAGAATCCAGAGTTTCAAGAAGATCACAGAAACTCAAAATTTTGATCAAAAAAAAAAAAAAAAAAAAAAACGACAGTGGTACCCTTTCTTTTCTTTTCTTTTTTTTTCGGGGCGAGAAGTTAAGTTTCTCCAATCTTCTCAAAACTCTGGATTCTGATAGAGGGCCATGAGACTTAGACTTGAGTGCAAAAATGGAGGCTCTAGTCCCTTCCAGAGACGAGATATTGAGAACCCACGTAGCATTTATGCCATTATAAATATCTCAATATCTCAGCTCTGGAAGGGTCTAGAGCCTCCATGTTTGCACTCAGGTCTAAGTCTTTAACTAAGTGTCTAAGTTAAAGTCTCTAAGTCTCTATTCTGATTTCATGTTCCTGGATCAACATCTTTGTTGATTCTGGAACAACATTCCAATCAACCAATTAGATTTGAAGGACAAGTTTACAGTTTCTGTCAAATTTTAGGCTAACAATCAGAATCAGTTGCTTCTACAGTGTTATTCACCCATCATTTCCCTCGGATTTTAGGGTTAAAAAAATTGCTTAGGGTTAAATTGTTTTTGCTATATAATTCCCAAACTTTAATTAGCTATTTCTTAACTTACATTGCTATAATATTTTGTATTCTAAAATAAAGAAAATAGTAGTACACTAGAAAAAAAAAAACACAAATTATCAACTTGGATCATTTATCAATGCATCAATGCATTCACTGACTACTTTTCCCCCAAATTACAATTAATTGTTTTCTCACTTACACACAACCAGTGCCAAAACGTACCAACAGGCCAATTACATCCTCTGTTAAAAATTATTCAATTTAAAGGGATAGTTCACCAAAAAATGAAAATGTTGTCATCATTAACTCACCCTCAAGTTGTTTCAAACCTGTATGAATTTCTCTCTGCTGCTGAACAATAAAGAAATATTTTAAAAAAATGTCGGCAACCAAACAGTCAATAGGCCCCATTGACTTCCATAGTATTTTCTTTCCCTAGCTTCCATCCAGTCATGGAAGCTCTTTTGTAAAGAGAAAAGAAAGAAATTCATACAGGTTTGGAACTTCCATTTTTGGGTAAACGATCCCTTTGAGTTCAAAACATAACATATACAAAACCGAATAAGACAACAATTTCTATAGTAATACCATGCTGAAATATTCTCTAAATCTAGAAAGAAAGAAAGAAAAAAAACATCAAACCAATTAGCTAAACACCTACACATATGAACTGTTTTGGTACAATGGTTTTAGTGCATTTTAGATGTGAAATAAACTGTGGTGCAAGCTGAAATATATGAGGAGAAATGTGAGAGGAGTATTACAAATGTGTCCTATAGAGATTGTAAAAAAAAAATAAAATAAAATAAAAAAAAAATAAAACCTTGCAAGACTGAGTAGGTGTGTCCTAGTATAACTGGTCTACTTGAGCCTAAATTACATGAAATCCTATATTTTAGACAAGCACGCATTGATATAATAAAACAGACAGACAGACAGAGACTATTACCAGATAAATCTTTTCAAAACAGAATCACATACAAATGTTTCTTTTTAATGTATCGTGTAAGACTTCATTTACAAATCAAACTACAGCAGTTGTACAGAAGTATGAATACACAAGGTGACATCGCTGTATAGGAATGCTGCAACGTTTCAAAAACATCATAAAAAACATTCTCCAGAGAAAAGTAAGGCACCGACTGAATCGGTGGGTATATAGGCAATTCATTTAAAGCATTTTGAGAATAAAGTGAAAGAGCAAAATAAAAAGAATCTGAAACACATACACAATGTTCAGAACATGTATTGTTTAAAACTGGTTTTAGTTGGAACACACCTTGTGAAAGTTGAAGGTGTCAGTGGCATGTTACACCTGAATCATGTTGGGACACAGAGAGCACAGGTAGAGTGCTTAATGTGCAATAAATCCTAAAACATTTTTATGCTGGTGTTTATTAGTTCTGTAAATTGAACAGAACCTCAGTCACTGAGTAAGAATAAGATGGGTTTCTAAAATGACCATCACTGGTCTGTTGTCTTCTCGCTTACAGACTTCTGCAGTGCTGTGGACAAGCCTTATGGGAGAGGAGTTGTGACAGCTGTGAGCTTTCACCAGGCACTGGTCGGACTCATTCGGACACTGGTCGGATTCACACACATTAAATGTTATAAGAGAAAATGCCGTTTCATCTGTCAAGCTGTAAAGACATAGCAGAGCGTTTGCTATATGATATAAAATGGACACAAAAAAATGGTCTTATTTCTAGATTTTAAAGACAAACACTATTGTAAAAGTTTGGGGTCAGTATGTTTTGTTGTTTGTTTGTTTTAAGAAATGAATGCTTTACTCAGCAAGGATAAATTAAATTGATCGAAAGTTACAGCAAATAATTTTACAGTACATCGATACAACAAAATCTATTAAAGTAAATACTATTTTTTTTTTACTTTTTAAAACTAAAAATGTATCACAGTTTCTACAAAAACTTTAACCAGCACAACTTGTTCTGTCTGCACCAAATCAGCATTTCCAAGTCTGAAAAAAATTCTGAAGGATCATGTGACACTGAAGAATGGAGTAATGATGCTGAAAAATCAACTTTACGGTCACGTGAATAAATTACATTTTAAAATGTATTGAAATAAAATGCCTTGGTGAGCATAAGAGACCTTCATGAAAAACCTCAAATTTTTGAATGGAAATGTGACAGATTTGTGTGTGGAACAGTTCAATCTAAGCCAATATCCACTGATAATCTTTCCTTCTGCCAGAACTCTCAAATGTCATTCGTGCTTTTATTCAATAAAAAAAGGCACTTTTACACACAATGAGCTCTGGCAGAAGGGATGATTATCAGTAAACTGAGTTAAAATTTGGTCTGTTCCATAAAAACTACCATATCATTTCTTGGAAAATAGCATAAAAGTTATATTCCGACATAGAAGAAATCAGGATGTTTGTTGTGTGGAAAAGTGCAGCTTGGACATTCTGCCTAACATCTCAGTTTGTGTTTCATGGAATAATACAATGTTAGAACAACATGAGAGTGGATAAATGACAAAAAAAGGGTTCATTTTTAATGGGAACTATCCCTTTAAAGATGGTCAGGTCTAAAGCTACTGGCAGGGTAGAGCCGAAGGGACTGCGGGTACAGTCAGATTCTCATTTACTTTATAATAGGAAAACAATTTGGAAGCCATATCTGCAGGAGCCAACAGTGTTCCCAGCCACTCATAAAACTGTCACAATTGAGACATAACAGCCTCTTTATGTCAGTTTGTGACACAGCTGTTTTCTAGTCATATCGCATTTAACATCCTACATTTCAACATTTTGCTGTATTATGTCATCGCAATTTTGACAGCTGTGGCATTTTCTCAAGCTTAATGGTAGACAGAATAGTAAAATAAAATGTTGGGACTATCTACTCAGTTTGCCAAGAAGAAACTGAGAACATCTCCCAGCGTGAGAGAGAAAGTTCAGCCCAGCTGTGCGTTTTGTGGAAGATATTGTCCAGTTGTGACCCTCTGAAGACCGTTACAGTCTGACTCTTTCACAAGATGTGTTTAATTACTAGATTTATGTACCCTAAAAATGTGCTTAATTTAGGTCCTAGAAAACATACCAGCTCAGAGTTGCTGAGCTTTTTCTTCTCTCTTTTTTTTTTTTGATGGGAGTAAACAGGTTCATACGTCACCTGAAATGACGACATCAACAGAGCTAAGAATACACATGACAATATGCAACATCACACAAACTACACCCTCTTCTTTCACGCTTTTTTCTATCAACCTGCAACTGTAACAGGGAAGATACATTTTTTGAAACATTTATCTTGTCATATTTAGAAACGGTACATTGAATGACTGACACATTCACTAATAAAACAGTTCCTTTAACCAAATATCAACTGAACTGTGAAAGTAGAACAAAGTCTACAACTCCATACTGCTCACAGAGCTTCATACATTTACCAAGAAAGTGAGTCCATTTGCTCAAATATATAGATACAAAAATAGATCAGCAAAATCTATGTGCTGTTTACAGTACGTAACAATCACTGAGTGAGTTTGACCATCGCTCAAGAAAGGAAAGAAACTAGTTCAAGACAGACTTCACAGGTTGACCGCACAGAGATCAGGACACTTGAAAAGACAGAGCAAAAGCGCCGAGAAGCTTCCTCATCATCATGTACTTTAAACATCCTCACAGTTTCATACAGGTCCTCTACAGGACATTTAGCCAGAACACTGGCAGTCTGTATCTCTAGTGTTGCAGTACTGATTGTTGAGTCTCTCAGGTACTAAAATTCAACATTCAGGATCGTAAGATTGCAGGAATTCAATACAAAAAGATAAGAGGGAACAGTCTGTTGTTAAAGTATGGCGTTAACTCTTCATTTCAACACATGTTAGCAACTACTCAAAAATGGTTTAGTAAGGTCTCATGGCTCTAAAGTCAAAGTCATCATTTTTTAGATCCTATTTGTCGAAACTCAAACATTGGCGTGTCTAGGACATTGATTTGGTACCAGCAGAAGTCAACTAAGTCAACAAAGAGTTTACTGTATTCCACAGGACTTAAGGCCTGTTCACACCCAAAGACCATAACTAACTATGACTATAACGGTTGAATTACCCTTCTCATTCAACGAGTCAACACAGTGTGGACGATAACAACACAGAGGGACGATATTGTTGGAATCAGATTTTTTCCCTAGCCGAAGAATGATTAAAACATTGACAGCCAATCAGAATCCACCCCGCTTTAACACGCTTGAGAATTTAAGCGGCAAGCGACACACAAACGTGTTCATAAAGCACACAGCATCACTTCAGGTTAAGGATCAATGCATACGAGATATCACTGTCTGAATATATTGTATGGGCTGAATCTCGTTTACAATGACCAGAACATGTCGTCTGTAACTATAGTTATCATTATACTTATCCTTTTAGATATTCTTGGTGTGAACAGTTCTTTACAGTGGTGAAAGCATTTTGGTCAACATGACCACATATGAATTTGCATTATATTATTTTATAGTATAGGGCTTTCTTCTATAATATATAGTTTAATATGAAAGCAGTTCACTTAGCTTACCTATTTGCTGGTAAACTGAAATAAATTAATAAATGCTTCTATTTTACAAGGTTTTCATTTATATAAAATAAATAGATATAAAACTGTGTTCCATATCATGACTGTACAAGTTAACATATAATTTAATATATTTTATATCTCATATTTTTATTATTAAGGTATTATATTAAATATGTATTATATTCAATCAATAGTGTAAGTTTTTTCTACAAATCTATAGGCCTAATTAACACATGAAAGGTTCTATAGGCTACTAACTGGCTGTTATTGTCATACTGAGAATGAAAAGAATATTTTTCTATTATTTATTCTATTTTGTGGCATGTTTCCGATTGCAAGGTATTAAATTTAGAACGAGTGGAATAAAATAGCTGACATATAAATGCCAGCTGGATGACAGACTGTAAGCAGTGAAGTCTGGATTGGCACTCTGATAGTAGATTTCAAAGTGGAATGAACCACATTATGTATTAGAATGAGATTTAGACAATCTGTTCACATGTCAAGGAAAGCCAGCCATTCATGTAGACCCTGCACATCTGTCAGAGTATCCATTAAAATTGCCTCAGAATGACACAAACAGTAGTCAACCGGACAGTCATTTTGCTCCTGCTTTAAGGTCAATGGATTATAATCTCAGAATGCCAGTTTATCATCTCAGCGAAGACATTTTAACTCGCCTCATCTTTGCAGATCTTGGATCTTACACATATATTCATTCATCCATTGCTCATTAACCCTTTGGAAACATTACAACTATCTTAAGCAGAACAAAAATAAAACAGAAACATCAAGTCAAGTCAGAAAATATACAAATAAATATCCAAATAAACATAAAACTCTGCCTCATTAGTGTTTCCTCCATTAACGGTGTGACGTCTAACCAATTACCGTAATTTCTCAAACCCATTTCCTGCAATGCATTGGGAAAGAAAGCAGATTACATCTCCAGAACTGCTCGCGTTTCTCATAATGCACTGCAGTTGGGGGCCAGCTCTGTCGATTCGGGACCGTTCGAGGGCCTGACCTGCTCTTGGTACCCCAACTCCATTACACATACCGTTGCCGTCACTTACTGACATTCTAGGACTCCAAAAGACTGTGCCATCGACACACCTGTTGTCCCTTCGATTCCTTCATCTGAGTCCAGTGTGTTAGCTCCTCCTCCCCAGAGCTGTTCAGCCCCAGAGAGATCCAGCCAATCATCTCCTTCCGTTTCATGCTGCGCTTGTTGTAGACCGACAGGATGAGCGTGACATCAGAGAGCTGGAACAGAGCTACTTGGAACACAAAGGTCTCCTTGTAGGTGGGGTTGGGCTGTCCACGGCAAATCGATGTCTTGCACTTGGACATCTCCTGACCCATTGAGTTCAGTAGAGTCAGCTTTACATAAGTGTCTGAAACAGGATGAAACAGGATGTATGTCAGTTAAACTTTCATTCTATGATCAGTAGTCCTAAAACTTTTATTGTCAAATCAGTCCATCTAAACCAATCCAAAAGAGTACTTGGAGAAATTTGAGAGAAAAAAAACTAGTATTTTGATTTTGTTTTCCAGTAAAAAAAATATATTTTAATATTATTACCTACTATTAAAGAAAATATATCGTGAATTAAGTTTATCAGTTTTTACCCTGGTGGGAAATAGATTTTTTTAGGGTAACTCTCACACATTTTTTTTTACAAAGTATTTTCTTCTTAAAACCGCAGTGAACCAAAGACTGTCTCAGAAACGCGTTTTTCGCTGGTGTTTCTGATGTCACAAACTACCTAACCAATCACATCAATGTGATACTCAACGAGAAGATCTCTGAGCTGGTGTGAGTGAGTAGAGGTGGGGTTAATTTGCATATTCATAGAACAGCGCATACTAAATGAGGCAAGAGTGTAGAGTTACATTCAAGGTAATTTAAGGTATAATTTAAAAGGAAAAAACGCTTAAATATATGTCATTTTGGTCATCAAAGATAGGATAAAATAATTGACTACAGGGGGACTTTAAGAGGACTTTAAAATATTATTTTAAGATAATATTTGTTTTAAGATGGTTTAGACATTTTTAACATTCAAAATATTAAAAATAAATGGTATAATAAACAATAATAATAAAAAATAAAATAAAAAACCCAATAATCACAGTTTTTAGCTGGGAAAAATTATTCACGAACACTATTGTAATAATTGTAGGTTCGGAAGTTGAGACGTTAAATTAAGTAACAAGATATTGTTGTGGTGCGGTTCTTCTGCCAGCGTGGAGGTTTTCAATGCTACGGTTCCTGCCTGGCAATGCTTCAATTTCTCAATTTATCTGAAAAGCAATTGATTATTCCATTCATTAATACAGGATGAAATGTATTGGTTGAAAATGAGCCATTCAGTTTCTTTTTTGCATTAACGCACGGCACAAATCAATGCTCACTGATTAATAATTGAGTCGCGCATCACTCCTCTGTCTTCTCATTTCGGAACCTTTTGAACTGCGACTCTACAGATGCACTCAAAGCAGACTCTGCTGCAGCATGGGGCCTTTCACGGGACTGAATTAAGAGCACATTTGAACTCCGCAGTGTGCTTTCTGCTGCCCTGCCTGAATACACTACAATACAACAGACATTAGTATTCTCTGTGTCTTTGTGTCAGTGCGGGCTTCCTGTGGAGTTCATCTTGCTGCATTTTCAAAAAAAAAAAAAAATGTTTCACTCTCCTCTATTTTTCCAACTAATAGAAGAGCCGAGCTAAAGAAGCGCTGATTTCAGAGATGGTAACGCAGACTCATACCTGGCACTGAGGAAATCATTGCAGCTCCTCAAGCTGAATGTGAGAGAGTTCAATAGCGGTTCAAGAAGGCTGATTAGCCTCTGTGATGCAGTTATTCAGGAGTCTAAACACTTCCTGCCACAGGAATCAACCTTCGGAAGTTGACAGTACATAAAATACTAGTCATCTGCACTGATAAAGTTATGGAAAACACTAGGATTATGCATATCTGTTTGCATGTATTAATGCTATAAACGAGACAAAGTTATTGTGGCGTACCACAGTTTTTGCATTTTTTTGATCCCAAAAAGAAGATGTCCTTGTGAAGCACTCTCTTCCCAAAATATAAAAGATGATATTATATATTTTATACACTCACCTAAAGGATTATTAGGAACATCATACTAATACTGTGTTTGACCCCCTTTCGCCTTCAGAACTGCCTTAATTCTACGTGGCATTGATTCAACAAGGTACTGAAAGCATTCTTTAGAAATGTTGGGCCCATATTGATAGGATAGCATCTTGCAGTTAATGGAGATTTGTGGGATGCACATCCAGGGCATGAAGCTCCAGTTCCACCACATCCAAACGATTTGTACAATGAACTCATTGTCATGTTCAAGACACCAATATGAAATTATTGGAGCTTTGTGACATGGTGCATTATCCTGCTAGAAGTAGCCATCAGAGGATGGTTATATGGTGTACATAAAGGGATGGACATGGTCAGAAACAATTCTCAGGTAGGCATTTAAATGATGCCCAATTGGCACTAAGGGGTCTAAAGTGTGCCAAGAAACATCCCCCACACCATTACACCACCACCAGCAGCCTGCACAGTCATAACAAGGCATGGTGGATCCATGTTCTCATTCTGTTTACGCCAAATTCTGACTCTACCATCTGAATGTCTCAATAGAAATCGAGACTCATCAGACCAGGCAACATTTTTCCATTCTTCAACTGTCCAATTTTGGTGAGCTCTTGCAAATTTTTGCCTCTTTTTCCTATTTGGTTGGGGTTCTTCTGCTGTTGTAGCCCATCCGCCTCAAGGTTGTACGTGTTGTGGCTTCACTGTTTGCTGCATACGTTAGTTTTAACGAGTGGTTATTTCCGTCAAAGTTGCTCTTCTATCAGCTTGAATCAGTCGGTCCATTCTCCTCTGACCTCTTGAATCAACAAGGCATTTTTGCCCACAGGACTGCCGCATACTGGATGTTTTTCCCTTTTCACACCATTCTTTGTGAACCCTTAGAAATGGTTGTGTGTGAAAATCCCAGTTACTGAGCAGATTGTGAAATACTCAGACTGGCCCATCTGGCACCAACAACCATCTTGCACTCAAAATTGCTTAAATCACCTTTCTTTCCCATTCTGACATTCAGTTTGGAGTTCAGGAGATTGTCTTGACCAGGAACACACCCCTAAATGCATTAAAGCAACTGCCTTGTGATTGGTTATGTGAAATTGAACAGGTGTTCCTAATAATCCTTTAGGTGAGTGTATATTATGTATATATGTGTATAAAGTGTCTAAACATAGTTACAGATTAATTCATTTTTTGCATACAGAAGAACCACTCACATGGCTACATGCCTACAAAGACCTCTACATCTCTCAGACATCTTGGACTAAAACTACCAGTCACATGACGGGAACAATTCAAATGATTCAAGCAAATTATCTAGAAAATGTGTTTTAAAGAAAATCATAAAAAAAGACACAAGGTTGGGGGACGCATGCAAATATCACTACAGAGGACAGAGAAAATAATAACATACTGCACCATCCAACATAACAAGGTTTAAAAAAAAAAGAAAAGCGTTTGAATCTTCTCCATGGATGAAGACTAAATGGATAACACGCTTCACGTTTTCAAAATTTTCCTTCTGTAGATATTTTTACATTCATTTGCGCTCCAATTTTCAACAGATCAAACCTTCAGCATCCATGTAGAAGTATTCGCCAGTCTAACACTAAGGATCGATGATGAAACGAGGAGGCGTGACAAAAGAAAGATGGATGAATAACGTCCAATGCTGATAAAGGTAGCCACAGAAAACTCACCTCGGATTATGTACACCTGCCCACCTATCAAGTGCTTTAGACAACAGAACAAACCGTCTGACAACAGGAGAGGAGTGAGCGAGAGCAGAGGGGATCGGCAGTCATCGGGAGAAAGAGAGAGAATATCAACAACAGCAGGAGGAACAAAAGCAGGTAAAAAGGTTTGGAGGTTCAATGACATTAGGTCAGATGTAACGTGTTCATAAAGCACACAGCATCACTTCAGGTTAAGGGTCAATGCATAAGAGAGACATGCAGCCTTCATCACCATTTCATATCACTGTCTGAATCTATGGGCTGAATATCGTTTAATGACATGGAGTTATGAGTGCTTTTTGAAGGCATAAAGCTCTTATACTGCACTCTTTGACTGAAGTGTGATGGAAGCTTTGGAAAGGTTAGGTCATTTAGGACAGCGTTTATCAGAAGGGTGATATGACAGAAAATTACAGAGCGAGAAAGAAAGAGGGAACATACGGTTACGGGCACCTTTGGGGTCAAAGGTGAGAGGTGACACGTTTTGATCCTGCAATCCTTATATAATATGATACAGGAAATACAAAGACAAATTTGTTGGTGAAGTGCTCTGGAACGGCTATCTAAAGCAATCATGTTGAGCAGCTCTTGGACTCACTGGGAGGTTTATTTGCCGCCAGGTTTTTAAAGTGGCTTCCTTTGATGACCTCCACAGAGAGTCGTCCTGTAGTGGCGTTGTACACAAGCCCCAGCAGAATCTCTGGAGCCGCCCCCTGACCGGCAGACGGGAACGACGAGGCCGTCTCACTGCACGACACGTCTGACATGCTTGCCTGAGAGTCACTGCCCTGGGACACAAATCATTTTAGTTTAACAGTTTAACATTTATAGTTTTTAAAGGATGAATATATATATATATATATATATATATATATATATATATATATATATATATATTTTTTCCCCAATATATATTTAAGATTTTTCAATGTTTTTCAAATAAGCTGTTTATGCTACCAAAAATACAGTAAAACATTAATGTTGAAAATGTTAAAAAAATAATTGTTTCCTATGTTAATATCTTTTAAAAATAAAATTTGTTACTGTAATCCAAAGCTGAAATTTCAGCATCATTACTCCAGTCTTCAATGCCTTCAGAAATCATTCTATGATTTGATGCTCAAGAAACATTTTCATTATCAATGTATTCATTTTTTTAAAAGAAAAAACTTTTTAATGGTAGTGTATATATATATATATATATATATATATATGAAGAGTTCAGATGCAAAAGCATTTAAGTGACATTTGAAATTTTCTTCTAGAATAATAATTTTTATCAAGCTTATATATTTAAGTTCAGTAATTTCACTTAAATAACAATGAAAATTACCTATAAATTGTCATTTAAGTGAAATTACTGAACTTAAATATACTAGCTTGATAAAAATTATCATTAATTCTAGATATCATTCTTCAAATGGCACTTAGAGGCTTTTGCATCTGAACTCTTCATATATATATATATATATATATATATACATACATACATACACACACATACTGTATATACGCACACATTATCTTTTTACGCATTATGATGAATATTTTTTTTATTAAGTTAGAAAGAAGCATTTTTGAGACTTCTGTACACTTTTTATCACACTCACAGGTATGTTGCAGCAGGGGTCCAGTATGATGGGGACTGACATCTTTCCTTGCAGGTTGAGTTTGGTGAGGTAGAACACCTTCTCTCCGAGAGCCTTCTCCTTCTTCATCCTGCGGACGCTGTACAAGCGGAACCGGACGGCATAGTTCCCGATCATCTCTGACTCAATATGGCTGAAGTGAAATGTCTCTGTAAAGACGGGGCAGGGGCCACGCTGGATGATGGTTTTGGCCCTCTGTTTTTTGGTGGGCAGCAGCACTAGATGCACCTGCCAGGAGATGTTACCCGTGCGTTTGAGAGAAGGAATGTCCGTCAGTGCTGTTATTGTGACGGACAGACGCTGGTCAGACGAATCATGGTCGAAAATGACATCGAGAGTTCCGTATTTAGCGAGAGGCTCAGGGTCATAACCTTTTGGAAGCTGAGCCGCTGATCCACGAGCTGACAGATCCTAAAGAGATGAATGATAGAAATATCGAGATATTTAGGGGGAGGAGCATCTGAGGCTTGATGTGGTGCACGAAAGATAAAGTGTGTTTACATTCATATGAGCTCATTGTGATCAGAATTATTGGCACCCCTGGTAAATATGATCAAAGATGGCTTTAAACTTAAATCTGCATTGTTTATCCTTTTGCAAAAATCAAACCATTCATTGAAGTGAAATAACTGAAAGTGGGTGGGAAATCACTTTATGAAATAAATGTTTTTCTCCAAAACACATTGGTCACAATTATTTGCACTTTTGAATTTTTTTGAGTAAAATTTCCCTGAAGTATATTCCCATTATATGTAAATTCATTAGCACACCAGGGTGACAGTCAGGGTGACTAGGAACATGAAATTGTCAAGCCATGACTTCTTCTTTCACAGGAGTATGAATCTGAAGAAACACAAATACCAAATTCCCTTAATCATCCATCACAAGGAGTAAAACCAAAGAATATAGTTCTATTGGCAGCAAAAGATTAAGCTTCACAAAATAGAAAGAGGCTGTTAGAAAATATCTAAAGCATTGAAAAGTTCCATTTCCACCAATAGGGCAATAATTAAGAAGTCTCAATCAACTAAAGATGTTACAAATATGCCCAGAACGTGTGAAAGTTTGAATGGCCAAAGGATGACTCTTCAAGGATGACAGATGGAGAATTGCAGAGATTAGTTGAGCCTTGAGGTCAGAAAGCTAAAAAAAAAAAAAAAAAAAAAAACCTTATCAAAAAAAAAAACAAATACAAAAAAACAAAAAAAAAACAAAAAAAAAAAAAACAGGGGTTTGGTGCAAACAGGGATAAAAAGTACTGCATGCCCTAAGTTAAATATATTGCTGGATATTTTATGTTGTGGGCCTATTTTTTGCTGGAGGTCCTGGACATTCACATCATGGATTCTACCACATACAGAACCTACAGATAGAAAAATCAAAACCTGACGGCCTCTGCTAGAAATCTTATAATGGGCTGTGGTTGGATCTTCCATCAGGACATCGATCCGAAACAAACGTAAAAATCAACATAAAAATGTGTCACTGAGCACAAAATGAAACTTCTGCCATGGCCATCCCAGTCCCCTGACCTGAACCCTACAGAAAATGAGTGGTCTGAACTGAAGAGAAGCAGCACCAACATGGAACTGGGAATCTGAAGGATCTGGAGAGATTTACGGTATGCCAATAATTCTGACCACAACTGTATATGACAGCTTTAAATCCATAAAACAGACAGTAATGACATACTCGCTGATCAATGAAGATATTTTCAATGATTGATGGCTGAGATGAGATTTTTATTGTTATAATTCAATTAATTCATTCATTAAGTTAGACTAAAAATGTGTCTCCGTACTGTACAATGAGTCCTTCTGCATCACACTGCTGTAAACATATAAATTATTACGTAGGTGTCTACAGCACATACATAATAAATTATAAAGACATTTGTGCATGAATCTATTTGAATGCATGTGATGTTAAGCTAATGAAATCATGAAAGTACTTCAGCAAATCACTCACGACAGCAATGTCCTAAAAACAACAATCAAAACGAGCTATCTACTGGAAAGCAGGCTTTGAATGAATAAGCAAGGAAGCAACGTGTCTTTTTTAACAAAGAGGGGTATTTGTATTTTTGAAATTGCCAGATTACACTGGTCTACAATTTTCTTGTCTGCTTTAGAGATAAAATGTGCTTTTTATTATGTAATTTGATGTGTTGAATTTAAATATGCGAATTAACTGATTGGCTACTGCTTTCGAGATATTTAAGTTATAATATTTTACGTTTAGATAGTACCTGTCATCTGTCCTATTTATGTAATCTTTAAACATCAAACAAATCAAATTTATTATGAAACAAAATGCAAAAAACTATTATAGTTTAGTCCTATTCAGGTGCTTCTGGGCTTGTTCTCTATTTATTAAAGAGTTTCTTGTCACTGTCCAGCAATAGTCTGAAAACACTGATAGGCTCAATTTGAAGTTTTCTGCACTGTTCAAAAAGTACGAGGCATCTCTGCTCACTTTGGCTAAATAGATGTGTCCAATTGCAAAATCAAACACTGACAAATAAGAGAGCATACCACTGTATAACAGCGGTGTAAAACTCAGTTCCTGTAGGACCACAGACCTGCAGAGTTTAGCTTCGACCCAAAGCAAACAGTCCAGCTCATCGAGTCCTTCAGGCTTATTATTTGAAACTACAGGTGTGTTGGAGCAGGGTTGAAACTAAACTCTGATGGGCTCTGGCCCTCCAGGAACTAAGTTTTGTGTTTCCCAAAAGCATCGTTAGCCAATTATGGTCACAAGTTCCATCAGAATGAGGATAGTTCAACAAGTCGGTGTCCCAACGAACATTGGTGAGTTTTGTTTTACGGGAAGAAAAACAAAAGAGAAAAAAAGAATATGGATGATCTACTTTCTTAATACTCCAATTTTGTGGCATGTTTGTGGCTGCCAAGTTTCAGGTATAGGAGCACACAACATCCGGTTGGTGAAGCTTGCTCACTCTTATTGGCTATTGCACGCATTACGTCAGAGGGAGCCCAATAAAGAGTCAAATATCAAAAACATGTTTTTATCGTAAATATGTTTGATATTTACGATTTGGGATCGTGCCGGCTCTGATGCGATCGTGAGCAATAAAATAATCATAATGACATGACATAATTGAGGACTTTTTGGACAAGAAAAGTCAAGAAGCCTTGAATTGGGCAATGTGCCCAGTTCATTTGGTTGCAAATCAGGCCCAAAATCTGTCTTAAAATCTTCATGTGTTTGACCAGCCTTACGTCACTGTATGGGAAACACACCATTGTATCATTTCTAGAGCTGATATAGGGCAATTTGTTCAGCAGATGAATGTAAGCTTTGTTAAGATTGCATCATCCATGCCTTCTAGGTATAAAATGATACAATAATATCATGAATGATGCAATACCAGCTTCATATTGCATCGTTTATTGTTTTGCCTAAAAAGCAAGAACTGTCCAAACCCATTCATATATTTATTCGTAGATCCAGTCAAAGATGTATTTGAATCATTTCGGGTTTAAATTGAGATCACTTTTCTTTATAACTCATAACCTCTGCCATTCAAAATAAAGGGTTGTATATAATGACCTAATAGCATATCTTGAAAACTAGAGCCAATCAACAATTTTAAGCAT
This sequence comes from Cyprinella venusta, assembly GCA_038021265.1. Lineage (NCBI taxonomy): Eukaryota > Metazoa > Chordata > Actinopteri > Cypriniformes > Leuciscidae > Cyprinella > Cyprinella venusta. The sequence goes on along the minus strand of CM075869.1, from coordinate 21,250,092 downwards.
CATTTCTCGTTCTCAGTAACTTGAAATTAGTTTAATTAGTCGATCAGAAAGTTTAACTACGTTTTCTTTTTGGCTGTAGACCAGTGTTTTTTGTAGGTAAGTATTTTGGTAAGTACTTCTTTGCTCAAACACTCACCTCTGGGCTGAGTACAGCTGTGCTGTCGCTGGGTACATCTTCTTCAAAGCCCTTGTTAAGGAAACTCTCTGTTTCCTGTGCTTCACTGACCTCGCTTGGACATTTCCCATAGCTGTGCCTAGGACTCTCGCTCCCATGGGAAAGGTCACATTTGGCATCGCCCAGATCAGAGGGTGTGCACGACATACGTGGTGACCCATCCTCATCCTGATAGGGCGGAGGCTGCAGCTCGTCCAATGGCGGAGTCCGCCTCATCCGCTGGATACAGTTTACTGATGTAGGGAAAAGTGAAAGAGATGGATTTAGTGTTATTTAGCTTAATGGTCTCAATTTTCAACATCAAAAAGTTCAAGTGTAGGACATGAAATGGCAAAGTTGCTTAGAAAGTGCATTTGGATTGACCATATGACGCTCCTACATGAGACTGAAACCTTTGTGTCCTTAGCAACACACATGACCTAGGCTTGTCATTTATGATACAGAATACTATATGCTATTCAAAGGTCTCTGGTAAAGTCTAAGAAAAGAGTGGTTCTTTGAAACCCCATAGCTCAACTCAAGAAAAGGTCAAAACTTGTTTTTACGCACAGTGTAGACATATTCCTTACACCTGCAGCTTCATAAATGAATCAGTTGTCCTTCAAGAGATACAAATCACTGAATGTGATCAATAAAACAAATCTGCGTTTCTCATTTTAAATGTAGAAAATCAAGGACATTTGAGGATATACCAATGCTGCTAGTGGCTTTATGAGAATCTGAAATTGAAATAAATGGCAAAGCGTGCTGTGATTTACCTGCATGTACTCAACAATATAAACTGCTCTGTAAAGAGAATGAACCAAGTGGCTGTTGCCATGGTAACATGCTACTGGCTAGGACAGGAAGATTTAGCGATCCCATATATATAGTGCATTCTCACTCTCTCACTCACACACACACAGTTGGGAGTGTGGCAGTGATAAGTGGTTCTGACTATTGGGAAGAGCTACCTCAGACATTGCTGATGCTATGAATTTTCAATGCTGTGAAATATATATATTTTTGAATGTACTTATTTGATTAGTGACCTAAAAAGAGTGCAGAATCTGAAATGTTCCTTGCTTATTTTTAATCATAACATTTCAATTACAATTTCAGAATCCTATAATTGAAAAACACCAAGGCATGGAACAGAAGACGAAAACTTAGAATCAAAAGTTCACTTTTAATGAGGACAGAGGAAAGAAACATCACTGTTTACAATGATGGAAGAGCACGTCTGTTTGTCTTCTGTCTCAATGTTGAATGACGTCTTTGATCATAAACTGCAGCATTTTTAACCTCAGGCTATGAACAAGAGCAAGAGAAAATGTCTGTCTGTGTGCATGAGAGAGTGTGCCCTCTATCTCTATGATGTTTTGATCAACTATCATGTCAGACATCTCTCATGATTCAGTTTGATCTGATGCCATAACTATAATATTCAGTATTGAAGGCATGACTGAGTGATTACTAACATGACATTAACAGCTTGGTTAACTTGAATTTCTGGGGGTCATGGACCGAACAAGTACCTTCCCCAGAATGGCAGTGCTAATGCTTTAGCAAAGTTTTATAACCCTCTTTGGTTCCAACAACAAACACTCAGCTCATTTGTTATGTATGAGTGTAAGAATGTGAGTGAGTATGTGTGCAAAACAGTATGGGTATGTGTTTTTTATGTACTTGTGTGGGTATTCAAGCAACATGAGTGTGTGAGTGTGTATGTAAATGTGTGTGCGCGCGTTAGCGCCTCATGTATTATACAGATGGCCTGAGGCTATAGCCTCTCCTGCCTCTAGGAAAACAGCTCAAGAGAAAAGCATGCAGCTCTATCTGTCTCTCTGTGTAGTAGTTCAATGAAGCAGAGGGTGAAATCAGAGAGAGATATCCAACAGCTTCCTGCTTTTTTTCTTTCTGAAAGCAATTCCCTTTGACACATTTTCATTCTTTCTCCTCATCATCTATTATCTTCCTGCACTGAGCATCTGCAATGATTCCAGTAGGGATTTTGGCACAGAATGGAATAAAGACAAATGAATAGACAATTGGAAGGACAAAAAAATAACCCTAATTATTTCAATTACTAAAGATCATTGATCATCCGTTGATGTAATATCTGACAACGATCATCTTCCTCCGAAACAGAGAATAACATTTGATCATCTCCTGTTCCGTGAGGAGCAAAACAGAGCCAAGAACTCTCTTATTCTATTCTCTCATCTTTCATCTTAAGCAAGGAGAAAAAAAAGTGTTCTGGCTTATTTTATTATGCCCATATGTTTTCTTCTAGAAATGTCATAATTCACTTGATATTTGATATTTTCATGATCTTAAACCCTTTGCTCTCTGTAAGGATCTCTCCTGCCAGGGAAAGAACAACCCACGGTCATTTTTATTGAAAACAGGTTTCATTCAGATTTTTCTACAGTGCCTGTATTGTGTTCTTCTTAAAAAAAAAAAGGACACTCAGATGTCAAACATCCCTGAGCAGACGATTTGTAGTTGAGCAGCGCCATCTGGTGGTTTTATTTGGGTTTCAATCTATTTGCTTTGCCCACTTACCATTTAAAAGTTTAGGGTCCATAACATTTTTAGAGGTCCCTTTTTGTGTTTGTAGTACTTTTTTGAACTACTCCCAGGCAGTTTTCAGACCTTCAACAAACTTGCACATGCACATGTCATTTCTAGACAATGCTGGAGTAAAAAGAGTTATTCTGATCCTTTTAACCTTTTGAGCTGCAAATCTCAATCATTTGACATTGTTCTATCCATGCATCTACAGTAAATTCACGAGTTGAATATGAGGGCAGGAAATAAGAGGCAATGGTGGTGAGGGAAACCAGGGTGGCGATGATGATGGGAGAAGCCAGGAGCAGAAGTAGCCAGGGAGTGATCTAGAGAGCAGCCAGTATGAAAGCTCACGGCGAAGTAGATGGAGCGAGGAGCCAGGGTGGAGACTTGGCTGAGACCATGATGGAGACATGGTGGAGGCTGAGGCGAAGCCGCAGCAGCGAGCATTCCAGGTGGAGCAAGGGTGCCTGAGGATTGAGGTGGAGCTGGTGGGACTGAGGGCCGAGGTGGAGCCGTAGGGAAGGCGGAGCTAGACGTAGCGAATGGGTGGAGAGATGGAGCGCAGCAGGCGGCTTGTAAGTCCATGGCGTAGGCAGGGCGACATCTGACCAAGGCAGAGCCGAAGGAATGAGTGGTGGGCAGGAACTACAGAGACCCAGGAAAAAGCTGGACGGGACCAGCGTAAATGGGAGAAACAAGAATTTATCCTCTACCAAATCAAAGCATCGAGGGCAAACTTTCCTGGCGAAAGTTTCTCGAGGACCAACACCGGGCATGTGGGCCTATCTGGACTAGTTTAAGCTGGTATACATCCTTGTGCGTCACAAGGAGAAATCAGGACAATTAGTTTGGCTTGCCCAATGTTGAAATCCACGAATGTGTTCCTCGAGGCACAGCTCTTTCTGCTCAATGCATAGCAGCTGAACAAAGGAAGGCCATCTTTTTTGTTGTACCCTTTTATAGAGGGTCTGTCATAAGCCCCTTTCACCCAATGCGTTGATCCCGGGAAATTGCCTGGACATTGCCAAAACGTCTTCTGTGCAAAAACACAAACACGACCCGGGATTGATGCCGGGTTGGGGACCTAGTAACATTGCTGGAATCAGTCACGGAACGCGCGCTGTGTGAACAAAAGCCAGGACCAATGCTGTAAGGGGTGTGTCATAGTGATGACGCTCATGCCATCGCACGACTCTGTTGCTCTTAGAAGAAAGTTTGTGTTCATCATCAACAAAGAAAGGACGAACAAATGTCTGCAAACTGGAACGAATCAGAGACCAGGAGCTCTTCACTATCCGCGGTGAAGCGGAGATCGTTCACCAACTTTGTGGAACGGTATGCACATGTACATGTTTTCGATGCGTACGTTACATGCGTCATCCTGACGTCATGTGTCTTTCTGGGATCTTTCCGGGTTGTGTGTGAACGCACTCACAGATCCCAGCAAATCACTGGCAGTGTGAATGAACCGAAATCAAACAATCCCGGGACAAATGCCGGGTCACATTATCCGTGTATTTTCCGGAATCTCTGTGTGAAAGGGGCTGTACTGTAACGCATTGGTGTTGGAAAGCAGTGCGCAAATGAACTAAGGAACCTCGGGACCAAAATACAGGGAACAAGCAAAGGGAACTACATAAACAGAATCTAATAATCAGTGAATAACCATAGCAACAAACTAGAACATGAATGAGTTACTAATGATACGGGAACAGAGCAAATAGAGAGAAAAATAAAATAAAACAAAACATATAGTCAACCAGTATATTAGAATGATTTATGAAGGATCATGAGACACTGTAAACTGGAGTAATGGTGATAAATTCAGCTTCCCTTCCCAGGGATATATATATATTTTAATATATATAAAAACTATTTAACATTGTATTCATATTTAACAATATACCTGTTTTGATGTATTTTTGATCAAATAAATTAAGCCTTGATGAGCATAAGAGATCTTTCGAAGACTCAAATCTTAAAGACCCCAAACTTTTAAATGGCAGCGCATAAAAATACCATCATTGTTAAAATCAACATGATTATCCATTTTACAGAATGTGCTAACAACAGAATATTGTATTTTATCCACAGTGCTCTATAGAAAGCTATTCGCTAGTGATCCTCCTATAAGTATTAATAGCAGAGGTTCAGCTAGCACAGACACAACAAATCACAAATAGCTGTGAGAAATGTAAATTTACCGTCATCTGCGGAGGCCTCGCTGCTGTAGCCATCATATTCAGCCGCTAGGGGGCAGTATTTCTTTCGTGTGTCCCAGCCATAGCCCTTCTGATGGTGTGAGTTAGTCCCCGCTGAGCCCCCCCGGAGACCCTGTGATCGAGACACAGCCTCCTGGTACTGGCCAATCACCTCATCATCACTGTCTGACGACGAGCAGTGATAGTCTGCATTCACATAACTCTTGTCTGAGGGGGAGAAAGAGTGGAAGAAAAGGTGAAAATGTATTTAAGCACAAGAAGAAAGCAAAACTTACTTTGAGAAAGTTTCATGGATGTCAAATGTTCTCCAACTTCTCTCAACAGCCTATTTATTAGAGATGCACCAACTGCAATTTTAATTTTTCCGATTTCTCTTTTTTTTGTGAACATGATCGATTTTTGCAGATTCTGATTTTAATTAAAAAAAAAACAAGAAAAAAGACTGATAAAATAAGAACAAATAAACAAATTTCAAGCAACAGCAAAAATAAATGCAATAGAATAAAGAGAATTATGAAATAAAGAACATTAAGTTTTTCAGGTGAGTACACAGTATATTCAGGTGAGAAATACTTCAGAAATGAATGTAATCAAATGTAAAATAACACTGGATCGTCTTGAATATACAAATCTAATCTAGCAAACAAACACCACAAAGCAAATAAACATCTTCCTCCGTCACAAACACTAGAGGGCGATATGGTTTAACAATTAAAAACACATTCTCACATAACATGGGACTCAAAGAAGGTACATGCAAGTAATACAGTAATATGTATATCCTCTTTTAGCCAAAATTCTCAATTAACATCTGTGAAAGTTCAGTTAGATCCAGGCCAAGCATTATCAATACCAAAGAAGAAAAACAAATCCCCTGTACTTTTACACAGAAAGAAAAGTAAAAGAGTGACAGGAAGAAGGGCATAAAACACAGTGAGTTCAAGTCTTCCCATAAAGATAAAATGGAGGGAAAGCAAAACAGCATTTTGACCACAGCAGAAATCATTCCCAGCAGATGACAAACATGACAGATCAGTTCAGTTCGAAAGCATCCAGACAGATTTAAAAGAAAGAAAAGATTGTGAACTTTTTTGGACAAAGTCGTCCAATGAGGTTCAGAGAGTGGAAGGAAAAGTTAGCAGCTTCATTCTCTCACCTCCAACATATCTCTCCCTATTGCTAGATTTCTTCTTCTCACCATCCACTGGGCTTCTTGATGTTTTTAATTTAGTGGACTCGGTTCTTCTTTTAACACAGGATTCATTTGTGTGAAGATGCTGTGAGAGGTCACTTTCTGTAGAGGTCTCAGTTGACAGCACTGAACCATTGTCTTCGCTTGCAGTCTGAGGCTGAGGGTCCTTCACTAGGCCGGATGGAGCCTGGGTCTGGATTTCAGTCCTACACAGAAAAGGATCTCTCTCCAGAGCCTGCCGTGCTGAAGCCTCTTTCTCTTCCGCCTCTTTCTTACGAATCCTCTTCAGCTCTTCGGCCTGGACTTTGTGAATGATGGTGTTCACATGCTCCGCGAGTTCTCCGCTCACTGTGTACGTGACGTCGCTCAGCGCATAAGCCAAGTCATCAACCTTCTCCGTCACCGATTCCAACATGGCAGACATGGAGGGGAGTCTTTGCTGGAAGCTCTTAAAAAATGCCATGTTGCAGCTATTTATTTAATTGCTTAGTTTATGATTTATTTGAAATGTCCCATTTTGCAGGACAGTCTTAAATTTATCATGGATGGAACAGTCATTTCAAAATCCTCCATAAACAAAATGTATTTACATAATAGACTACTTTAAATCTACAGTTAAAATCTATTTCAAATGGCGAAAAATATTCTACACAACACCTGAAAAAAGAAAGAAAAATGAAAAACAAATCATTAAATAACCCATAATTTCCATATTTATGAAATCATGATTCAAGAACTAAATAACAGTACACAAAAGTCTCAGGAGGTGAGCAATCCCAGCATGCTCTGCCAAACAACTGCCAAACAGGTGAAGTGAGTCAGAGAGATCAAATCTCTCACCATGACAGTAATTTATGCTTTTCCAAAATCCACCAGAAACCACACACAGACTGAACCAGGAATGAACCAATTTGCCTCTGAACGCAATCATATGTGCGTATGTTACGATGTATAATTGTAATTATATATAATGATTGTACTTTATGCAGCTGTAATGCATGCAGCAGATGGTTCAGGGAACCACAGACACCAGGGTTCAGAGTTTTCGTGGACGTTTCCATGTTTACTCTACTGGAGTCTGATCAGTTTGGCAGCGGACATAAGTAGATGTTCTCCTGAGACAGAGGGCAAATGAGTTCTGTTCATATTTTTTTTAGACAGAGAACACCACAAGGGAGGTCCTTTCTGGCAGGTTGTGAAGTTGAATACACCCATCACAAGTGCAGAGGAGGGTGCCCATAATACCTAAATGACCTGACATCCACTTTGACAGTGACAGAAGAATCATGGCTAGCATCCATGCAGCACTTCAGAGCAAAGACATGAAAACGGCCAGTGAGACATTACCCTTGACTGGCACAGCCAATCAGACATGCAGAAAAGCAAAAAATTGAAATGACTATGGCATTACAAACCGTCACAGTCAGTCAGTGAACATTCACACCAAAAAAACAGTGTTGTTATGTTACTCTAAAAAAAGTAATTAATTACAAGTTACTAATTACTTCTTCAACAGTGTAATTAGATTACTGTACTAATTACTCTCTTTAAAAAGTATTTAATTACTTTTAATTACCAATTACTTTCAAAATATCAATATCAATCTCAACCAGCTGAATAATACAAGGATACACATGAATCTGTTTTAATTCTTTCAAATAAATACTATAAAATTACATTAATTATCCTTAAACTGACCAAGGTGGAGAAGGTTACATTATAAAAATATACTTTTTAACATCAGACGATACATTTTGATGTTAAACCCACTATTGTTTTATGTCTGATCTCATGACATTTCACATTTTTTTCATACATATTTTACAATAAATGATACGAATTCGTACGAGTGCGGTCGTACAATTTAAACACCTCATAAAATGCATATGAATCGCTGTGAGATCGGATTGATCTATACACAGTATTTACCTCAATTACATCAGAAGTAACTGTAATTAAATTACAGATAAATTAAGAGTAATCCCTTACGTTACATTTTCAAGGGAAAAGTAATTAAATTACAGTAACAAATTACTTAGTAATTAGTTACACCCAACACTGCCTAAAAACAATTAAGTAGTGAATCTTTACTATTAAATATAAGTTGTATTTTGCGTTCGGCGTATACAGCGACATATAACATGCATTATCCTTGTTGTTCTCAACTAGTTTTCACATAGGACCCAAATTTCATGCACCAATGGTGGGAATGCTACTTTTGTCAAGGTACAAGCTACTCATAATTTAAAGTAAGTAAACTTCAGTCAAGATGCTATTTTAAAAAAGGTAGCCATCTATAATACAAGCTGCAAAAAATAGCTAATTACAATGAAGCTACTACACACACACACACACACACACACACACACACACATATATATATATATAGCTTTCTATCAGAAATCACTGTTCCCACACAATTGTTTAATTTATAAAAATAAACATTTTTTTATTATACGATTTATTGTTTTCAACATTTATAATACGAAATGTTTTATTTTTATAATATTTCACAATTTTACTGATTTTACTGTATTTTTCAAATAAATGCTGCCTTGCTGACCATAAGTGACTTTCAAATATATATATATATATATATATATATATATATATATTAGGGCTGTGCAAAAATTAATTGCGATTAATCGCATCCAAAATAAAAGTCTGTGTTTACATAATATATTTGTCTGTGCTGTATATAATTATTTTGTATATATAAATACACACACATGCATGTATATATTTAAGAAAATGTGTTATTCATATATAAAATATTTATAATTATATAATATAGATTATGTATTTAAATATATTTACAGAATTTAAGCGCAAATAATTCTTAAATATATACATGCATGCATAGGTATTTATATATACAAAATAATTATATACAGCACAGACAAATATATTATGTAAACACAGACTTTTATTTCGCAATTAACTTTTGCACAGCCCTAATATATATATATATAAATATATAAAATGTACAGGATAATGTACCTCAAAGCTGGTTATCATTTCAGAATAAACCCAGACAGGCTGATCAGACATCAGCTTGAAGTGGTTTATTCTGAGATAACAAATGGCTGGATGTACTTTATCCCGCTTATTACTCGGCTACTTGCCACATAACTAAATAATTACACAATAAATATTGATCTGACTCGAATTATTTTACTAGTTCTTTAAACACAAAGCCTCCACAGAGCAGCTGCTAGTGCAGCAAGGTCAAATTTTCCTATTTCCTATTTCCATAACGATAAAAATTATTATAACGATAATAAAAATTAACTTATATCGGCCAACACCGATGTGGTGGCCGATATATCGTGCATCTCTACTTATAACCCAACAGTGTACAAAACGATAGGCGCAAAAATGCAGAAGCTGCATTTGTATGAAACGAGAGAGCGAGTCCACGATACTGGATGTCATAGTTAAATAACTGCACACAAAATATTGATTTGACTGAGTTTTAATATTGGTAACACTTTACTTGAAGGGGTGTGCATAAGACTGACATGACACCTTCATAACCATGACATGACATATGTCTTGTATATGAAGTAGAGTTTATGCAAGTTTATGACAACTGTCATTAAGTGACTTTTGCTCAATAATGACATTTTGAATGCAAATATGACATTGTTTTAAGATGAAATATACCAACCCCAAGCTTTTAAAAGGAATGGTGATTTATTATTGTAATTGCATTTTATATTTGCTCGCAGCATTGTTTTTTACTGTTCACATGACCCTAGAATAACAGACATGCAACTGATTTTTGGATCACAACATAAACAGTAAACGAAGAACCACTACACTATGCAACTACATCATGACAATAACATGTTTATTACACATCCATGTTTATTGTGCTCCACCAGGTCAAACAAATGCAAACATACATATCCAATAAATGACATTCTGATTATGCCACTGATTCTGATGCTGAGCAGTGTTATGTAAAGCCCTGTGTGTGGGCAGCACAGTGATGCCATGGATCCAGAACCTGTCTGTAGGATGTGTGTGTGGGCATTAAGTGCCCCTGTCAATAGTATAAGTGCGTAGGTGTGATTGAGTGCTTCATGTTTTAAACAAAAGGTAGTTGTGTGTACAAATGTGTATGGTTCATTGAGTTTATTCATGCCAGTTTTTATTGTGTGAGTGTGTGTTTGTGTGTGCATGCATGCTTGTATACTGACAATGTGGACATTTGATCCTGAGTGTGTTTGGATTTCTGCCCAGATTTCCTCTCAGGGCTGCAACATGATCCCTATGATTTCACCCACACACCCACACCCATATACTATTGATCTAATAATTGGCTAGTGGCATCTGTCCTCTCCGATCAATGTCCTGCACTGAAGATCACAAACCAAACCAGTTCAGCACGTCACCGTGTCTGACAGACAAACAGGAAGCCTATCACAGAATTTCAAACCACCAAATCATGTCTAACAAACATCTCCAAGGCTTAAATATCGCTAATTAAGCTCTGTTAGTAATTCTCACAGACTATAAGCTGGAGTTTAGCAGATAATTACTTCTCTGGAGATTGTCATGCAGTGTTTGGGAATTTGGACTCATGTTATCCTGAATCTCTCAGCTTTTGGTCTCTTTTTGGTCTTTTTAGAATGTTATATTATGAAGTTATTTTAAACTAAAGGAAATAAATAAATCTTTTTTGTTGTTGTTGTTTACGAATGACCGCTATTGTGTTAAAAAAAACAGTGTGAAGTGTTCTGGCCGTTTTCTCCATTTCAGTTTCTCTTCATTTTAACTAACAATCAACCAGTTAAGCCCGGGGGAAAACATCTATATTCCATTTTGAACTATTAATATCAGTAGTTACAGTCCGATATAGTCACCTTTAAAAGTATTTTGGACCCTCCAAAATACATTTTTGGACAGTCAAAATACTGTCCAAAGGACGGTCCTAAAAAAATTCAAATTATCTAAAAATAAAAAAATTAGGTCTATTTCAATACTACAGTTCAAAAGTTTGGGGTCTGTCAGAAAAATACAGTAAAAACAGTAATATTGTAAAAAATATTATTAAAAATAACTTTATTGCATTTTAACAAATTTTAAATTTATTATGGAAAAGCTTGAGTTTTTAGCATCTTTACTCCAGTCTCTTTAAGAAATCATTCTAATAGGCTGATTTTCTGTTCAAGAAACATTTATCAACGTTGAAAACACTTGTGCGGCTTCATATTTTTGTGGAAACCATGATACTTTTTTCCAGAATTATTTGGTGAATAGAAAGTTCAATAGAAGTAGAATAGAAATCTTACTGACCCAAACATTTTGAATGGTAGTGTATATAATTAATTATTTACTATAAATTATAAGCATGGCTTAAGTGCCCAAATCCAGGGATCTCTGTATGTTGCACACGCGCACACCCACACCCACACACACACACACACACACACACACACACAGAAAAACAAACCCAAACCTGCTGCCTCTGTGCTCTTCCTGTACTGGTCAAGGCTGGGCAGTTGGTTGGCACTCTCAAGGGACAGTTTGTTATTGAGGTAAAGAAAGAGTACAATCACAAGGAAGATGAACACGCCAATGCCAGACAAGAAGCCCAAAGCCTCAGGAGACACTGTAGAGAGAAAGAGAAAGAGTTTGAGTGTTATTAATATTAGATTATTTATTTAAATACATAAAAGAATTTACATGATTTTTCCAGTGGGTTGGGGTACAACATCTAAATTCTGTTTCTATTACATTTTTTTTCTTCTTTGGCCTGGAAAACCAAATTTAAAATCCAGGTTCACCTTGAAAGTTAGAACTTTTATAAATATTTTTTGAAGCAGGTTTCAGCTTGATAGGATGAATTATCCATTAAATCAATCACATTTCAGTCCAAGAGAAAGACATTAGTCCAGCCATTGCTCAGAGAAAGAGACCAGCAATGCAGAAACAGACAAATTAGAAATGTTAAAAATGGTTTCACTTAACCACGTTCCTTTGTTAATTAAAAACACCAACCACAAAAATAAAGATGAAATATAGTAACTGCTCTGCGTGGCCACATATTCCAGGAAGACAGAGGGAAATGACCCGATTCCAGACGGTTGATTAATCACTTCGAGAAGAAATAAACTTCCCAGCGATGATTTCTGCACTGAAATGTATCACAGCTTTGTGTGAGGGGATTTGACTCTAAAGCTCCACACACATTCTGCAAGAGTAGGTGTGAATTATTCACACAAATTATGCAATGTGATTCTGTCCCATCATCCTCTCTGTCCCTCAGGATGGCAGTTTTAGTGCTGCTGTCTGACAGGAACACAGTGAAATTTTAAAAGGAGAAATCCTTCCATTTTGGACCACTTTAATTTATGTTTTAAACTATTAAATCACTTTATTAGAGATATATGTGGTTCTGACTGGTCAATCACAACACTGAGTGATCTTGTATCTCTTTCCAATTCAAAATAAAATCTATTTAATCTCTGCTGCTGGTTAAAAGATAATAAAAATGTTACCATGATCTACAAATATACCATAGAAAATTTTTTTATGGCTATAACGTCATGGACAAATGTAACATTACTAATGAAATATGTCTAATAAATTACTATACTACAGATTTATGGATGTTCAGATTTAAATTTGTAAATGCGTCCGAGGTCCAATCAGGATGGGACGAGGTCAAAAGTCATTAACGATATGTTAATGCAGAATGGAGAGAATCCAATATGTTCCATTCCAGAGTGTGAAAAAAAGCAATGTAATGATCTTTGTTACATAACAGCGGCACTTAACCATGGCAACAGAGCTCCTGCTGTCACTGATCCTGTTAGCCAGTTAACCGCTAACTGCATGATCTAGGCCTGACACCAGCTATAGCTGCTGCTGTTTTTAGCACGCAGGACAACGTCACAGCACAGGATCAGCAGAACAATGGCTGAATGCAAATGACAACGCTCTTTTCTCATGGTGTACCCTGTGAAGAGTTAGACCAAACAATGAATTATTACTGAACTACCATTAGCTAATTTCTTGAAGAAAAAAAACGATCTCAAACTTTGAAAAGAATACCTGTCAGGTATAGTGAATCTGGCCTCTGTTGTTTGTTTAGCCTAGTCATGCACACAGCTCATTTGTAGTGGGCTAATGGAAATTTGAAATCGAATTTTCCTTGATATCTGCCATAGTGCTTCCTGACAACAGAGACATTAACGACTAAACGATTACAAACTGCGGTAAGACATCAATAGCATAAGAAAGCACTAACCACATGATACATTTTTATACAGCACTCGTAGATAAACATAAACATAAGCTAAAAAATAACTGCAACAAAAGTTGTTTCATGTTTAGTTATGAATTCAGGCAGTGAGAGAGTTAATATAGTCTTTGAGAGTATGAATTGATTCTGGTCAAACAAGCACTTATAAAACAGCTCTCCCTCCATCTGCTATTTTTAGTGATGCTAATTGATTTACAGCCTGTGTGTTTCCTGATCAATGCAATGAAAACATTTCCCTGATAACCCATTTGCATCTTCTCCCCCTTGACGTTTCCCCCTTCCGTTCAGTCATTTACAATTATTTATGGTTCGTGTTCTGGCATGTCCTATTGAAATATATTTAACTTGCAGTGAGGTGCATTTAGCCAAAAAAAAAAAAAAGAAATCCATGAGTCACAAGACCTCCTGAAAGTCAACAAGGCCTGAGTGATGGACATAAATAACAGGACAAAATGATCCACTGTTTTGAGAGTTTTTACAGTCAGTCTCCACACACTTAGAGGGGAGATGACAAGATAAACCAACAGTTTTCGGTTTGGCTTTCCAAACCTGCCAAGTTTTAAAGGAGTAGTTAATGTATCCTTCCTGAATTAGTGTTAATTTCTCTTAGAAAAAACATAAAAGGAAAAAAGAAAGAAAGACAGACAAGAGAGAGAGAGAGAGAATTTGAAGAATGAGAATATTAAAAATGCCTTTCATTCCTATAGATCATTCTAAATTAAACACTTGTTTCAAACAAATTACACATTGATACTATTAGTTATCCTCAACAACAGAGCACAGCAATGTTGGTATGTTTAAATGTAAGTAGATCCTTTGTAGACTTATAAAAAACAAATATCTATCAATATTCGTGATTTTAGTTACAGTTAGACTACACAGGTTCGATTTGGGAATAAAGTGGGAGTTGTGAGATGCCAATCGCCCCGTGATTCTGTCTGGCCTCTGCATGCAATAACTTCACTTGTGAGCTATCCCTATTTTTTCTCCCTGAAGCAACACGTTACAAACTATCCTTCAGTTACTTTGCGGAGTTAATCGCCATCACTTTTGCGTTAAACTTTCTGTGACTGCGCAACTGGGTTATAGGTTGCCAGGTTGAGGTGACATATGGGTTGAAATTGTAAGTGGTCTGTGGATTGTGTGAATATAATGCATTTAATACAATCTGGAAAATGGTCAACATTAGACAAACATATTGGTCCGATTATTCATGAAGGATTTTGGGCCATGCAAATTACGTGAGTTTCCCGGGGAAAATAACAAACTGGGAGGGGTCCGGGAGAAGAAAACGGGAGAATCTCGGGAAAAAACGTGAGTGTTGACAGGTATGAGCTAAGTTATTGTTAGAATACAGCTGGATTTCCAAGGTTATCTCACTGTCTATAGCTGGTAGTCTACTCCATTTTGACCGCCTCATGTTTGGTTTCTTTTTTGCCACCCTAAGTTTGTGTCGGGTCTCTTGTGTGAGAATCTCGTGTCACGTTTGCAATGTTCAATTAGCTGACAATTAATTTAATTAAGCAAATTCTTGTCGACAATTAATCGATAATCGATTAACCGTTGACATCCCTACTCGGCGCGATTGCGTGTCAACTTTATCACATCACTTAAAACCTTTTTATTAAAAACTTTAACAGATATTTGATAAAAGCTTTGCCAGGTACTGTACACAAGTCCAAACACAAAGGTCTTTCAGCATCTTAAAAATGTCCACTACAACTATCCAATTTAGGTAACATTAAAAAAACAGGAAAGAAGTCTTCTGTACTGGAGGTATTCGTCATCAGTAAATCTTTTTCCTTATTACTGACCAAAGATTTCCAGTTCTTTAACATCTGTTCAACAGTCCATAAAGACCTGACCTTTAGACATATATGACTCCCTTAATTTGACAACTTTGGTATTAACCATTTGGCCTTTCATTTTATCAACAACCCCTTCTTTTTTTTTTCTAAACGGACATTTCATCTCCCAAATAAATACGTAAATCCTCCCGTTCCCCAAGTTAAACCATCAGGAAGACCTGGTCTCCCCTTTGACCATGAATGTGCTTCACTCTTGTTCCAATTAACTTTTGCTGATGATAAAACTCTAAAATCTTCTAAAACTTTCATTAAAACCTGCACATCATTTTGTCCATTAATTAAAATTACCACATCATCAGTATAAGCAGACAAAGAAATGCTACTTTTACAAATAGGTAGAATAAAACTGCAAACCCGAGGGGAAACCCACTTCGTGTGATCAAGATAACAGGGCGGTGTCTCCGCGCCTTGGTTATATGGAGGAAACGCTGGTTCTTAACCCAGGGTCCGGTGTTGGGAGCTCTTTGCCATCGAGTTATGATCTCGACGGACGCTTCCTTCACCGGCTGGGGAGCAGTAATGGAAGACCGCTCAGTTCAGGGTCTATGGAGGAGTCATCATCTCTCCTGGAACATAAACTGCCTGGAGATGATGGCGGTCTTCAATATGTTGAAACATTTCCTTCCAGACCTGAGGGACCATTATGTGCTTGTCTGTACAGACAACACATTGGTCATCTCTTACATAATCGTCAGGGGGGTCTGCGTTCGCGTCCACTCTGTCCATTGTGACCGAAATCTAACCCAATACTTTTACCCCGTGACAACGCGTGAGTGAACTCAACCCCTGTGCACATGTAATTGCCATGTTCCTCACACACCAAAAAACAACCCCTACAAAACGAAAACTTCTAAACCATACACAAAAAGAAAAACAAGCACGAGTTACCACTCACGCTCAAAAAAAGATGCTCCACTTCCAGCATGCACTCTGAGAGAGAGAGAGAGAGAGAGAGAGAGTGTGAGAATCTGCACACCTGCTGCAAGATGCAGAACTGCATCTCTGATATAAATCCAGGTCATCAGACAGAATCACCTGAGCCTGACAGAATCTGGGCCAATGAGAGGAAGCCAGAGAAACGCACAGCTGGACAGAGCAGGTGCAACTCAGCCTTTCAAACTGAAAGAGGAGAAAACCTGAAACTACACTAAATCTAACCCTTCAAATATACACAGACACCACATCTACCAAAAATAAATCCACCTCATATAAATGTGTTCTACTTACTAGTTTCTCCTTTGATACGGAGTCTTTGAGATAGTTAGTCTGAGCACGGATTCAAATAATGTTTTATGGTAAATTATTATCATGCTATTACAGCTAGAAATTGCCTTCTGCTTCTCTGATACTGCTGGCAGGTTCTGTTGTCATAGAAACAGGTAAAAGCATGTCAGGATGCTCAGCCACCCCTGACTTACAAAATACTACACTCACAAAAAAAAAAAAAAAACATTGCACGCTGTTGTAAACTCCCACATAACAAAAGACCTTGCTCCCACACACACGCCCTCAGTCATAATAACACACTCTCACCCACACAAACACAGACAGACACCACCGCTGTGTACACACACATATTTGAGAGAGGGAGAAGGCAGCACCATCACTAGCTGATTTTATAAGCCTCATAAACAGCTCTTCTTCTGAAGCACATTATAATATCATCAGTGTCATTATACAAGATTTAGTCTGCTTCTGTTTTATAATGAAAACACTTTAAGATTTAACATTATTAGTGATGAAACATTACACAGCTTCCTCGTTTTCTTTCATTCCATTATTTTCATCTCTCTCCTCTCAAACTATAGGCACTCATCCAAAGTTGTTAAATTACAGTTTACGTTAAGCTACTAATAAACTGTAGCTAACTACTGTCTATTAACGAGTGAAAACGGTTTAACCTAGTTTAATATCCTTTTAAAAAATGTATTACATTACATCACTACAAAACAGACCAGATGGGAACAAATTAACAGGTGAATTGTTTATTGAACCAGTTCATTTAGATGAACTGATTTACTAAAATGAATCAGACTTCCTAAAGCTTCATATCAGAGATGGAGGACATTTTTAATTATCATTGAAGTTCATTTAGTTGTAAAGCTGTGGAAATCAATGCAGTACAGCACTTTGTTATGCTAAACTGATTCTTGCTGGAAAAAAAGCATCTAACAAACTAAAACATCTAAACTACTCTCTTATCGCTCAAAAATTTAGCATCAAAAATTTAGTTTGTTACTCCCTGAAACTCGCAGGAAATTGGAATTAGCCCAAGAAATAATGTCTCGTCAACAAATACTTATGACTTTGACTGACAGTAGACAGATGTTTCCTGAGGAGTGTACAAACTAACACACACACACACACAACAGACAAATCATGCACACAATTCAACGGTTAAACGGATACTCCACCGTTTTTTTTTTTTTCATATTTTTTAACTATTTTATTCCCTTAAAGGAGTAGTTCACTTAAAAAAAAAAACACTTGCTGATAATTTACTCACCCCCATGACCTCCAAGATGTTCATGTCATTCTTTCTTCAGTCAAAAAGAAATGAAGGTTTTTGATTAAAACATTCCAAGATTTTTCTCCATATAATGGACTTCAATGAGAACCAAACGGTTCAAGGTCCAAAAGACAGTTTCAGTGCAAACTGCAAACTGTTCAAAGGGCTTTAAACGAATTTCAGACGATGAATAAGGGTCTTTTCAAGCGAAGCGATTGCTCATTTAAAAAAAAAATAGCAACAAACTTTAAGTTTTATAAGCTCAAAAGGTCGCCTTGCTCTGTTCGAACAAATCTTTTTTTCGTATCATTTGGTTCATTCAACGAACGAAATCAACGAGTTGACTTGGGAAAGATTTGTTCATTCTGATGAACGAGTTCGAATAGGAGAGTCACGAACGCACATCACAGAACAGAGCAAGATGACCATTTGAACTTATAATACATAAAATTTGTTGGTATTTTTTTAAATGAGCGATCTTTTCGCTTGATAAGACCCTTATTCTTCGTCTGAAATCATTTAAAGCCCTTTGAACAGTTTGCAGTTTGCACTGAAACCTTGAACCGTTTGGTTCCCATTGAAGTGCATTATATGGAGAAAAATCCTGGAATGTTTTCATCAAAAACCTTAATTTCTTTTCGACTGAAGAAAGAATGACATGAATATCTTGGGGTGAGTAAATTATCCTCAAAAGTTTTTTTAAAAGTGATCTACTCCTTTAACTAAGACGAGTTGATACTTACTTCTGTCATCTCAGTGCGTCCGCTCAATCGTTCTGGCGCGTGAGACACTTTGATGGCATTTAACTAGCTCAGTTCATTCAAGCACTTGCAGTGGTTTTCCGCCATACATAATAGTTATCCACTTTACACGCATAGAAAAGCGCAACATTTTATTTTGTGTCAAGGTCGAGTTACACTGCTCTAGTAACTGTATTTAAATAGGGAAAACGTGGAGGTGTTTGATCGCTTCTCTTCTTGGCTCCTATTGAATGAACTGGGCTAGTTAAGTGCTATCAAAGTGTCTCGCGCGCCAGAGCGATTGAGCGCACACACTGAGACGACAGTGGTATGCATCAACTCGTCTTAGTTAAGGGAATAACATAATTTAATATGAAAAAAAGGTGGAGCATCCCTGTAAATGGTCTTGAAAAACAGTCACACATGTACTGTTCACAGAATTTCATCTAGAAAAAGAAAATAAATCTTACTGAAAGCTCATTTTTTTAAGATGCCAACCTCAAATTTGGAACACAACTTGATTAGATTTATGGCTTTGATTTTCTCACAGTTCTTTATAATCTTCTTTAAAAAGAGACCGAACTTAAGTCTGTGCTCCAATTGCATTCAAGATCACAACTATTCCATAAATATAATTTAGTACTATAAAATCCCCTAAAAATACAAGATAATAAAAAAACATTATTATAGCAGCAAGGTTGAGAATGGTCAGTCCCACTGCATATTAAGCCCTGCGGTTGGTCACTCAGAAGAGTCATATCTAAATAGGGTCATCAGTAGGTTGGCAGTGCTGATTGGTTCAGCCTCAGGAAAGCTCTGCAGGACCCAGCGCTCATCCGGTCCACCTTGAACATGAGACTTTATTACTCTGGGACCGCAGATCCTCACTAATGACGTTAAATCTGCAGAGAATGAGCTCTCACTAAACACGCCAGCCAGCCAATAACAAATAAGACAGCTGGACAAACCCCAGAGGACCGCAAGAACTACAGCACCATCCAAAAAAAACAACAAAAAAAACAAAAAAAAGCATCCACTGAAATCCTTCAATAATTCTAGTTTCTCTCTTAATTTAATTTCAAAGCCTACACTTCAAACTGATTTCACAATTCACTCCTTCCTTCCTTTTTTTACAAACAACTAAATAAAGATCAAACCACAATCAAGAGAATGATGGAGGAAAAGTTAGGTTTGAAAATGTACACACTTGCAACAAAAACCATAAGCTTGGTGTCAAAGACTTGAGTATGAAAGCTGAAAACAACAGATACAACAAGGAAAGCGCACTAAAGATCAAATAAAGACGCATTTACATAGTGTGACATTACAAACACGTTGAGAAGAAAACAGGAAGACATGCCTCCAGACCAGTGTAAATGTGCCATGTCTGGAGTCAAAGCTGAGGTACAGGACAAGTGGTTTTATGTTTAAACTGGCCGCATACCTTTTCTAATGCAGATAAGCTCATGTACTCCACAATTCCGCTCTCCACCTGCAGAAACAAAGCAACATTTAATGACAAAATATACACACATGCAACAAGACATTAAACAGAGAAACAAACAGACACTTATAACTGATGCACATGAGACTTGAAGACTACATCACAAAGACAAGTCAAAAGATGGGAAATGGTTTTCAAAGAAACAATGTCAGATTTGGGAACTATTTTGTGTTGATACTTGGCACCTTGAATCAGTGCTGCTATTGTTAAAACGAAGAAAATGCACATACTTTTAAAAAAAAATACAAAAATTTAAACTAAAAATATTAAGATTAAAACTATGATACAATAGTATATAAATAACATAACATTCCAAACCCGACAAAATATTAAAACGTCAAAACATATGTGATGATGTCAGGGATTTTCATTAGCAACTAAGTTGGTTAGATTTTGAAAAAAAAAAAAATAATAAAAAAAAATAAATGTCCGATTAAATTATTTCAAAATCAATTCGATTTAAATAGGCAATTTAGTGAATGTATATCAATGTGTCTAAAGCCGAATACGGTGTTCGTAAAGGAAATTGTGCATTCTATGGATTCCCTAAAGGGACATGATGATGAGAAAAAGTACGAGTTCGGAGAAAAATATCTTTCAATACATTTTTGCATTCTCTCGCAATTATATAATTGGGTAATTATAATTTGTGGACACCAATGAGCTGCTATCAAAATGCGGGTTATTCAAATCGATTTTGAATGCACTCGCTTTTTTCTTTCACTTTCCAATTCGCGATCACCCGTGCTCCGTGTATAAGGAGCAGAGGAAATGACAGCACATTTTACAAGAAAATATTTTTGTCAATGATGCTCAGGATGTGTTGCACACCAAATTATCTGACATCATCCTGTCAGTCATCTCTCCATACTCTCTCCTTAGTCTCTTCATGTGAATTCTGATGTACTGTATATTGTAAGCAAATACCGCAAGCCTAACAATGTCCCTTTAGGGGCTCCGTAGTAGAATGCATTACAACTTTTTTGTGCCTTTCCGAATTTCGGATTTAGGCTTCAGGCACACCCCTGTGGTGTTTTATTAATATTTTGTATGGAGGATAGGGGTAGAAAATCAAAAGTTAATTTTACCTCAAGTTCCCTTGAATTAAGCCGTTTGAGGCATATGGCCTTCAGTCAATGATTTAATATGTAACATATTTGAAATATAGTCTATTCAATATGCTCACATAAAAACTGTAGCACATCAAATTTTGGCATCAACTCTCCCTGAACAACATGTACATCTAACTTAATCTAAAGTAACTGTATACTGTAATCTTTAATTCTATGCCCTGCCAAATCACCTTTTAAAGGTAATGATTTCAAACAGGGATCATCAGCATGTGAATCTGAACTCAGTGCAGTTAAAACTCAGACACACAATCTCAGACATCACCTCAGCAGAACAGCTCACTTTACACTTTGCAGCTGTAGTCAGGTGTTTTCTGAGACCGTTTAGGTCAGAAATGTCTTAAATGCTGAAACTCACACTCATGCATTAGAAATCAGCAAATAGGAGTTTCCATTATGTCCAGTGTAAGACTAACCCAAGATAGTCTGCAGAAGATTTCAGTTGCCAGTTGAGTGGTAAGATTCAAACCTGGGACTGAATGAAGTGATACCCTACTCCAGAGCTAAGCATTACATTTAAACATGAAGCCGTGTTTAAGGGCTAAAATATTTGGACTCTGTCTTGTGTGATGACAATTAGAACTGTTCAACTTCAAACGAATGAAGAAGTAGTTCAAGGGCCAGCAAACACAAAATATGATATTTTGAAGACTATGAGTTGCCACACAGTTGATGGACACCATTGACTCCCATAGCATGGAGAAAAAAAAAAAGAAAAAAAAAACATACTCAATGGGGACCATCAACTGTTTGGTAACTGAAAATCTTTAAAATCTTTTCTGTGTGTATGTGTGTTCAGCAGCAGAAAGAAATTCATACAGGTTTGGGACAACCTGGGGTTGAGTAAATTATGACAAACATTTAAAAACATTTAATAAACAAATAAAAAATTAAAAAAAAAAATGTACCGACCCCAAACTTTTGAATGGTAGAGTGCATTTTTAAACATTAATATAAAAATACTATTTCTGATTTATAAACCTCCTTTTACAATAAATGGATGACATTGTCCCTGACAGGTCTCTCGAAGAAAATTGACCCATCTGACCCCATTTATTTCAAGTGCTTATAAAACTAACAAACAGACAACAGATTGTATGGTTCTACACTGTGAGAATACTTGGGAGTCCTGAATGAGAATCACTGCACTGACAAGAACTTTATTCAATTGCAAATGGGACATTTTAACCAAACCACATTCAGTTGAAGGGTATAGTGACCTTAAAAATTTTAAAAAAGTTAAACCTTAAAAAGTTTATCTGAACAGCGCTTTTCTCAGAATATATCATTATAAATGAACTTTACAAAAAATGTAAGTTCCAATGTTCCAATGGAGAAGTTATCGGTTATAGGTGACTGTGTCAAAGTAATGCCCATTGTCCGAATAATGTCAAATTATAAAACAGTTCGTTACAATCCTTGATTCTGATTGGTCAATAGCTGTGCTTTATTCATGATAAAGCAAGGCTACTGCGCAACACTGCAGTCCCTATGTTGTTTTTATTTGAGCTCTAATGCATATTACACATTGGAACGTTGTTGCTGTTCACGGTCAGGGACTATTTTTTCTAGCGAAGGAAGGCTTTTAGTGATTTTACTTCATGAAAGTTGCACTTTAATATTTGTATTGCATGGTAACCGTTTTATTATATGCTTTTATAAAAATGCATTTAAAATTATTTACAATAAATTATTCACAGACAAATTATACTCCGCTTCATGCCTAACAACGCCCTTCAGCTGTTACTTATTCACGATACAGCACAGCCTCTTGTACCTTATTGCTTACATAAGGGTACGATAAAAGAAAGCAAAAGCCATGTGTTTGTCTTTAAGACCATTTCACAATTTGTGCTTTAAATCTGATTAGAGCTGGCTTTGATTCTGGCAGAGCATTGGTGTGAATCAAATACCTTTGGGCTTTAGCTTGTGGGGGATTGTAATGCCCCGTTGACCTGCAGAGGTGAGGTTGTTTGTGGTGAGTAAAGGTCATTCTGGGGGAGAGAGAGATGGATGCAGCCAAGGATGTCAGTTTATGCATTCTTAATGCATGCTGTCAAGCTGTACCCTGAGTGAAACCCTAGACATCTGTGATGTGGAGTCTAATCATGGTGGAATTACATCTAAGACTAAATTTCACAATGTGGATCTTTCCATGGTAATGAAGCTTGATCACTGATATTATAGCAGTACTGTAATTAGGAAGCATCTAGATTACTCACTGGAAAGTCACATACTGTTATATGACAAAAGCAGAAGCATCATGACTGCCTGGTCAGGTCAATGCAAAGTAATATTTTTATTGCAGGATTAACGGTTATATTAGTATGTCTAACATACATTTTTGTTTAATAAAAGAGAAAAACTTACTGGTCTTTACTGGAGTAAAAGTTACCAGTATCGCTCAAAACGCTGAATGAGTTTATATTTAAGCGCGAGTTTACTAAGAAATACATGTGCACAAATCCTCTCATTATAACACACAAAGCAGAGACACAATGTAAAAAAGATTTGTAAAAAAGATTCATTGTGAAGTTTAGTCAGATTCATTGATTTTTTTATATTATAAAGTGAAGCTTTTAGTTTTACAAACGTGGGCATTACTAATACTAATCATAACCCCCAAAATGCTGTAAATATCTACCACACAACTGTGTGTAAAATGGATAACAATTTTTTTTAAAGCTGTATGCAGCAATTATCGGGGCCAAGCCCAAAAAGGACGATAAGACATGCCAACATGGCTGTGAGTGTCTGACCAATTGCAACTGTAATGTTATGTGTATTTGTTCTTATGTATTTATATAAGGTTTGTGTATGTTTTGTTTTCCTTGGGTTTTAGGTTACTGTTGATTGGATAACAGCCTGCCGACGGTAATTGGTGGATCAGCTGGCGGTCCTGTTTAAAAACTCCTCTTACGTTTGACAGTGGAAGACTGTTACGAAGACTGTTACTTCGGGTCGGTCACAATGGCGCGGACTTCCTGCCAGCCCTTAGATCAAACAAAAATCTTGTGATGTTTCTTTTTGTTGTGTGTTTTATGTAGAGGGTGGTTATGTGGGAGAGACCTGCTCTTTTGTTTGGGGAAATATTATTTTCTTATATTTTTTGTGAAGAGAGTAGATAGGGAAGCGTTATTGTGGTTTTCTTTTCTTTTGTGTTAGGTTAGTTACATTTTATTTTGTTAGATTGGGCTTTTTGTTTGTTTGTTATTTTGGGCCTTGGGTCTCTCTTTTGAGTTCAACTCGGTTTTCTATAGATAGGCTACTTTATTATTTGTTTTGTTAGGGCCAGTGGTCCCCACTAATGAATGTGGTTTCATTTATTGTTATCTACTTTTGGTGATAACTCTTTATTATAATAAATGCGTTTATAATTTATGGTGTTTATCTTCTTTGGTTTCGTTCTTCGATTCTTTTGGTCTGACGGCCTGCTGGAAGCCTGTTTTTTTTCAGTCATCTTTAACTTATTGCGTCTTACCCCTAGCGTAATAGCAACAATGAGCGATTAAAGACATTTAAAGATGATTTAGGCAAAATTGCTGGAAAATCATATATACAATAACTAAAAATAAGATTTAATAGATTTTCAAGACACATACAGTACGAAGTTTCGTAACGGGACACCAATGCATTTGTAAAGTGTAGCATTTAATATCATGAAATTATATTGTAATTAATGGCAATGTCCTTGTTTTGTTCTATTATAGCGCCACCAAGTGGTGCAGTTTCAAAGCTTTTTTTCCCATGTTTTTTCGAGTGAGCCCATTCATGTGTGTGTCCAATTTGGTGAAAGTATCTCATTTTGTTTTAGAGTTATAGACATTTATACGTGTGAGAGCATAAAAAAAGGACCTCACTGTAAAAAAATATTGTTGGTTTAACTTAAAAAAAGTAAGTAACCTGGTTGCCTTAAAATTAAGTTCATTGAAATGGAAAAGGTGAGTTAATGCAATGAAGGAGACTGATTTAATCATCAGAAACTCAAAATTATATGTTATCTGTCTGTTATCTGGTAGCTATCAACTAAATAAATTATTTAAGTTGATTTGACCAAAGAAAAAATGTTGTAATTACTGAATTTTTTTTTACAGGTAACTTTGATTGGATGTTTTTGCCACTTACTAACAACATTTTGACATTTGGGTATAAGCATGTGGCCACCGACCTATGTTATCTAATTTCTACTTCGATGTCGGAAGAAGAAGAAGAACAAACAGAGGAAAAATAATAAGAATGCCAATAGGTACCTACACACTTTCAGTACTTGGCCCCTAATAACAATACAAATAAAATAATTAAAAAGGTATATAGAAGACTGATGAAAATAACTCTCCAGTTGCTGTTTGCTAATGGAATCTGGACAAATACCTTTAACAGAACTAGCCTGCAGAGAGAGAAAGATTTCTCCACAGTCACACTGAAGAGCTACTGACAAGGTTTTTTGTCACACAGCCAGTTTTTCAGACCCGCAGTGTATAAAGCAGATTACAATTACATTAAGGGCTAACAGCCCTGCCTCTACTAAATATACATATTCCATTCTAGTTGAACCTAGGTTGAACTCACATGCTCAGATACAAAGATCTAGCTGCTGGATTTGAGTTTGCAGACTTTGTGAACATATCACTTCTTTGGGTGGTTCATAGTCAGCTTAATCTGCAAACTGGACCAGATAAGTCAGAAGTTCTGAGGCCTGTGGTTTATCTCCAAGGATTCTCCTCTGCAGGCCAGTTCGATTTCAGTTCTGTGGGGAATTTGATTGATGCCAAGTCTGTAAATAAAGTAAGTAAACTAAGCCAAGGTGAGGTTGCAGGGCCAAACCCCAAATACTTTTGTCCTCTTTCTCGCTTTCATCCATCTCCCCCTTTCAACTGTTTTGTATTTATAGAGGCCCGTCCCAGTTTTACATTTGTTTGAATCCTGGACTGAGGAAAAAAGAAAGAGAGAGGGGGAGAAAGAATTGCCTTGGACCTGGAGACATGCCAACCTTTGCATCTCCTTTGCTGCAAAAGACCAATCACAAGTTTGTCTCCTCAGAGAAAAATCTCAAATCTCAAGCAACAAGAAAAAAGCCACCGAAAGGACCACAATAAAGTAATTCATAGCTCTACGATGTACACAACTTATTTTCAAAAAGATCAAATAAAATGAAGAATACTCCTTCAATATTCTCTACTAATCATAATGCATTTTAAACTCTTCACAAGGACCACATATGGGTGCAGATTATCAGCTCATGAGGAGAGTTAAGTACATGTGAGTACAATAAATACTAACACTGACCTCCCAACCAGATCACAACTATAGTGAGACCAAGGTAGAGATTCAAATATATCCTTCGCCTCCCACTATATCTACATCATATCTATATCTGGAATCCACCCTGCCTGAGCTTAACAGCTCCAGATTTCATTTGCTATTTTCAACATCTCTCACTCTCTTTAAAGAAATAACATCTTATCCCCACAGACTGACAGATTTACACACAAATCCGCTTTGGCTTCAGAAAAGCAGCTCCCCAGAATGGATGTAATGAAAATGCCACTGAGAAACAGCATTACCTGTGATTTTCCAATATCTCATGGTGGGTTTGCCGACTGAGTACTGAAGCTTTTTTTTCTCTCTCTTTCTTTGGGTCTTTTAAATGTGGCTGTGGATTATTATTGGTCCGGCTGAGGTATTGTCTGCATTATGCTGTGCTATACAGTAGGATATGGCTGAGTGAGTGTATGGGTGTTTTTCAGTCACCTTTGGCCCTGTGAATAATGAATGAAAATAATGAGAGACAAAACAGCACATTCTTATTAGATTTAGTAAATTGCATTTCTTTGCCACTGACAATACAAAACAATGGATGAAACATTTTAAAGTTAAAAAGGAGAGAGTTCTGGGGGAAGTATATAGTTGGGGAAGACCTGTTTAGGCCATATTGTAAATTCTGAATCTAGAATAACGCAACAGTGGAGCAACTGCTGAAGCGAACCGATTATTGTAAATCTCTATCAATCAGAATGATTTAATAATAAGAAAAGAAAATTTAATTAACAAGAAATGGCTAAATATTATCGCGTGTGTTCGACGAAGTTTACTAATTCTGGGAATGTGCCGAATACAGCTCTAGCAGTCAGAGTCCAATCAACACAGTATTTGCAGAGTGTTACATGCCTTTTTTATCAAGATTTTATAAAAGAATAATATCTGACAAACAGTTTCAAGACAGAAGATCATTTTTAGCAACTAATTTAAATGTGTTTAAAAACTAATTTTAGGCCATTTATATCTTATTAATAATCTTCAAATCTGGCAAAAGTAACTGCTTGGTGAAATAATAACTAAAAACACACTCATTAGAATGACAAGTGCTGCGGGTTGGGTAGCGTCATTTAATATGAACCAACTCTATCGTCCAACAGTTTAAACCTCTGCCAACTCCATTAAAGAATCATTAGAGCTGATTCATAGGATCACTTATCACCCTTCCACACCACACTCTCCAGAGAGATCATAGCTTTCAAAGTAAGATATTACAAACTGCTCTAAATGCACAAGGGTCATCTGTGCTTTTGTCAGGAATGGTTACAAATTTAACATAATCTAAATCAAAATGGTATTATAGAGATAAATTACTCAATATCATCGGCTAAGGAATTTGCTAATTTAGCTGATGATTTTATTAAAAGTGTATATACAGTCCAGCAGCACTGGGACTTTTCACTGTTTTACCAATTTGCTTATCAATGTTAGCCTATATGGTAACACTTTACAATAAGGTTCATTAGTTAACTACATTAGTTAACAATAACATTAACTAAGAATGAACAATACTTCTACAGCATTTGTTAGTCTTTGATAATGTTAATTTCAACATTTACTAATACTTTATAAAAATCTTGTTAACCTTAGTTAATGTACTGTGAACTAACATGAACAAACAATGAACAGCTGGATTTGTATTAACTAATGTTAACAAAGATGAACAAAACAGTAACAAATGGTTAGTTCATGTTAGTTAATTCATTAACAATGTTTAAAAAATGAACCTTATTGTAAAGTGTTACCACCTATATTTAGTGGCAGGTTGTTTCAGTGACTCTTTAGGTTGTATTGTTAAGCCAACCTAAAGAGTCACTGGTGGTGCTGAAAATTTACTACCTTTTAAAGTGATTCATTGAATCACTGACTCAATAGATGGGTTAAAAAAACATTAATTCATTTAAGAAATAAACACATAAATGTCTTTCTTAGTGAGTTATTGAATCATTGACAACAAATTTGTTCAAAAACTACATTCAGGAACAAAAACACCTTTAAGTGACTTTATTATTACAAAGCAATCAAATGCCTCTATAAATGAGTCAATAAATCTACCAATGCCACAGTTTTGTTAGTTTTAGACTTTTTGGCCCCGTTCACACCGCAAGTCTTAATGCTTAATTCTGATTTTTTGCTCAGATCCAATTTTTGATTTGGCTTTTCACATTACCTTATAAAATCTGATTCCAATGTGAACTGTTTGCATGTTTCAAACTAACCTGCATGCACAAAAGAACAATAACAATGACATCATACGCAGCACGCTGCCGCACTAATGTTCGTGTGGTTATGGAGAAAGTAAGCATTTACGCTTTTATTTCTAAATGTCTGTGTAATTGAAGCTGTCAAATTAATGAGCAGGTGCTGAGGAGGAGAAGAACGAAGAGAAAGAAAGCAAAGTTGGCTATTTTGGCTTTTTGCGGGTTTATGGCTGCAAACTCATTACAGAGGTCTGTGTGGATGAGTAGACGAAGCCAGGAGTGGTGGGAGTGGTCTGTGTCTGTTGTGTCTAGTGCTTACTGGCCAGCGCATAATTGTGTCAAATATCGATGTAGATTGACGTCAGAGTCGCATTAAATCCGTCTAGGTTGTTCACACTGCAAACGTATTGAAAAAAAAAAAAAAAATCACATCTGTGTCTGATTCAGGACTACAAATGTATGTTGTCTAAATCTGATTTCAAAAAATCAGATCTGGGAATGATTTGAGTGTTCACACTATCTCTAAAGTCATCTGACCTGGTCACTTGACCCCAAAAAAATCGGCTTTGGGCCACTTTTGTCTGCAGTGTGAACCGGGCCTTTGTGTCTCACCACCTTCTGTCTGACTTAGTCCTTTGTCGTCTTGGTTACTCATTATGTTCAGCTGTGCACTCATTATCTCCCTCATTATAACTTGAACTTAGCCTTACAAAGCAATCAAATGCCTCTTAGCCAGAAGTTCTGTTCTGTTCGTGTTTCATTGTTTGGTCTAGGCTGTGAATAGACGTGGTGCACTTTCTCCTGCCTTCTTCTTGTGTATCTAGTGAATTATCAAGAAAAGAGTCTGTCTGAAATAAAATTAGCCTTATTCTACACCACCAGTTTGTGACAACCATTTTGTTCATAATTACAGATTCATTCAGAAAAGCCACTATTGTGTGATGCTGATGCACAACCATTAATTCTGCTCTGGCATCATTTGGAGCCATTTTCATTGGAAGAACAAAAATAAAATTACAGGCAATATTTGTTAAATAAATAAATAATAATAAAACAAAATAGTTGTTAACTCAGTATTGCAATTTACTGAACTGTTAAAGAATCTCAAAACCATCTTTCTTTGCAAGACTTTTCTCTTCTTCTGTAGTCGTGTTGACGGTTCCAGCATCGGTTACATGTAGCTGTCTTGACTAACGGTGACCCAGACTGATAACCAGACAGAGAAGAGACAACTTTGCCCTAGAGAGTCTCACTCATTCTCTCTCTCCGGCACACACATTACCAGTCTGACACACAACGCCGCAATTAACAGTTTGGTCCTCTAAGGTAGATCCTATTCACTCCAGTCTACATTTCTCTCCTTTCCTTTCTTACTCACACACTCTCTCTCTCTCCCTCAAGAGAGAGAGAAGCAATTTATGTCAAGACACATAAAAGCTAATGGGCATTTGCAAACAAGTCTTAAAATCTGCACTAGATCTCAAGTCCCTAACCGATTAGAGAGAAGATTGTGATTTGCTGGGATACGCCTCCTTCTCACAAACTCCTCCAGGCTTACTTACAGTCCTGTGAAGAGGTGTAAATCAGACGTTAAGCTCAGCTAGTTTAAATAACACTTGTTAAACTCCACTTGATTTCACGGATTATTTAATGATTAGACAATTACATCTCGTAATCTGTGAGTGATTCTTCCTTATCAGCAATTACATCTTCGTAATCTGGAAACGTCAAAAGAGAGAAAAAAGCTGAAACTCATCTAAATTTCTGCTTTATAAAATATAAAGAGCTCTCTTAATTAGCACCCAGTATAGAGCAACACTTCACAACAATCACGGCCCTACACCTGCGCTCTCTGGAGTCCTACGCTGCCTTTGGGAGAAGGAGTGGGGCTCTGTGGGTGTGTTTTGGCGACTGGACTCTGCTGGGACTTCACCAACACCACACTCTGCAGGCTTTGCATTGGATCGGGTTCATGGCCGGTCTGCACTGATCTGAGTCATGAAAACAGACTCAGCAGAAGTCAGACTCTCGAGGGCCGTGCTGCAGTTGATGCAGTGGATTTCATGCACAGAGACGCCTCTAAAGACCAGTGTGTGGGTTTGTATGTAAATGTCTGTCTACAGGCTAAGTACAGGCAAGTCTTGCCAGTTTTACTATTGAAAAATGTGAAAATTGTCGTGAAAGAAAAAATGCAAATTATAACGTGTACTGCTAGAAATCCAGTGTAAGATTCTCTTTGGGATAAAGTAAACCACGGTTGGCCAAGCAGCAGAGACATCAACATCCCATGGGCAGCAGGAAAGAACCAAAGAGAGAAATTAAAGATATTATACAGTCTGTTTGGAATAAGAGATCTATTCAGGTCATGCCCACTAAAATGCACCCCCTCAGATTTTTGAGCCAAGTTGATTTTAAATGCAACTTTCAAAAAAGGTTTTGGTACTTTAAAAAATTACTTTTGGCAATTAAGTTATATTATTATTTCGTATATATGATTTTAAAAAAAGACCTACAGTACCATTAAAAAACATTTTATTTTATTTTTTAGTAAAAAAAACTATTATTCAGCAAGGATGCATTAAATTAATTTTGGTCAAAAGTGACAATAAAAACATTTATGTTACAAAAAAAAATATTTCAAAGTATTTATTTAATATTTTATAAATGTTATTTTATTAGTTATTGTAATTTATCACTGCTTCCACAAAATATTAAATAAATACAGGTTTAGTAAGCATTAGAGACTTATTTTCAAACATACTGTATGTTGAATGGTAGTGTATATTACAAAAGAAAACTCAGATATCCAAATTTGATTCATCAAATCAAATCGAGTCACGTCTTCCACAGATCCCTTTGCATTAAAATGAAACATTTGTCATTTACCATCATGTCACTCGAAACTCTTATGACTAATTCGGAACGTGAAACACAAAGGCAGTTATTATCAAAATGTCAAAGGAACTAAATGGAAAACAGAATACACAGAACAACATCTCTATTGATTCTACACGAATGTTAACTAGTTCTAAACCAGAGTTCTGTTAGGACCACTATCATCAAAATTCGATTGACAATTAGCATAAAGCTAGAATTGCGGTGTGTTCTGTTCTGGGCAATAACTCCCCACGCATCCATGCAGCCAAGCCTGGATAAGAGCAGGGAGAGCAGCAATAACCACCATTAGTGTAAATATATTATGATTTAAAGTGCACTCAGATTAACAAGAGGAGCTGGGGATGGAGGAGGGCAATACATTCCTGAGAAAGGCGATAGCTGCTGATAATACTGAAGGATATATATATACAGTGATAGGCGTCGTATTCGACGTGGATCAGCTGAGAGTCACTGACACTACATTTAATTTCAACCAAACATTATAAATAGGTAAAGAAAACCATAAAACACCTCTGCAGAGAAGAAGAAACCAGATACTGTAGCAGATCTAAAAATGCATATATTTCAATAATTATATCTAATACTTTTTTGTTGACAGTCCCTCTGGTGTAAACAGGAAATGGCAGCTATTTAATGTGATTAGCAATGGAGCTTATAAGGAGCTGAGAGTAAGTTGCCTCCAGCGCTCTGAAATAACATCTCTTACAAAACGTGTTGTCATATTTTGACAAGCTACTTTCCTCATGTACAGGTAAAACGAGGCAACACTCTAATGGTGAGCCAAATAAATGAGGAGACGACGAACTGATGAACCACCTTCAGATTAAATAAATACAACTTCAAAAACAAAGCAATCTTGCATGCATCATATGAGGGTTTTAAAGGTCGTCTATTACAGAGATCCATCAGAGTTTGAAATTCACCTGTCAGAGTAGATGATAAAGTGCCTTTTGGCTCTGGTTGAATAACTTCCCAGTACATTGCAAATTCGTCCTGAATGTGAAACAAAAGGCTGCAAGTGATATGTGAAATTAATGCACCATGTTTTCAAAATCCATTACGTCGGCAATCAAGTTCTCCACACCATTTATCTAGAAAAGTAAACAACTCCAAACACTTACGCTGCAAATACAACCTCACAACACAGCAGATGTTTGCCATTAAAAAGAGTAAAAAAATGAGATTCATGGGGAACCAAAGAGTAAAGAACAAAAGCGTGAGCTCTTTCAGCGGCAACACACTTCACTGAAGTGATAACAGTTAAACAAATACTCAACAGCCCCTT
Source organism: Cyprinella venusta (assembly GCA_038021265.1). NCBI lineage: Eukaryota > Metazoa > Chordata > Actinopteri > Cypriniformes > Leuciscidae > Cyprinella > Cyprinella venusta. The sequence continues at coordinate 21,217,220 of CM075869.1, read as the reverse complement.
TTTTCATCCTATTCTTCCTTATCAGCAACGTACATCCTGCTTGATGTGCAGCTCTTTTGTTATGCCAACATGATTTGGGGTTTTATTCTCTGCAGAACAGCAGTGAAGTGCTGTAAATATTTGATATGGACTGACTGTGCCAACAGATGAGAGAGGAGAGGTGATAAAGTATCTGATTGTCCTGAGGCAGAATCGGTTTGTTTGGATGTAAATGTGTCAATATGGTTAACTGACCTGCAACACAATGCAGAATAACCGGCCCTTGTAAGCATCGCCGTGTTTATGGGACCTCTACATGACACACACCATGCATTTTTATGCAATATTAACATTTACACAGAATCTGAGAAGACGACTTGTAAAATAGATTCCCCTTTACACTATCTTAATATTTACAAACATTAATATTGGTAAGGTCGAGATATGACAACGTGCACGTGTCGTCATAATAATGAAGACAAAAGTGTAGTTCAGTCCCTGTCGAATGTCGGAATTTGCGTTTTTTCTTGAGGGTGAGCAATGAAAAATAGATCTTCAAATGGAGCACTGATAAAAGCTGTTTACTCTCAGCACAACAAATAGTCAACTTCTATGTGATAATGATAAAACTCATGCACCATTTTTCAGTATTTTAATTTTTCCAGATTAACTTGGACAGATCAGCAAAAGTTGGACAGTGATTTTATGGTTCTTTAATCAGCTAAAATATCCATTAAAAACACACAAAATAATCTATTTCCATTCCTTCTAAACATTTAGAGCTAAGTTAATGTGCATGCAGATCTAAATCATGTTAATTTAACTGATTTTTTAAAATCAATTTAAAATATTACTATTCTCTCTTAACCAGTACAATTTACATTAACTGTAAGCACCGCACATTCAATAAGAAATAATTCCATCTCTTCTGGTGTGGAGGATGTGTGGGTGTGGGTGTGTTGTTACTGGCTTGTACAAAAAAGAAAAAGGGAAAAAAGGCCAGTTTCACAGAGAGTAACAGTCTTTAAATATAAAAGAACATTTTTATAAACTTGAGCCAACTGACATTACACACACCGCCTACATACAATATATATAGGCTACTACATACATTCAAAAACACAGCAAAAGCTTCTTCAATTCTTCGATGTGAAGCCAATTAAGAAACCGAACGCTAAGAAATTAACACGGTACAGTTTATACCTGTGCAAACAGACAATTCTGCTTATGTGCAAAGATTAGAGAGCGACGTAAACATTCAGCAAGGAAATCTCAGCTAAATAGACATTGCGCGACTCTTCGAGCAACCTGTATGAGTGTGTCAAATAACGCTAAAAGACTGAACAGTGGCTTTAGAAGAGGCTCGGTTTCCATTGAGAAAGTACCGGTTCTCTCGCACTATAGTGAAAGCAACCATCAAATAGCGATGAGTTGATCAGGGAGTCGCCAGTGCGGGAGCTGTTCTTTCAGCACCACAATCACTTCACTTCATACAACACACAAACTTTACCACTAGCGTCCCCAACACAAAAAACAAACACTCAATGCCACAACCAGAGGGAAAACATTCGAAATTAACCCCGGCATGCACAGAAGCACGCGGGGGTTTGAAAAGAGAAGAGAGTTTGAGAGAGCGGGAGAGCTGTATTGGCCTACTTACCATCTATCGCCATGATGTTCTGGTCTGGACTGAACCATGGCGCCCGCTTAAGACGGGGTGGGCTCGACCGCTCCAGTGAGCAGGGGGAGGAGACGGGGACGCGCATCAAATGGTACATTCTGGAATCATATATAAAACAAGTATGAGTTCCTGCTGTGCCCCATAACGATGCTGATGAACTGTTTTAAAAAATAATGCTTAAGGGTGAGATGAATTAGAAAACAGCTGTCGAAAATAAAATTATGCGTTAGCTAACGGTAGCCTAAGTATATAAGTAAATATGATCTAATTTCAATTCAAATGGATTTGTATAGGCTACATTTAGGCTATTTATTCATAAAACACATCGTTTAAAAGCAGCTTAAACAGAAAATGTGTCTACATTTAACTGTGTCAAAATAGCAAACTCGATTTCTATCAATTTGTCTTGTTTAAATGAGTAGCCTAAATGGAAGAATATTATACAAGGCACGGCAAGAGATTCACGTTTATTACGTTATACCATGTAGGCTATGTTTTCTGCTGGTTAAGTGTAAGAGCAAACATCAGAAATACTTTATGATAAGATTTGTATTATTTTTAATTCGGCTCTATGAAATACTTGATTTGTTAATCAAAGTAGGGGCCTACTTACCTAAATATTATTGCAATATTTCTGAATAATAACCATTGGACGTGGCAAGGATATTGAATGTACTGTATAACAACATATATTCAAACACACCTTGACTCATCAATTCATCCATCCATTCATCCAGTATAGCTATGTATTAATATGTATAATGTAGGCAGTATAGTTTTGGACAGGACATACTCTGATACTGATACCTATATTAACTCTTTCTGCTTTGAGCACAGAACAAATATGAATTGCAGCAAATATTAGCAATGATGGTTTATATTCAATATTCCTATCAGCTCTCCAGTGGGCTTTTAAAAAATTCATAGCCAAACAGCAGGCATCTCGCCTAATGACAGTGACCTTTAGAAAGCATCTGCATTCAAAAGCAAGTCAATACACAGCTTATTTCACTCCCGGAAAAAACTCTAAATTGTTCACATAGTTTTGAAAATGTTTTAGAGATATTTTGAAGTTAAAAATGTATATACATACACACACACACGCAAACACACACACACGCACACACACACACACATATACACACACACACACACACATATATATATATATATATATATATATATATATATATATATATATAGTACCTAATATCATTATATAACCATGTCCAATTTGTGAGGCATTGTTCAACACTGATAACTGCATTATTTGTTGTAAACTGGGCTTCGCTTTTTACTCTGAGAGAAGTGCTTGTGTATTTCCTGTCAACTGGGATGTCATTAGATTTCTGTTAGTACCGGAAGGCATTCAGAGCACTTACTGGAGAAACGATGAAAGGGAGAGCGTGAGAAACACATTTGGGAAATCAGCTTTGTCCTTTTCAGAGCTTCGATGGAAAAACACAGTGTGTCTGAAATACCAATAAGGACTTCATAAGATATGAACCTGACAGTTTTGGCACTGTTACCGTAATCATAATCCCATCCGACTACCTAAGTCGCCATGGTTACCTGCTGTTGCCATGTGCCCATTGTTCTGGTTAAAAACACAAGCACGTGCCATCATGCTTGAAATAACAGTTCCACATCAGTGTCTCTCTCCATCTACGCCATCATTTCCTGTCCTCTTTTGTATCTGCTCATTGGACCCCTCAGTCTTTCCTGTCCATTTTACATTAAATACCAACCTAAATACAGGAACAAAAAACGTTCAGTGCTAACTGGAGCCAGGGACTGAGGTTTGATGATGTGTGTGAGGTCATCTACTCTAATTCTTAAAGCTCTATCATCACAGCAATGTCACTGACAATTAAGACACATAGATATTACAAAAATAATTTGGATCCCTCTTTCTCATGGGCGTAAATTAGAATAATGGGTTTTGACTGCTAACGTCTCTCTATTTATTCTTCATTTGACATTTCAGCAAATGAAAGGACACACAGACACACCTCCACTAGCAGGGATCCCAAAACATAAAATGAATAGATCAAATGCTCGCACAAACATTTTAATGAAGGAGCATGGCAAATATGCTATTACTTTAAACCCTAAATGCATAGTTAAAATAATAATAAAAAATACAAATTTATTTAATTTGAATTTGCTATATTTCATCTGGTATCTGGTTTTATGATCAAGTTTTCTATAGAAAATAGGTTTCTATTTTTATATATTATATTATAGAATGTATTACACAAACTTTTAGGCCATGATTTTTGAATTGGCATTTAGCTAAATTTTCAGGCCAAAACAGTTCGGTTACCAACATTCTTTCAGAATATCTTCTTTTATATTCAGCAAAAGAAAGAAAGTCATGCAGGTGTGAAATAAAGTGAGATGAGCACATGTTAATAAACAGAATTTAAATTTTTGGGCAAATTATCCCCAAAATATGATTTTTTTTTTTTTTATGTGTGAAGTAACGTGAGATGAGTAAATGTTATTAATAAACAGAATTTTCATTTTCGGCAAACTATCCCCAAAATTCATTTGATTGGTTCAAATGGCTGATGCATTCATAAATTAAGTAATTGGGTGTGTTTGACTTGAAGTGGCGCTGTGCAGATCTATTGGTGTATGATATCAAAGTACCATGAAAGTGATTCGAAAGCATATGGGTCTGCTCTCTAATCACACACGTGGTACTTTGATGTAGGGCAGGGCCTGACCAATTTGCTGCCATAGGCAAGACTGTACCTGGTGCCTAATAACAAGCCTCAGGGTGAAAGAAGATGGTGGTGGAGGAAGTACTGTCAAGATGAGGCTGAACAGTGGGCCAAGGCAGTCTCCCTTGGCAAGCAATGAACAAAGTGGAAAGGAGTGGAGAAGGGGAAGTTTACCTGAAAGGATTTGTGAGCGTTGGAAGTCATGTCAGTTGAGCTTTACCATCAGAGCTAAATATGACATCTACACCGGCCAATCATTTTCAGTGGTTGGGCGAAGACACAGAATGTGACCTTTGTTGTTTGCCAGCCCCCTTCAAACACAAACAGCTCGTAAGGTGAATCTCCTGTAGGGACAGTATTGGCGAGTTATGAGCCAAGCTCTTAAAGGAGCCTCGCCTCCATCCTGGAAAGTAAACAAAACACAAATTCCCATTTACCTCAAGTAATGAACACTGTACAGGTAATTGCTCTTGTCCAAGAGTGGGTCAAGGCAACCAGAAGTGTCTCCACACCACTACAGCGAGGCCAGCTCTACTTAGCCTGTGACTGGTTGACATCGGCAAACAGCTGGCATTTCCTTTAGAGATTGCTGATGCTGATGCCACCTTAAGGCCTGACTTGGTGCACTGGTCAATCAAGAAGGTGTACATTGTTGACCTTACTCTACATTGGGAGGATAGGGTGGAGGAGGCCTTTGAATGCAGACACCTGTGCTATGCAGAATAGCTGCTAATGCTCTGCATTACGGCTAGCACACCAAAGTGTACCCTGTGGAGGTTTGATCTAGAGGCTTTGTGACGGCATCTCCTCAGAGACCTGGGGATTGGAGGCCAGAGCTTCAGCCTTTTCCATCAAAGCCTTGTCGGAGGTTGCAGAAAGAAGTAGTGGCAATGAATGAAAAAGCAAGACTCCAAGAAACAAAAGTAACTTAGTGGCATGGAAGTAAGTGGATGGGGTGATTCTGGGACACCATAATTTGCTGTTGAGCCCTCTGGAGGCGTCATGGGCTCATCAATGAAATGTCAAAGAAGGAGGGTGCCCACTTGAGAACTCTCTCATTCTTCCCCCAGTAACTGGTCTCCAGGGAGTTGCTTTGGAGCAAAGCAATATCTAATCCTCTGTATGTTTCAACACGATCTAACAATTGAAATGAAATTCATTTTTTTATTTCATTTTTTTTTACATCTGATAAAAGTAATTTTATAAAGAATATGCATCTAATTGTATATAGGATAATTCAGCAATGTGTTTTACAGGTAATGAAAGCAGGCAGAATCTGTTCAGGGCCAAACTTTTTAAAAGAGAAACCTTTAATGTCACCTATCTGTCGTCTTTGTGCATTAAGGAAATGCCAAGCTGGATACAGATTGCCATCAAGATCTATTTTAGTCTAAAAGTAGCCGCCGAGTTGCAGTCGGTGTAAGGTTATCAGACTGGGGTAGTTTAGTCTGGGCAGAATTTTGTCTATCAATAATTGACCTCCTCTTCCTCCCTTGCCATCCCTTTAGGTTTGTTTTGTGGTTATTTTTGGAGCCTCTTCCAAATGGTTGCGCTCATCAGTCTCATCTGTGTTGTCATAGAAACACTCAGACACCTATTAACCCTTTCAGTTTCAGTAAGAGACGAAGAGGAAGATTGATCTGACTTCAAATAAAATCAATTCAGCTCTCTGGTCTTTTCTCTGGGAGAGATGAAAACTGATGAAACGGCTAACAGCATCTTTTCTTAAAATAAACTGTACTAACAACATTCTATATATGTTTAACTGCAAGACAAATCTGATCTTTGCTTTTTTGGGGAACAGAACCCAGGGCTTGTAAACCGGGAAGGGATGTGCCTCCTAACCATGTCTGTTTCTTTCAGCGAGACGAGTTACTTGAGTTCTTAAGGGGAAAAGATAACCTTTCAGAAGACAGAACTGTCTGATTTAGAGACATTCTATGCAGTCAGCTTCACTTTGGAGGGCTTTCTAACCAACGGACAGAACCTTAAGTGACTATCGATTTACACAGGAGCTTACCATCTGATGCAAAATAATCAAGAAAGCAAGAAATAGTACATTAGCTTAATTTAAACTTTGTTACATGCTTACAAAATCAGAGGGGCACTGTTCCAAAAACCATATATATTCAGACCATAATAATTTTACACAACAGTCCTATAAACAAGTTGATATTCAAACAACTCACATTTTATGTACTGTTTGTCTATCTATATAAATTGTCCAAAACCAAGTTAATGCAGAATTATCTGTCATGACTCTCAGATCAATCAATCAATCAATCAATCAATCAATCAATCAATCAGTCCATCCATCTATGTCCATCCATCTATCTCCGTCCGTCCGTCCGTCTGTCTGTCTGTCTATCTATCTATCTATCTATGTGCACATGAATATGAGAAAAAAAAATATTGTTGTGCATGGATAAATCAGGTGATTTTATATTTCTATATTCTTATTAAGCCTTGCTTCATGTTTAAGTTTGAGTAATTTTCGTACTTCAACTTTTAAGTTTGTTTTTCCATCTTATACTTTATAGTATTTCAGCTTTATTTCCATTAACGAAAAACTATTTTTAGTTTTAGTTAACAATACTAACACTGACCTGGAAAGCATAGCCTATAGACAGACTGGCTGAGTAACATAAACAGTGAAACATTTGAGTGCTGTTTCTTTGTTATACAAGTGCTCTTGGAACATGACTAGCTAGGCCAATCAGATTTGAGGACCAGAACTGTTGTATAATGCAAAATGCAACATGATTAAACACTCCAGTCTGAGTACAGGTGAAAAGAAAATGTGCTCCTGATACCTACCACCTGATGGGCAGAGATCCAAACACAGGTCAGAGCTTTCACTCTCTCTCTAGACACAGGAGTCATGATGGGAGTTTCCAAGGCAACAGACTACCCACACTACAAAAAAGAAAAAGAAAAAAAAACACAAGAAAGGCTGGACACACAGGAGAAAGATGGAGTGTTTCACACAGATGGAGTGTGTGTGCAATTGAGAAAAAGGTCACCTTCATTGGTCAGGTCTGTTTTCACAAGTCATCTATTCCGTGCACAATCGGCCTGAGTGAAATTGAAGATGCAAAAATATATAAAGTTATTGTTAAAATTAAAAACATGACTGAAAATGCACCATGCAAGAGGAATAAAACACATGAACAATCCCAAAAACTCTAAATACGTATGGGGCTCAGAAGCAGAGGTACATACACATACACACCAGACTTATATGCACACTTCTTCCACATCATGCAATAATACGCAGCCTTAGCTAAAGCACCTAAAACACCAGCTTAACCATTTAATATTTCATAACATACCACTCAAGGAAAAAGCTACACTACAGTACTCCCTTGGATCCAACAAACATATGAGGTTTTATTCTGATAAAGTTCCTCAGATTCTGTAGTAATAAAATGATACAGTATATTAATACAAGCTAAGCGGAAATAATGTTTTCGCTGTGAGAGAGGTCAGAGGCCAGCATATGAATCCCGATGGAGTTTTAAGAGGATTCAGAAAGCATCACAGCAGGTTTGTGTGTTCAGGGGAAATAACTGAGAGATTTGTAGGATGAAACAATTGTTTCGTTTGATACAGTCAGATGCTGACCTTAACCGAACAACTCACACACTCATTCTTTTATTATTTATGACATGCGAGTGTATATGTGTGGTAGCTACACAGGGAGAGCGAGAGAGAGAGCGCGAGAGAGAGAGAGATTGTTTGTGTGCCAAACAGCTGCTGCATTTTTTAAATGAAGAGACAGAGAAACAGAACAACAGCCAAGTAAAGAAAGCAGAAACAGGAGAGTGCATCTGATTACTGGGGAGTTTGAATGTTTGACAACCAAACTATCACATCAGGAGGTAATTAGATGAATCAGTCGTTTCCAGTGTGATCATTAGGTGAACTCATGCTTATGTCATTTAACAAGCCACAATCAAAAGCAGAAATTATTATTATTTTTTTATTATGTTGATGTATTGTGTATTTGCTTCACTCAACAGTAATTGTTGAATACAGATTGCACATATTACGCATTTCCCCCCTGCCGAACAGTAGATTTTTGTTTTTTCGTGCCCAACAACTACAAGCAGTGGCTTTTTTGTATTATTAATTTAAAAAAAAAAAAAAAAAAAAAAAAAGTTTATAGCGTTTAAAAGGTAAGGGTCTGTATTTTTATTTATTTATTGTTTTTGAATGAATTCACTTATGCTCACAAATGCTGCATTTCTAAATTACTGTAAATATTGTGAAGTATTATTTAAAATTTAAATGGTTTTCTATTTGAACGGGTTTTAAAACGGTACTTTTTCCTTGAATTTTCAGCAACCATTATTCGAGTGTTGAAGTTGCTGCTAAATATTTAGGTGGGAAGAGTAATAAAAACAGCGTTTATCTGAAATAGAACTCTTTTGAACCATCATAAATGTCTTTACTGTCACTTTTGTTCAATTTTAAGCATCCCTAACAAAAAATCTTTTATTTTGTTTTAATATTGGTCACAGACAGCATATACATAAATAAACTTCATTAAACTGTCACACTCCGACAGCTATAAATTCATTAAAAATGGGAAAAAAATCGTATTGTATGCAGTCTGAAACCTTATTAAATACTTTATAATGTACAATTACTATTTAATACATGTGACCCTGGACCACAAAACCACATGGGTCAATTTGTTGGTTAAATTGAGATTTATACATCACCTGAAATAAATCAATAAATAAGATTTCCATTGATGCATGGTCAGCACAATATTTGGCCGAGATACAACTATTTGAAAATCTGGAATCTGAGGGTACAAAAGAATCTTAACATTGAGAAAATTAAAATTTGTCCATTTATGTTTACGATTTGCTACATCCACTCACAAATATAAAAGTTTTATAGGCTATATTTACAGTAGGAAATTTATGAACTATCTTCATGGAACATAATCTTTATTTAATATCCTAACGGTTTTCGGCATAAAAGAAAAATCAATAATTTTGAGTTGACCCATACAATGTATATGTATTTAAAAGGGACAATTTGTAGGAATTTCTCCCATCTAGTGGTGAAAATGTATTTTACATTCAAACGAATTGTGCTCTCCAGTGCCTTGCTTTTTCAAATGCTCGTTGCATCTACGGTAGCCATTATGTACCAAAAAACTCCGACAGGATGTCTTCTAATAGCATTTTGTTTGTTTCTTCGGGTGAACAGGTTTGTTATTTCAAACAGCAACTTGACACAACGAATGTTACAGTATGAATTACTGACTGTGAAAAACATGAACTATTGTAATAAGTAGTTATGCCTTCTTTATTCGTAATATTTTCTGAAGTACGTGCATTGTTAGATATCAATTTTTAATTATAAATGTTCATCTGTCTATAAAATAAAATACACAACCAAACAATGAAAAAAGAAAGCTTGTAATTAAGACTGTAACGTTGACTTACCTGTCGAGAAGAAAGCAGGCGACTTCAGTTTCTCTTGCAATCTTTCTCCTGCATTAGCTCTATCCACCTAGAAAAGGCTATCCCGATATTAACTCGTGTTTTTTGTAATCTCTGGTCACGTTTCCTTTAACAAACTATTTTGGACTTTTCTGGCGATGAGGATCTGCAATGCAGTCTTTTAAACTTGCCGGGGCAGTGACAAGCACCTCACTGTTCTGCTACTCCGTTTCTGCTGCTTTCAGTTACGTCTTGATGACTCTGAATGAAAACTCGCTGTGGAAACGCGCTGGCCAAGTACTTTTTGTCCATCTCTGCTATTACAGTTTTTCAAGATGGTGGAACTACATAGAAGCTTCCTTGGACCTATCCGTCTCATGTATATAAAGATAATAAATCCTTTGTTTACGAGGATAAGTCAGATAATTGGCAGAGGTATTTGTACACCATTGGGGACATATTTATGAATAAAAATATTAATTTTAAATATTAGAATACATAAAAAGTACACATTGTCCCTTTAATAATTCACCAGTGCAACTTTTGACTGGGTTTGTAATCCAGGGTCACATATTGGCAAAATATCAGCCAATACTTGCTTTTTTGTGTCAGTATTGGCTGATATTTGATATTTAATTGTTTACCCAATTTTAAAATTTTGATGACATTTGCCATAATTCTGTACTAACTACAAAGGAGATTTAATCATAATCTCTCTTGAAGAGCACATGTCTGTGCAATTTCCTTGGCACACTTCAATGTTCAATAAACCAAACATTTAGTTTTTAGATGTTAAAGGGATACTCCACTTTTTTTTTTGGAAATAGGCTCATTTTACAACTCCCCCAGAGTTAAACAGTTGAGTTTTACCGTTTTTGAATCCATTCAGACGATTTTCTGATATTTAGAAGAATATCAGTAACCAGACAGTTTCTGGTCTCATTGACTTCCATAGTAGGAAAACAATATACTATGGAAGTCAATGAGACCAGAAACTGTCTGGTTACTGATATTCTTCTAAATATCAGAAAATCGTCTGAATACATCTGAAAATGGTAAAACTCAACTGTTTAATCTGGGGGAGAGGTAAAATGAGCCTCTTTCCAAAAAAGTGGAGTATCCCTTTAAGATATATAACTCATGCACAGTACGTGATCATAGTAATCTCTGGCATTAATACTGGAATTAAGCCATCCTTACTGTAGAGTCCTAGCCTGGATGCCAGCCCGAACTCCGCCCACAACATTTTTTGGACGGGAAGTTCGGTCTGGACTCAATCCATTGAGGAGAAATTATGATCGGTTCAGAAATCATCGGCCAATCAAATTGCCAGGGCGGGCTTTATACGATGATTGACAGGTGGTCTTCAGTAACGTAATCCTCACGTCGTCAAAGAGCGCTTGTCACAGATGAGTGCAGCTGGAGAATTGAGATGTATAGATTCCGCTGTCGCGTCTTTTGTAAAATAAATCGAGAGCGCATTCATTTTAATAAACAAACAGAGAACTGAAATCAAGGCATTTGTCGATCGGAAATATATTTTTGGCGTCCTTCCTACATGATTCGGGAAAAGTGTAACTTATCAGCTGGCTCTGACCGTCGTTAAGAAGATGGGACGTAGTGAAAAGCCTGTGATCGTTGTGGTTTCTCCTTTGGTGGCACTCATGGAGGAGTAAGTAAAAGAAGTAACACTCGTTATTTAACTTCTAAAATAAATAAAGTAGGCAACGTTCTGTATTTGAAAACTGCGCTATGCAAAGGAGTTGACTTATGCGTTGCTCTGATTGGTTGGTAGGTCTACCGACTATCCAATTGAGTGCAGAGGGTTTTTTTTGTCCTGGTTCGGTTACGACACGCCTCATAATTAAATTTCAATTGAGTGATTTCAGACTCATATTCTCATTAGAATATGAGTATGACGAAGTCAGGCTAGTAGAGTCCTGTAAACCTTTTGGGACACACACACCCATTGGGAGCCAATGGTCTGGGCGGTGACTACAGCAAAGGAAGACTTTATATTAACGAAAAGAACACAAAAGGACATGAGAACATTACATTGAATGAATTTTAGGGGGATTGAAGGGAAAACATCTTTCTGTACATTACCGCAAACACGGATTATGTTCTTTCTCTTAAAGATTAAAAAATGTCACATTCGATTTTCACAGTCCCCCTTCATGTGTTTTTCTCCTCCCCTGTGATGAAAAGGTGCACTGTTTTTTTAGACTGGAGCATCTGAGCGGCACGGTCGGCCCCAGCGATGGCAGCCAGTCGGTGCATGTCATATCGGGAGTACAGGGCTGTGCAGGTGAAGCTGACAGAACCACCACCCTCTCTGACACCAGCCTGAAGCATATTACACACTTCAGTGTAGAAGTGAGGGTATGTAGGCAACCCGTAGAAGATCAGATTATGGATGCCCTTAATAGTGTACCTGAGAAAAAGAGAATAATACTAGTAATAATAGTAATATTACTACAATCTGAAACAACTTTTCTATAATATATTTTAAAATGCAATTTATGTGTTGGCAAAGCTGAAGACTGGACCAACAATTGCTGAAAATTCAGTGTCACGTGATCCTCCAGAAATCATTCTAATATGCTGATTTGCTGCTTAAACATTTCTTATTTGCAGTTGTGCAGCTTATTTTTTGTTCTATGATTAATAAAAAAATGCAAAAGAACAGTATTTATTGGATTTTTTTGCTGCATTATAAATGTCTGTACTATCACTTCTGATCAATTTAAAAGTATCCTAAATAAAAGTATTAATTTTATTAAAAAAATATCTTGCCTCAAAACTGAAGTATAATGTGTATGAAGTATGCAAATGATAAAACAAACACATACCTCTTGTAGAAGTGGAATCTCTCAGAGAAGAGCATAAACTGTTTCTCTCCAGTCTGGAAGTAATGTCGTGCTCGAGACACCTCTGATCTCTGAGAGTACTCGCTGACACTGGCAAAACTGACGTCTTCTTTCTTCAGGTAGTTTCGCAGGCGAACAAAATCAAAGTACGAAGGCACATAAATGAAAGTGTGAGACATAACAGAGTCTCTGTACTGGGGCAGGATCTTATCCACAAAGAACTGGAACCTAAAAAAAAATCATGGGTAATGTAGTTAAAATACCTGCAAATAATTATCAAACATCATAGGTCGACCGACAATAAAATGTAACAATTATATCATAACTATAACATTAAAGTTTTCTCTAAGAGGTTTCCCTGCAAACTGACGCCCTCTAGTGCTCAGAATGAAAAACAGCAGTCGTCTCTAACCTGGCGTCCTGGTCCATGAAGCTGTCAGAGTGAAACATCTGGAATACATGCGGTAGCTGCACGAGAACCTGACAGATTGAGCCCACCTTTGGAATGGTTTTACTGCACACCTGAGAGAAAGAAGAACATTGTTTATCTAAAACACTTCTGCATTATGCAGATGTGTCTATCCAAAGTATCTAACATTCCTATATTTTATTAGTTCAGGCATCTACTTATATAAAGATATTGTATGAGTTCAGCAATGATGTAAAAACTCTATCATATGAACAATTGTCAGGGTGTTTGTGCACCTGGCCCCTGTAGTTATGGCAGTGTTTGGTAAGGATGTTGGTGATCTGAGGCTCTTGTATGGCACTGAACACCAGCGTCTGTCTGTAATATGAGGCCCAGTTGTTCAGATTCCACATGCGCACACGAGAGAAATCGACTCCGTGAGAGTCCAGCGGCTGCAGATTCAAATGCTTCAACACATGCTGGAACAAACACAAAGGATCATGGGAAATTAAGCAGAAGCCAAAAGCTCATTTGACTGAAAATATAAAATGCATATTATAACTCGTTAAACAGACAACAATGATATTATCTATATCTAACATTTAAATGAAAACCAACCAGCAAGTGTTCCCAATTCTGCATGAGGAACACATCCGCCTGATCCACAATCAGAAGTTCAATCGAAGACAGGAAGTCAAAGTCTCTCTTCTTATCACCGTCGACACCCAGAACTGTGCGCAGACCCAGTGGAGACGCAATGATAATGTCAGAGGAGTAGAACGGAGAATAGAGACGCATGCTACGCTTCATGATAGACAGACCTGCCCACACAGAGAAAATAAACATTACACACAATAAAAAGGTTACATTTAAAAGGTGAAACAAAGGTAAATAAAGTTAAACTCTTCATTCTAAATAGCATCAGGGGTTAAAAGTGAATGACGTAATTTTTGTGCCAGCAGGGGAACAAAAGAGAAAATTTAAATATTGGCTTGATCCAGCTTTATATTTAATACCATATCCTCCAGTTTCACAGACAAGGCTTAAACTAGTCCCAGACTAAAATGCATGTTTGAGCTGTTTTAACAACTTCCACTAACATATCTTAAAATATGTCAAAGATGTACATCAGTTGTATTTAAGGCATGTTTTTAAAAACTTCTTACATGTCCTATTAAACTAATGCCTAATCCTGGCTTAATCTCAACCTTGTCTGTGAAACCAGGTCAGTTTATTCAAATAAAACCTTAGGTTTTTGAGTTACACAGGCTAAATAGATGTGACATTTAAAAGCATACTATAGTTGTTTTTCTTAAATTTTTAAAGGAAAAAATGTTTTGTGTGTTTGTGTGTGTCCGCATATTTGGTTAGGGTTTAGTACTCTACCATCCAAACATGGTACATTATAGTTTAAGATTTTCACTTCTTGTACCTATCCTGAAATGGTCATCCACATTTCCAGAAAAGATGGCGTGATAGTCGTCAGGTCTGTGCAGGTTAGGTGGCCTTTCACTTGACTCCTCTCCAAACTCTTCCTTGAATCGCTTCTTGTTACTGGCGTCCATCTTCTTGCCTTTGGGTTCCAATAGTGTTATGAAGGTCTGGACCACTCGCAGAGCTCCATCTCTGAACGGCACCAGAATCAAAACCTAGAAGATGGACAGTTAATGATGAGATTGTGATTGGCTAATTTAAAGTTATTTTATTCATGTAAAAAAGTTATTTAAAACTGATTGCAAACCAACCTAGAATTAACTTTTTTCCCGCAAGCAATTTTATATCATTTTCACAAAATTTCATATCCCCCATTTATATTTTTAGATGGAGTAGATCGGGTCCATCAACACCCCCAAGGCTCGCACAATCCTAGAACTCTTACTGAGTCGACATTTCATTTGGTAATGTTAGGCAGTTTTGATTTATATGATGTTTAATGTTTGTGTTATTTTACATGTGCGTAGGGCTGCACGATTAATCGCACGATGTTGTTATGCGCATCTAATCAATAAAGCCGGCTCCTTGATTAGTAGTAAATCACCTTCACCTGCTTTCAGATGGAGCGGCATTTACTACAACGAGCCGTAGATCACTGACAAGCTGAGCCAAATCGTGTTAAAATCGAGGACAAATCGCCAACGATATTTAATGCGATTTGGCTCAGCTTGTCAGTGATCTACGGCTCGTTGTAGTAAATGCCGCTCCATCTGAAAGCAGGTGAAGGTGATTTACTACTAATCAAGGAGCCGGCTTTATTGATTAGATGCGCATAACAACATCGTGCGATTAATCGTCCAGCCCTACATGTGCATAAGCATAACAGTGAAAACATGGAATGCTGGTAAATTGTCAATGCGTGGATTCATAAATGACAGAAAAATTCCATCTATGGCAGGGAAAGAGTTAAAAATCGATAAACACACTAGCGGTATAAATCTGAAGACAGTGATACCTTTGGTCTAGTTAACCCCTGATCCCGAAAATCCTCATTCACATCTTTAGTTTCCTTCAACTTGGCATTATTTCTAAGCACACGAGTGTTTGCCTTTAAAACGTGGTTCAGCACATGAAGACAGTACGCGCTCCGTACTTCCTTAGCCTCCTTCAAAGGAGAGCGGTTTGAAAAATACACATCTCTGTAAGTACCTGTAAAAACAAAACATGGGAGATGATTACAAAAAAAAACCCCGGCAAAGTGTCATTTTAAAAATTAGGATGGGTGGAGTAATAAATTATTTTGATTTTGCTGAAATACCCATGAGCCCAAGCAATTCCTTCTGTAGCTCTGTGACATCTGTCGGAGCGCCTCCTTCAGGACCGAAGGGCTGGTTTAACAAACGCCAATTTGCCTCCAGGGTTTTGTGAATGAGTGGAAGAGGGGCAGATGAGGGCTGCCCCACAGCTTTGAAACGTTCCAATGGACAAACACATTGCAGAACGCCTAGCTTTGGCCACTGGAGGGGGAGAAGGAAGGAAATAATGGTGATATTTTACCGTTCTTTTTGGGGGGCAGTAAGGGTCACTTTAAATTCATTAAAAGTAATAAATCACATTTTAAACTAAAAAAAAGAAAAGAGTTAATTTAAACTGTAATCATTTCCCAAAATGACAGTTTTTACTGTATTTTTGTTCCAACAATGCAACTCTGGTACATTTATATATATATAAATCAAAGCAGCAAATAAAAACTGATGACTGGCATACCTTAACCTGAGTCTTGATCTTTGATCCTTGCGAGATTCGGCCTACTTCCTCTTCACTCAGTTCGATCTCCTGGTGCTTCACAAACATGTCTACAACAACCAGAGAGTCACAGAGGCATAGTTGGGCCTAGGTTTTCAACTTGTCAAGCCATCTTGAGTACTAGACTTAAGAGTTTACAAAACAATAAATCCCACATCAATAGCAATTATTAATGATCTCAGGTCAGAATTGAAAAAGCTGCCGTGAAGAATCATGGGAATGTCTCACCTTGCTCTTGATCTTCTGTGTTTTCCTCTTCTTCTGCTGGAAGGTTGGTCTCCAAACAGAATGCAGCTTCATTCTTCTTATCTGTAAACTCTCCCTCCATATTCTCCTCAATATCTCCATTTGTCTTTTCAGGGTGTTCTCTATCTTGTGAATCATCAGGTGTTTCACCCTCCTCATCATCACCACCTTCCTCCTCCTCTTCTTCATCTTTTTCTTCTCCACCACTCTCTCCTACTTGAGAATGATTTTTAATTACAGGCCCATTAGACTCTTTCAGAAGAAGCACCGCAATTGATAACAAATTTAAATAAGAGACTTTACCTTCAACCTCCTCTCCATCATTCTCATCTTCAACCTCTTCTTCGTCATCCTCATCATCACTTTCTTCATCTTCACTGTTGTCATCAGCACCTTGGATCATGGTGGACAGCAGTTTCTGATAAGCAGACTGCTGCTCTCTATCACTGTCTTCCTCACTGTCAGGTTCATGATGTTGTGGCCTGTTAGGCTGCAAGAAACTCTTTTAATTTGATGGTTTATAAACAAACTATTTTAGCAATATCAGAACTTCAACCTGAGCAGCAAACTATTACGATTGAACCAAGGACAGCTTCTCTTTTTTATGCAAGCCAATTTCTCCACATAATAATAATAAAAAAATGCTTTTGTAAGTCATAATTATACATTATACATTTTTAAATGTCATCAATTACTCACCCTTAGGATTTCTACTGTGAAAGTCAAAGGCTACGGTCAACTCTCTAGTTACTAACATTCTTTAAAATATCTTCTTTTGCTATCAACAGAAGAAACTCATTAGAAAACGTAAGTATTTACAACATTTTCATTTGGGGGTGAACTAACGTTATCCCTTTAAGATGGACCAAGACATGTTTTTTTTTTTCTTACAAGGCGTAAATGGGAGTTCATACTTGTCAGATCTAGCCAAACATATTTCATGTACCCTTAGTGAAATGTTACTCGTCGTGTACGTGCATTCAGATTCACCATCTTCTGCTGTAAAATGCAGCTCATTAACTGGAATATGAAGGAGGTTGTTTGACTCGCAGGATCAAGTCTATCACCACTCAAGAAAGAATATGGTCTATTATTACTTACCAAGCGCACAATCTCAGTCTTCTCCGGTCTATCAACAACACTAAAAAGCAAAACAATGATGAGTAGCTAATTGTACTACTTTAAGCTAACTTGAATGCTAACTTGTAACGTTACTGTCTACTCTTTTGAGAACAACACATTGTGATACTTACTTGTCGTGAAAAGGGTGCTGTTCTCCAAATTCTTTTAGATGTTTCTTCTGTTTCTTAGTTAAATTGGTAACATCTTGTTTCCCTCGCCTTCTTTTGCCCATGTTTTCTGTTCAACAACACTACACACACGTGTGTAACTCGCGCTTGCGTTTTCTTCACGGATAGTTAGTGTGTCACCGCACTCTGTCGCCACCTGTCGGCATGGAATAAAGGTAGCAGAGCGAGAAAGAAACAAAGATTGAACATATTCTTTGTGAAATTCAAACCCACATTTTAGTAATAGTTTTATTATTTCTAAAGTGTAATTGTTTCCACAAACACAGACCTTATTAGTAATAGGTATTTAGTAATAGGTATTTAGTAATAAGTTATTACTAAACACAAAGGAATAAGACAAGCACTCGTGGGCCCGATTCAATGCTGTTTTAGAGCACCTGTCAAAGCAAAAGGATCATGTCATTGGTTTATCTTTCACCTCATTTTGAGATTTTTCACTGTTACGTTAGATGATGTTCTGCCACAATATGATTAGTGCCTTTAAAATGCTCTATCATTCCCATAAGAGTCAACGAATCAGACTTTTCCTCCGGCTGTGCGTCACACAGCTTTAACTAATTACAAACACTGCGGGCGTGGAGGAATGGATCTCACCATCCGTTCAGGTGCAGCAGACGTATCGGGTGTTCATCAGAATCAGAGCAGAACTGATGTTTGATGTGCGTTAACTCGACTGCAGCCGAAAATATCTTGGCCGGAGCGTGTGTAAGAATGTATGTAATTGATTTGATCATTGAAAATTGTTCCATAACATTCAATGAAAACAGATGTGTGGTTACCAAATACGGAGACATTTTTAAAAAGTTATTTATATATTTATTTATTTAATTCTCCCTGAGAGACCCTCCTCCCCCCAAGCCTCTGAGAACATGTGGTCTGTGATTATAAAGCATATTCCCCGCTGGTGATTAGGGTGCCTATGAATAACAGCAGGGCTGGAGGCCAGTGAAAACAAGGGGAGTGAAACAAATGAACCACACACATCTCGGCTCAGGGGTGAGTCATAAACACACCAAAGGTTAGAAAAACACGGTTGGGTGCCAGCGTAAAGGCGAGGTGAGTGTCCGTGAACACCACCGAAAACGCCGTCCCAAAGAGACGAAGCGCAGCTGACCTACTGTAGGCCGAGAGTCTCGTGAGCACTTCCTGTACGATAAGCTTTGTATGTGCAACAAAAGGCAACTTCATCCACTTTAGCTGATGTTCTGTCTTGTTTTGTATTTGTTTCCCAAATGTTTCCTCAAATGTATCTCATGTAATGTGATATGTCGAATTTGTGTACTTGTTGTTTTTTGAAAATTCTCAAATTGAACTTTGAACTCCTAAGGCTCAGACTAAAATGCATCTTTAAGCTGTTTAAACTGAAAGCAAATTGCACTGCCATATCTTAAAATATGTCAGTGCCATTGTTTTGTTTAGTAATGTTTCTAAGGCATGTTTATATAAGCTAAATGTCCTAACTGAACTAAGGCCTAAAATGCCCAATGGCTTAATCTATGCCCTGTCTGTGAAACCAGGCAACTATGTCAATGATCTGGCTCCAGCAGTTAAAGTTGCGACGAAAAGGAAGTAGCAACAGATATTGAACATGTGCAGATGAATTGTTCACATTTAGTTCTACCAGAAAGACTCTGGAGAATAATGCAAGAACACGATTAGATAGATGAGAAGGTAATGAGTGATGTAACAATTGAGTCTTCCTGGCAGAAATTATGCTAAAGCTTAATTTCTATGACATTAATTATACAGACACTAACCCTTAACTCAGGCGTTTCCAATCCTGTTCCTTCTCCTCCTAATCTTAATCCTGCTCCTCTCAACTGAGTTTATCTCCAAACCTCCAACTCCAATAACACTTGAACACACTCACCAAGCTCTTACTAGACATACTAGAAATTTCCAGGCAGGTGTGTTGAGGAAAGTTGGGGCTAAACTCTGCAGGACAGGGCCCTCCAGAACCGAGTTTGGAGACCCCTGCCCTAACCCTACCCCTACCCCCTACAGGCAGCTTTCACAACCAATTATAAAGGCTTTTCTCCACGCTCTACCTTTGGACAAGCCCATTACGCCTACCTGCAGATACCCACAGTTGTTTCCATTTAATAAAACCTATTTTAGCAGGCAAGTACTTTATGTTGGTGAGACTGGAGGATATAGCAGCATTAATGTTCATTAGAAGTGCAAGAGGAGTGCTAGAACATTCTCTCCCTGTTCCAAAACTGGCACCAAATGAATTGCACAATTATATGAACATTCTCAGATTACGATAATTACACACACATATCAATAGCACTTACTTGCCCAAATTGCATTTAATTGAGCAAATATTTATCCAATTTCCAACTTAATGGAAAGGCTTCATTTTTTAAACAGAAAATCTTTATTCTGTTCAGTAAAGGATCCAATGCACTCAAATCCCGTTGTTGATCATTTGTGTTGACCTGTTGCAGCTGGTTTGCATGTGTTGGAGTCTGATTCCTATTGAAGTGTTTTCCAGCTTGTTAAAGAAATGAGAGACAAAACTACAGCACTCTGAAAGAAAAATGCAGACGTTTACGGGACTCTTGTTAAATTACCCACATCAAAATGAAACAGCCTTTCGCCAATAATTGGCAGCAGAGTTAGTTTTACAGAAACGCTCAGCCTGGGGCAGATAGTGGCTTATGTGTTAGCATGGGGCAGATAGTGGGCTAAAGATGGAAGGTAGCGCAATACATGGACATGTGATATGGGGTAGACTAGGGGCAGGATAGCAGCAAACAGACGACGTAGATGGTAACATAAGCATAGGTGATATATAAAATTGGCAGCAGAATTAGTTTTACAAAACACTCAGCCTGGGGCAGATAGTGGCTTATGTGTTAGCATGGGGCAGATAGCGGGCTAAAGATGGAAGGTAGCGCAATACATGCACATGTGATATGGGGTAGACTAGGGGCAGGATAGCAGCAAACAGACGAAGTAGAAGGTAACATAAGCATAGGTGATATATAAAATCTTTGCATGTTGTTGTTGGACGTTTTGCGCTTGTGAAGTCAGTTGGCACTTGGCTGACATGCGTTGAAGAAAGTTGCGTTGGGACCATGCCTAAATGTCCGACTGAGATCCCGCACCTGGGGTTTCAGTAAACAGTGACCTGAACTCAGGGCTAATGTTAATGCATCGTTAGCAAGACAACATTTCTAGAGAGAGAGAGAGATTGTATGTCAAGGATATCCTTATTGTAATGCAAAATATAAAAATTAGAAACAAAAATGTCCTCATTTAAAAAAAAAACTCTCTCTATATAAAGGCCTATATATAATTTCTTAATATTTTAATTTATGAATTATACCTATAATTATAAGTAGCATATTAAAGAAGTCTATAGTATGGTGTGTCCCTAGATTAGCTAAAGCTAATTAAATTGTGTGTGTGTTTTGGTGTGCATGCATTTTATTACTTCACCTGTTAGTGTTTGTTTAGTCTGTTAACCACAGATGGAATGTAATCTGTCTTGAGTGAAGGTTCTTGCCCACAGCAACCCAGAACATTCCAAAACCGGCGATGACAACTTTATGATTAGAACTAATTCCCTCCTTTGTGTCTGCATGCATTGCGGCTTTTATACAAATGTTTTATACTGAAAGTTTACACTGAATGAATCTCAAGGGCAAGAATGTACCATGGACTGTCCTCAGAGTGCGGAAAACGTTAATATTAACGTTAACAATTATTATTATTTTTTTTAATTTAAATTGCCTCTGAGAATTACAACAGTGTCAGTTTGTTGCCTAAGGAAAATCTCATAACAGAACAAGTATGAAAGGGGTACATGCACTATTTCAAGTTGATTGTACTGAAATGTGTGTTGGCAGTGCCTGTACACAACCATCATACAAATCTATCCAGTGTTGTTTTAATCCCTTATATGTTTTTCCCTGACTCAAATCGAGCCGTGTGATGTCACACAGTTGGGCGCCCCTCCTACTATTGTTGATTGACAACAGCGTTTCCCTGCCCTGAGCGAGCTGTCATCATAGCCCGCTTTTGTTGATACGCTGAAGCAGAATGGCGTCTAAGCGATTAAGGCGTTCTGTTCTTGGGTGTAATAACGAACACACCAGTCATTTTGATGTTCCTAAATCCGAATCTCTGAAGACACAGTGGCTGAGTTTTGTTTATGCAGGGAATATTCCCCACGATCAACCTCAATGCTTTCATTTCTGCGCGGTTCACAAATCATTTCTCAAACAAGGGTCAGTATAAACCTGGTTTTGCTAAGAAGCTGCTCCTGAAAAAAGAATCGATTCCAACTATTCATGTCCCTGCTGCACCTCCAGAAGAAGTGAGTGTAAAATTTTATTAACCTTTATTTTAATCTTTGCAAATCGCTTGCACGCTTCACAATGAATGCAGCTAAAGTTTACACATAGGGTACATTACGACATGTTTTCTAAATACGAAGTTCTCGATATACGTATCTTGATATGTTCTTGTCAAGGCAACACTCCACGTGCGAGTCAAATCTGTTGTGTCAAAATTGTGTCAAAACGCCTGAGGAACTGAGGAACAGAGGGGAAGTGAGCGAAGCTCATTATCATTTAAAGGCATATGCGCTGAAACGGCGTGCTAAAAACAGAGCTGTTTTTGACCAGGTAAAATGAGTGTTATCTTAATCTACTAATGAGAATTTTTAATAAATGAATATTACAAACTTTTCATTTAGACCCTAAAGAATCAAATTAACTTGTAATAAAATGGCATTATATGACCCTTTAAGAACCTAACCAAGTTTCACCTGCCAATATATAATAATCTTTTTTATAGTGTTTTTTATTTGAATTGTGCCAAATGTTGCAATAACGGACAGACACTTGATAGAGGCTGCCAACGGAATGGCAAAAAAAAAAGAAAATGAAATTTACCTGCAGAGGCGTGCCTGCCTGTCAGCAAATATGTGCAGACACACAGCAGACACACATTGTTCACGGATGAAAAGGGCATTGTCTGGTTTCTGAAAGACAGTGTAGTCTAATGGTTTGTGTTTCCTTGACTGTGGAATGAGACTTGAAGCTTCCTGATACACCCAGTACATTACACTATTCTGAATCCACCTGTTTAAGACAAATGACATTGAAGGGGAAAAATCATACTCAACAAATTGCAAACCAATCCAAATTTTAAAAGGTTTTTAGAAAAAAAATATTGAATTTCTGTTTGTAAACTTTACTTAAACTTTACTTCCGTTTGTAAATTTTAATTATAACTATTGTAGTTACTTATTTTAATCTTTCAATTTGTTGTGAACAGTGGGAGCCTCGGAATCAAAAAAGACTTACTTAATACTCCATTGTTAGGCTGACTTCTCTAAATTCTGTTAAAACTTTTTTTTTTTTTTGAGAATTCCAACAGCCCAACACAGCAACCGTGATTCAACCAATGGCATGAGTTTAGGGTGGGGCCAACCATTTGATTGACCAATAGCAAAAGGGGTGGGTGAGTGGGAAACTTGTTTGAAAACAATCATTTTTGCAGGTCCGTTTGGTGTCGAAACCACATACTTAATCTCTTGCACACACACATTGTTTCACTACATCAATATAAACTCTGCTTCTGGTCTCCCTTCTTCATTTCTAACCAAGAAATTGTTGAGTAAAAAGTCAACACTCTACCTAAATTCTTCATTTATTTTCTCTGCTGGAACTCTGTCATCCAATCTCTTATTCGCTTTTCTTTCTTCCAGCGTTGTTCTCTTGGGTGGAATCGGCATGTCCTTGTCAAAGTCTCTTTCCTTCTCTCCTCTCTTGCCCTCTTTCTCTCTCGCAGTGTCCTGAGGTGGTAGAACAGTAGGCAGTGTAGCAGCGCAGTAGGAACAGTTTGTGTTGAGCTCTCCAAGCTGTAGTTCTTTTATTCTTCTGTTTTTCATTTCACTTTATTTTCGTTCCCTTCATCATATTTCCCTGGGAAAGCAGGCCTGAGGGAACAGATGGAAAGACATGTTAAAGAAAAACGTTCACTTATTCGTCTTGAGTACTAGGTTCACAAGAGACCAAAGATTGTTCTGTGCCTGATTATAAATGATAGAAAAATGATTTACTGTGCATCTCATTTTAAAAGGGATGGTTCACTCAGAAAATTGGACTGGCCATCGTTTACTAACCCTCATGTAGTTTCAAAACAGCATACTTTCTTCTGTGGAAGACACTGGCAAATTATATTGGTAACACTTTAGAATACTGTTCCTTCATTAATGAATAACTACACAGAAACAAATGAGTAACACACTATTATCATTCTAGTAACTATTATTAACTAACTAGGACCTCTGATTAACAAATTAGTAAGTAATAGCTCTCAGTTAAATGCGGTAGTTCACTATTAAATAATCAGCAACTACAATTTTTCCATACCTCCCAGAGAACTACAGGTTTAGAATTAACATGAACAATGCATAATTTACATGTAATAAATGGTAATGCTAACCCAGTAGTAATGACTCAAGCGTTAATACATCCTTCTAAAATAACTACTAATTATTTGGACAAGTATTCTAAATTATTAAAAGTAATAGTTCACCCAAAAAAGAAAATTAGCCCATGACTTATTCACCCTGAAGCCATCCTAGGTGTATATGGCATTCTTTTTTCAGAAGTATACAATCAGAGTTCTCTTACGATAGCGTAAGTTAGCTTACGCTACGGGAAAAATTCATCTTTTCGAGATAGCGAAGCCAAAAAATTATCCTTATTTTTTAATTCATTGTCAATGCAGTGGAGCAGATAGTAGACCTAGAGCAGGCTGTCTAACGTGCTCATAGGCTGTCCTGCGGGAACTGCAGCAGCCTACCACTGAGCCCGACGTGATGTCACGCCCAATGAAGGCGGTCGCGCCTTCACAGCGTCATAGCCCGCCAGTATGAGCGTTCGGAGGCTGATTCTCTGATTTTCATCTCTTCAGCGAAGCTCTTCGCATCGCTGGATCCGAGAGAAGCCGCGTTGCCATCTGAAGAAGCGAAAAGCTAGCCTAGGATAGCGTTGGTCACCACTGCCTTCAGCCATCTGTGCTAGCTACGCTATCCGGCAACGTATCCTTGGCTCATCTCGAGACCTTCTACAACCGAGGCTGTCACTTCGCCCTTTGCTGGTCCGCGCAGGAAGAAGCGCCGTTCCCAAAGGCCTCCAGAACCTGTGGCCACAGCGAAACGCTCGCCGGAGTCCCTCCCTCGAGCTTCACCCTCGCCTTCTCCGCCCCATTTATTGACGCGCAGCCACCGGCTACGGCCCCTCGCTGTCGTCGCATGGAGCCCGCGCCTAACAGACTCAATGGGTGCAGACGGTCAAGGTGTCCTTTGGGCATCAGGGCTCATTCTACTCCTTCTAGGCATGGCCTCATCGTAGGCATGGTTCAGTGGACACATCGATGGCTGTCCCTTCGGCCCAGTGGTGAACGGGATCGTCGACCACTTCTCCGAAATACAGAAGACCACGCAGGCCATGAACTTGTTCCTGCCGCGACGCTAACTTGACCAGCTTCCGGCATGAGCCACTTCACAGAGTCCAGCTCAGCCTCGCCAGTTTTCGCAATGATGCCAGCAAATAGTTCTGAACACTGGCTGGTCATGTATTTTCTCAAATATGTATATTGGATAATTTTTAACCCCAAAAAAAGCTACGGACTGCAGCTTTAATTCATGTCTTTTAAATTATATTGCTGAATCTAAAAATGGTCAAATTAAAGATTTTACTTCCTTTTTGTCAGTTTGAATTTGCTAGCAGGCTATCTGCTTAAACTACTAGCTTAGCATAGTGCTAACTGTTTTAAAAAAAAGCTCTTTTGATTGGCTTGAAAAACATATACTTTAAGGCCCCAGTCAACAGAATCAATTTTCAACACCTGCTAAACAATTGAACAGTTCCTGGCAGCATTCTGGCACAAATTCTAAAAAAAAGAGAAGTTTTAGCCCACATCTCAAAGCTGTGTTTATAGATTTAAGAGGTGTTCACTACATGATACAAAACTGGACCATACGTTAATTTTCTCTGTAATACTATCCCTCTTTTTGGAAAGTCTGAGTAAGACAGGAGTGTGCAAATGTCGACATGCATGTTCTAGACTTTCATATGTTTTCAATCGCACAAACATGATTATGTGTCTGACATATCACTGCTCTAGCCTGTGTTTCATTCCCACCTATTTATCAAATATCAGGCCCTGGTAACCTGGTATCCATGACGACCCGATTGTCACGGTGATTGCATCTGTCCAATTAGTTGTGGTTCATTACTGAGGGACCTCAGCCACGGGACTGAAACAGACCTGATTAGAGCTGAGAAAGGAGGGCCAAAGCTCTGCTGTACAGGGAGAGATGGGCAAGGGGTCTTAAAGTAGAGACCCCCAGGAGACTCACTCCATCAAGGACACAACAAGGTCAACAGGAGGTTCTCAGCTCAATCATAGACTGTCATCTCCTCTGAACATCAATGGTGTAATCAGTGAAGGCAGCATCAAACTATCCTCACAGAACAGAGTCATGATGGCCATCTTGTAATTTAATACCTAGTATGCAGCTACTAAACTTTGCCATTTGACCCTGAAAGTGGGTGCACAAGCAAGGGAAGTTCCAGCACACGTCATCAACGATTTTGTTCCCTGCTTGACGGGCTCTAGATAGGCAACAACCAACACAGTCTGTTAATTTTTTGCTCTCTCTCTCTCTCTCTCTCTCTCTCACACACACACACACACACACACACACATGCCCACACGCCCACGAACACACGCGTTCCAATTGCCCCATGAAGGGGTAATGAAAGGGATTTGTCTTGTGTTATTTCAAATTGTTTGGCTAAAAGTACATTTGGCTAATAACCAGTGATTTGAAGCTCTAATATTTTCACTGTAGTTTCTAGAGAGTTGTTTGCAATGTTGTTGTGAGGCGACCGTTATGATGCTATTACCATAAAAAAGGTCTCAAGTTTGATTGTATTGATTTAAATATATAATATATATATTTTTTATAAATATGTATTGATTCATAATATACATTATTTAATACTGTAGAAATTAATGGATGGATACATTTATTAATTTATACTGAGTCAGGTGTTGTCTGTGTTTTATATGCATATGTGTTTGCTTGCAAAAGTGTATTGGAATGAACAAAATGTGGATGATTTCAGGCCTGAATCATTTTTCCCCTCATACTGGATTTCTCACGAGATTAAACTTTTTTTTGTTCATTCTTTATTTCAACAACCGTCTATTTTATTTGACTTAACACTGACCTTAGTGTTCCGTCAACTTCTATCTTAAATATTTTCCTTAAATCTGTATTTCCAGTTTGGTCTCATTATTTTTGATCTGGTCAATACATTGCGAACTGTTCACAGCACACATAAATGTTAAGAGGAATCATAATCCAGAGTTTACATTAATTGGAATGGACAATGAAAAACAGAAACCTGTTATTATCATTGTACACGTGTGTATGATGGGAAAAAAAAAAAAAAAAAAAAAAAAAAAAAAAAAAAAAAAAACAGAGATGAAATCCACCATCAGGTTCTTGACAAAGTCAAGACAAATCAATGTCTGCTTTGCAAAATCAATATTGACAGTTCTCAAATTTACACTCATCACCAGTCTGTATGGTAGGGTGTGTTTCAGCTCCCTGCGGTAGAGCTTCAGTAAAAACAATAATAATGTCTTAAACAAAGGCTCTACTGTAAGTGTGTGAAACCTGCTCCTCTGCTCTCTACAAACTGCTGCCATGCTGTCCATCAAATCCCTGAGTTTATCTGAAGTAAACTCCATTACTCTTACTCACTGAACAAAAATGTCTCTCAGAAATTACTATAAATGAATTACAAAGAAACAGCAAGTAACACATTGAATTACACAGACTGAAAAAAGTCAGAATAGGATTTCCTGTAAAACTTACTCCTATGACCTTGGTTTTATTAACACTTTGAAATGCAATTTTATTACAAATTTAATTTAACTCTATTTAATGTATTACAAGTAACGCAAGTAAGCTATTCAGACATTTTTTTTAAGTTATAGCCTACTGTCTAAAAAATAAATGATTTTGTTTTCCCATTTATTGACTGACAGCTCTCCTGTCCCCATATTGACAGATAGCTAGAGGTGCAAAGGCGTTGTGTAAGAATGATGGTTGTTTTCAGTATTCCTCAAAATCAATAAAGACGGTGAAATGCAAACTCAGAATAACACGCAAACCAAATAAAGCATTACTAATAACCCATATAATTTATGAATGAATTTAATCTCACTTTATTAACCTTACAGGTGAGAATTTGTATTTCCTACTTTAAATTTGGACTTTGGTTACTGCAATTAGTTACTTTTCTTGGGATTAATGCAATTATGTAATGCATTACTTTTAAAAGTTACTTTTCCCAACACTACTTCAAGGGATAGTTCACACAAAAAATGAAAACTCTGTCATTAATTACTCCCATGTCGTTCCAAACCCACAAGACCTTTTCGGAGCACAAATTAAAATATTTTTGATGAAATCCGAGAGCTTTCTGATCCCTCCATAGACATTGCAACTTTCAAGGCCCAGAAAGGAAGTAAAGACATCGTTAAAATTTCATGTCATTCCCCTATGCTGTTGACATAACAGTGCAGCGCTTCTGGCTTTGACGTCAGAACGCCGCCTCCCTATTGGCTAGCTCCTGTGTCAGCATCGCGCATGTGTCGTGCTCACGTGACAAGCGTAGTACCTGGAATCATTGAACTGTGTTTATTATGTGAATAGCGTAGGAGATCTGACACGGAAGAGAAGAAATTGTTAAATAAAGTTAAATTTTTGAGGATTTTTGCACACAAAAATATTCTCGCCACTTTATAACATTAAATTTGAACCACTGTAGTCACATGGACTATTTTAACTGTAAGTTTACTGTTTCTACTCCCCTCTTTCTTACCCCATGGACCATTTGGAAATTCCTAAAGGCCAAAATGTGTGTACATCCGGAGTCTACGAATTGTCAAACATTTAGTACGATGGGGGAAGTTTAAATGATCTGATTGGTCAGTTTGAACGTCTCACATTTGGTTTACAGTCACAATGTCAAAGAAGGGATAAAATAATATTGCAACTGTTGTTCCCACATTTTTATTACTTTAAGTAGGTCAATACTTGAATTGCAAAGATTTACTGTAAAACAAATGCAGTGCTAGAATATTACCTTGAGTTGTTTAACCAATCAATAATAAAAAAAGGTCATTGTTAAATTACCTTATTAAATATTAATGTGCAAAAACTTTAGTGTCGACAGTGTTTAGATTCAGCATCTATGGGAAGCGGTTAAAAAGAGGACGCAACTGAATTTACTGGAGTTAAGAAGGCATTATTATTTTTGTAGTGTCTTTGAATAATTAAAACAAACAGACCAGAAATTTTGTGTACTGTACATCCATATTCAAATGAGAATGTTAACGTGTGTGTGTGGAATATCGAAAACCTGACAATCCGGGATTAATTAGGCACTAACTCACAACAAATTGAACAGTGTGAAACATATTAGGCTAATGTTAAAATTAAGAACTATCTTCAGATATTTCCTGGCTATTACTCTAAAGCAACCAATTCAAAACTTTTTGTCAAATGTTGTGGTGAGTTACCTGTTTATTCCAGCAGAGGTCCTCGTAAGAATAATAACTTTATGAGAGCTCGAAAATCCATCCCACGAAGTGATGACAAGCATACCTGCAACATTACATCTTTTCATAGTGTCATCGTTTTTTCTTTTCTTTAAACTACTTCTCTTTCCCTATTTCTCCATTTCCCCCCAATAATTCTCTCTTGGCCTTCTTGTTTTCGCCCTCTTTTCTATCTGTACGCCTGTCTTTCCCTCTTTCTTTTGTTCGGTGCCCTTGCCAGATTGGGATTACTCTGCGATGTTATCTGAGTACTTGGGGTTTGTTCTGTTTTAATCTGGTTCTTTGCATAAGGTAAAAAGTAGAAATGTTTTCCCATAAATCAAAAATAGCATCCATCTGGGTCCGTCTCACTAACTCTCTTTTCCCTCCCCTCCCCTCACATATCACATTTTTGTGGATAAAATCTCAAAACAAAAATCAAAACAAATCAAAACAAATCTCAATGAAATTAGTCTAGTGCGGCAGGCCGAGTCTGAGATGACTCTGAGGCTTCTGATTAGAGCTCCATCTGAAACTGTACATTATTCACATTTTCCATGATCCTATCAACAAAAACAACCCCGGACTCATGATGTCTGCGTCTCTTGTGACCAGAGATGAGATTTCTCAATCACCTACACCCTGCAGCTATGCCAAAACTGCGGAAGACATCAAAAGTTCAGCGCAAGATTTCCAGAAGTTGAGGCCGTCCAGGGAACAGGAAGTCAAAGGCTTCCACTGTGATGTCAGCGATAGAGAGATAGATAGAGGAAAAGATGGAGAAAGCGGAGCGAAGGTCGGAGGCTTTCTCCCTGTTGTCTGATGGAAAACAATGAGAGTCTGCATTCAGCTGAGGTCAGTCATTTGTTTTAACAAGGGATTTCACTAATCTCAGAATTGAGTCTGATTAATACTACAATCTGAATGCTTCACTCCTCTGAAAATCATATTTCCAAGTCTCTCAGGAAAATAAGCTATGACTAAAACTCCAGAGGAGAGCACGATAACGAGAAAAGGAACAATTTAACAAGATTACAGCAGTATTAGAGGTCCAGCAGTGACAAGAAAAACAGGAACAGTAACACGTTCAGTTTCTTCTTAATGGGTTTCAATAGACGGCGCCAAGTAGTTCTTCAGCTGGAGCTCTCTGGTTTCAGTGAAAGCCAATCAGTTTAGGTTCAAATCAGAGCTTTTTGATCAAAATTGTTGTCTCAGACAGTTTCACTGTACTTGAGGCCTGAACACCCAAATGTTCAGCCAAATACTCCCTTAGAAACACATCCTCCTCCCAAACTGCTTAGTAACAAGGACTGTCTTTCTGTTTGTTCTGATTCGGCAGTCAATAAAAAAAGTTTTTTTTTTGTTTTTTTTACAGCTAGACATGCTGAATCAATAGACAGAGAGAGAGAGATTTGATAAAATAGATTAATCGGTGTTGGGGAAAGTTACTTTTAAAAGAAATGCATGAAAATATTTAATTACTCTGAAAAAAGTAACTTTTTATGGTAAGTAATGTGTTGCGTTACTTTTTCTCACTTTTTTGGGTTTGGGGCTGGGTTTGCTTGTCTGTTTTAAAAAACAAAAAATAAAAACAAAATTTTTGGCAAATGTACACAAATTTAATGTTTATCTAAAGTATTTTTTTTTTGCTTTGTACGGTTGAATTAGATCATCAAAGGTCAGCAGACAATGGTTAATAAAGTGAGATTAAAAACAAAGTATTTATATATTATTATCAGATTCAATTATTGCTGGTTTGTGTAATATATACAAGTTTGCATTGCACTGTTTTCATTAATTTTGAGCAAATACATTGCATGCACAACGCCTCTGAACTGACTCCATGATTTCTCTCAACATGGGGACAGGAGAGGTGTCTATAAATGGGAAAACTTTCATTACTTATTTAAAAAAAAACTAACTTATTATAAATTAAAAAGTAATGTTATTTACTTGAAAAAAGTAACATAATGACATAACTCATGTTATCTGTTATGCATTACCCCCAACTCAGAGTTTGATAAACAAGAAGTTAATATTGAGCAGAATGTTGCTTTAAAAAAATATTACCAGCTTACTTTTTGCTCCACCAATGAAAATAGTTCCAAACAAAGTAAAAATCCAGCCATCACACATAAGTGTTATTCCTGAATGAATCAGTGTTTTTGAAACGGTTTATTGAATGATTAACTCACTTAAAAAAGACCATCACTTGGTGCATTAAAGACTGACTGACTGATTAATGCAGTGAAAACAGTAGGTTACCATTCAAATAACTCTTTTTAAAGGGATAGTTCACTTTGAAATTAATTTTTGATATGTCTTAGCTTACCTCAAGGTCATCGAAGATGTAGGTGTCTTTGTTTCCACAGTATTTTCAACCCTGGGTTCACCTCAAAAAGCATGAACAGAGAAGTCATAATTAAACATGATGTAATGACTCGTAAATGTCAGTACACATTGATGGCCTAAGACATGAAACGAGCGGTTTGTATGAGAAAACGACCAGTATTCATATAGTTTTTACCTCATGTAACCACAGCCATGTCCAACTGATCTTGCGCATGTACGTCACTCATTGTTTACACAGAGATTTAGTGACATTTTCTACTGTTTAGTGACAGTCTTTAACCCCAAACCTTTGAGTGGCAGCGTAATGCATGTTAAGTTCAGGCACAGGTTCCTCTGTATCTACTGGAAGTTTTTCAGAAACAGACTCACAGAGTGTGCAGTTCTTTTTCTTCTTCTGATAACCATTTGAAGATGAGTGATGAGCTTTCCCACACTGCAGTGGTTTATCAGAAACTTCAGTCAACTGGGTCCTTGTTCTTCTGTATGTGGGTGGGTGGGTGGGTGGTTGTGAGTCTCTAGCCAAATAAGACTTCATTCCTCTCTCCGCTACCCATCATTTTTATTTCTCCCTCACTAGGGATTCCCAGCGTTGCCAAACCATCCCGCTGCGATAACATTTCCAGTCCGTCTAAATAAATACAAACAGAAAATAGTTTACTTTATGATTTAGAAAGGTAACCAGATACAAGGACTCATCTTTCTGAAATTTTGCTCTGCTGATAGCAGTTGGCATGCGCATATCTCTTTGTCCGATTGTAGGGTAATCAAGAAAATGTTTAGATGTTCATATTGCTGAAGTTAAGATATTTCAAAGCTGGAGCTAAAATCATCCAAAGAGTTTGAATAACAGAGATAATGAAATGCAGAATGCTTTAAAATATATATATATAGCTGGTGACGGCACCCTCGTTGATCTGTCCAATTAGATGGCTAAATTGTTCCCACATTGAGACTGAAATGCGAATGGTCTGCCTTTCAGGGACAGAACTAATGAGCTTCACTGGGTTACCACAGTGTTACAGCTGAGCTGAGGCGGCAGATATTACTGTACAGCTCTCCTCTAATCTGATCCATTAACTCTGTGCACACTGACAATGTGAGTGTGCAGGGAGCCATGGACCTAATGAGGAATCTCAATATGTATGTGTGTGTGTGACTGTGGGTTGGCAAGCGGCAGAGTACACCTCGAAAACTCCAAACAATAAACAACAAAATCTCCTCGACTTGATTAACCACACAAATTCTCCAAAATACCAAAGTGAAACTGGAAAACAGAGTAAGATAGAATGAATGAGAGAGAAAGAGCTCTCAATGGCACAAACAGAGAACATTCCAGACTTCCAGGTGAGCGCTATGATGATACCTGTCTGAAACAGTAGAAAAACACGGACTGCATCTGAAATCCCCACCAATAATCTCGCTCACTATTCCATATTATTCACTAATATACCGAAGTCCACTTGAAGAAGTGAATGAAAACGAGTAAGTGAATTTAGACACTGTGGACACCAGCTTCGGCTAGACCCTCACAGTGCATTGGTCCATTGGTCTAACACAGTCTCATCCCAAGACGTCAACTAACTGACGCTTTTGACCATATGTCAACATCCGCCGTTTTAGGGTACCCTTTAACGTCAGTTAGATGACGATCCTGGGGCGTCATCCAACTGACGCTTTACCTTTAACTTCAGTTAGGTGACTGGGTAGGTTTAGGTCTGGGGTAGGGTTAGGATTAGATAACGTCATCTAACCGACGTTTAAGGGTACCCTAAAATGGCGGATGTTGACGTATGGTCAAAAGCGTCAGTTGTATGACGTCTTGGGATGAGACTGCGCTGATTGGTCATACACTTATCATTGCGGTGCATTATGGATTTAATGAGCGCACATGGTAACTTCCACTACAACATTACAAATGGTTGTCCTATATATAAGGACGATTTCTGAAACAGCATAAAACCTGTCTCTGCTGAAAAAGATACACTAAGTAAAGCTGTTTGCTGATCTCGGCTTGGTAGATTTTAGTTGCTTCACCAGAAAGTGGAGTTATGAAATTTTAATAAAAAATTACAAGAAAAAAACAACAACAACTTAAACATGAATGAATCATTCACAATATTTCCATTTCATGCTGACCTTAAAGATGTAAATGAACTAGTACCGAGCTCTTACCATACTTGGTAACTGCTTGCCACCGTTACTATGTAAGATTTGCCTGTTTTGAAGGCAGCTCTGCGCATTCGGAATGACATGCTGCTTCAGAAATGCAGAATGCTTTTTTCCCCACTTGTGGAGGAAAATCAGATCAGTCTAATCAGAGGGTGATTGCACACTTGGCCCTGATTCCCTTCACACTTAATACAGCCACCTTTACTCAGTCACCCCTTGAAAACGACTGTGCACATTACCTGATGAGTTATTTCACCCTCGCCCACCACTGGGCTGCTCCGCAGATTTGTAGCTCTTGGTTCCACTCCAAACAGACCGGGAGTGATAACGCTGCCGCAGCAAGCCTCTGTTTATTTCCTGTGAAAACAGTGAAGTGGGGGTCAGTGGAATGCGAACCAGTGTCCGAGCTTGCACCAGTAAAGCAAACATGCTCCAGATTTTAAAGCCAACATACTCGCAGGCCAGGGCTGGTGTTTTTCTTTGCACCTTAACCGAGCAGCAAATCAGTCCAGAGCTACTGCTAGCAGCTGCAATCTGTGGTCGCTTATCAGCCGATCAAGCCGTCTGGAGCACCAAGGTTCCTCCAAGCACTTAAACAACGTTTACTGCAGCCTTGATTCTTGGTACGATGATTGTGACTCCTCCTAAGGTTGACCTCATGTGACCATGTGCTAATTGCATCTGGTTTGTTTCTTATCTTATGTCTAAACATAGTCAATTAATCAGGCATAGTTTGATATACTGTATGGTGTGCATCTGCTGGATGGTTTGTCAAAACATTTAACCAAGATTGATAAATATTTATTGAGCATCAGCATCAGTTCTGGCAGGTCAAGTAGTCAAGATGCTGCTAACTCTATTGGCCGACATAACACAGTCTCATCCCAAAAAGTCATATAACTGACGTCTTGGGACGTCTTTTGACCATACGTCAATATCCGCCTTTTTATGGCCCCCTTAAACGTCGGTAGATGGCAATCCCGGGCCGTCATACAACTGACGCTTTACCTTTAACGTCACTTAGGTGACGGGTTAGGTTTAGGGGTAGGTTTAGGTCTGGGGTAGAGTTAGGATCCCATAACCTCATCTACCGACGTTTATGGGGGCCCTAAAAAGGCGAATATTGACGTATGGTCAAAAGACGTCCCAAAACGTCAGTTATATGACGTCTTGGGGTGAGACTGCGCTGGCCGACAACACGGTCTCATCAGCCCAAATAGAAGGCTGTTCTAATGTTATGTCAGATTACCTGAGTGTTCCTTGGTGAATATTTAAATATTAACATGAGATGAGTGGAATAAAGAAAGGTGTTTGGCAGGATTGATATTCAGAACGGTAAGCACGCGCTGCTTTGTTTACAGTGTGTATCTGCAGCCACCAGCGTTGGTTTCTCTTTTTGAATGACGAATATAGACGATTATAGACAACGTCGTGAAGCGATGCCTTCGCTGAAGAGATGGAAAAATCAAAGAACACCCTAACTGAACTCGGCTTATATAGGGATAAGCCACGCCTATTTCGACGGAACATGACACACAAGGGTGCCCGCACCCTCATTGGTGCTTACGTCATTACCAGTCCACAGATAGGTTGCAGCATTTCTCACAGAGCGACCAATAGGTGCGCGAGGTGCCTCACCTAGCTCTGCTCTGTGCAGCAATGCGTTTTACATATTCGTTCGGGTCACTTGACGTCACTGTAACTATGCGCCGTCATCTTTATGACCGACGGTCTCAGTAATGTCTGCAACATGTTGTGCAGTTAGCTGCACAAACAGCCTCATTTTTTTATTGTGCAATTAAATTATTTATTGACTATTGCGACAGGCCTAATCCAGATTAATGACAGCTAGCCGTGAGCCGTTACTAACAGCTGGCAAGCTACCAGCTGTTAGCCACTTAACTAGCTAACAATCCTACCTGGACAGAGCAAACAACCACCAAAATCATACATTTGAATTATTTTTGTTTTGTTTTTTCCAAGTGCCGCACTTTTACGTCTTTTAAAGCCTTCTTGAAAGCCTTCAAGCGATCCCTACTGTAGCCTGTGGGGAGAGGTTATGCACAATACGTCATGGAAGGCGAATTGGGGCAAGACTTAAGTTGAACAATGACACTTTTCTATTAGAGCTGCTGTACAGTCGAATGAACTATGTTTTGCATCATTGAATAATTTTCCTGTTATCACTGTAAATCTGGATTGTTTAAAGTGCTATATAATTAAGGGTGATTTGAATTGGCTCCTCTTTATGATATGACTTTGATATACTATTACCTTCATAAGTTAATAATAATAATAAAATATTAATAAGCAGTGAACCTACTGAGTTAAAATATTACTTTAGGAAATAATAACAGAGATAATATCCAACTAATTCTAATACTAATTTCTTTCTTTTAATTTGACTTTTTTTCATTATGATATCATGACCATATCACCCAAATATATATATAAGATATATATGATATCATTGACCATATCACCCAAAATTTGTTTTAATTTACACAAATGTCAAGATTAAATTTAATTTAGAAATAAATAACATGCTCTTCATATAAGAGGTTTTCTAGTCAATATTTATGTTAATTTCATTTTTAATTTATTCTTGAATAAATGAATGTAAAGGAAAACAAGCAAGTGTCAAGTCACTGACCAAAACACATGTAGAGAAAAGGCCTTGGTTAAAATGCTAACTGTTACATTGCCAGAAATGGGCCTAACTTCTGATATCACTCCTGAAATATCTCTAATAATAATAAAAACGTTAACTATGCTCCTTTGTGGTGCCAAACAAATCATTAAAAGCTTTAAGTTTGAGATGGAGTCTCATGTAGCGGCTGCAGGACTTTTGGGACTTCATATCCTGTACTGAAATACAGTAACATTAACATACATGTTAACACAGTTTACAAGGCAATAACCTCCCTCAAGGGAACCAGTGACCCTGCCTACAGACTAAATCTATTAAAGCTCAGGAACAAACTGCTTTTGAACACAGCACACACTCGTAAAACAGACCACAGTTCTTAGTTTCTGAATAGAGGTTATGACTTTGTGTGGATTTGCTACAAATATGCATGACCTTTCCTCCCTCGGCATACTTACTGCTAACGTGAGAGCCTTCACAATATACCTTCTGCTCTGTTTAGTTTCAAAATTAATACAAACTTCTTGGAGCTTGTCCTGTGGTAACCCAAAAAATATTTGTGAGAGTATCATGTATCGTGGGTCTATCTCAAATACGACTCGATTTCCTTTGGCTTCGGATCTGCGCAGAGGGTTTATTTGGGTGAAGGTGCAGAGAACGAGCGAACGGAGAATCAAAAACGTCTTCACACATGGACAATGAACTTGAGATGGGAGTCATGGGAAACTCAGAGATGAAGCAAAGGGTCTTCACATTTTGTGTGAGGCTGCAAAATTAGCCACAAACGAAGTGGTAGAATGCAGCTGATTCAGACATCGGATAATTCAGGCCTTATGGTGGATGTGGAGACGATTAGGCACAGCGGAAATTACGAGCGTAGGAAGATTCGGCGTTTGTCATTATTCCCTGTGTGGTTGGGACAACACAGCTAGGTAACCAAATAAAACAACAGCATGTTCAAGATCTGCATTATGTCAGACGGAAAGTGAGTGACCCTCCAATAGCCCTTAACTGAAATTAAATCTTTCATTAGCGGAGCCTGGGTGCCAAAACCTGCCTCATTCTCACACAGGAGGGCAAGTCTTTGTGGTCACAGGGAAATGCCTTTCCAATGTCTCAAATC
Source organism: Cyprinella venusta (assembly GCA_038021265.1). Lineage (NCBI taxonomy): Eukaryota > Metazoa > Chordata > Actinopteri > Cypriniformes > Leuciscidae > Cyprinella > Cyprinella venusta. The sequence goes on along the minus strand of CM075869.1, from coordinate 21,179,354 downwards.
CCCCACATGCCATGAGCCAAACCTAAACCACAGCAGTGAGAAGGGAGCAGCGCTGTCTGGTGAAATCAGGCAGCCTCCAGTGCCAAGAGCTGCCATTACGCTCAGCTACTGTCGGCAAAAGCGATACCTCGTCAAGACCGCGTGGGTGGACCAAAATCACACGAGGTTTAGTACATCGCCTACACATACAGTACACACACCACTGCCTGTGTAATGTCAGGCCAGATTTAGGTCCCACTCTTTTAATGTCCCTGGGCATAAAGGGTCAGAGCAAGTACAGTTCTGTGAAGGCACTTAACATCTGCATTGCCTCTAATTCCAAAAAGCCAAAGGGAGGGGTGAAGCAATTCTGCTCCTCGTGTCAAGCCAAAATCATCATCATTGGGCAGAACTCAGTGGAGTCAGAGCCACAGAAACAGGGCTGTTCTTATCCTAAAGGTCAAAGGTGACTTGTTCAAGTCAATTCTAATTTGCAGTGCATTTGTAGTGTTTTCAAATTGGTTGCTATAGCGTCATACTCTAACCTCGAGTCAAACCTCTGAAAATCAGCCGTCGCGAGTGCTGTAGGCAACTTTCATCTGCAATAATCTGTGGTGGTGTTGAGCTGCTCCACTTATATGCTGCGAATTACACTGCAGGTCCAAATATGGAGGTTTAATACATCTGTTTGGCATGTTTGTGCGTAGTATCAAGAAAGAAAGTAACATTTACTGCCCAACATCAGCCTTCTTGTCTCAAGGCAAGGAAATTTTATGTCTCCTGACTGGGTCAATAACAAATGGGATTTATTAATCCGGTCTAGCAACTGGACTTCACACAGCCAAGGTGTCTTTATCAAACCCAGGCTATCTTTCTCAGCAGGTTCTGGTTTTAGACCAGACGTCTGACGATAAAAAAGGATTTGGGAGACATCGAAACTCAGATTTCTCAAAGCCGAGAGCCATTACCTGTTCCAGCAACACCTGTTCTGCAGTCCTACTCTTGTCTTTTTCATCCCTCTGTTTTTTCCTCCGCCCCCTCCTGCAACAGGTCCTTGTAAACAAAGTGCTGAAATCTCTCAGGGGGTTGAGTATTTTTACAAGCCAGCACATTGTGATGAATATATCAAAGCTCTACTGGAGGCTGCACAGGCTTTTATGGGCTAATAAATTAGTTCGGGCCCTGCTGGGGAACACACTGCTGCCCAGGGCCTAACCACAGAAGAGACCTGGCACAATATGACAAGCTAAGGGGAAACAGAATAGCGGATAACAGCGAGGAGCGTTGTTGGCCAGGTAGGAGATGCTTTCTCTTGTACAGGTGGGCTTTGTGCTGCTAAGGGCTGTTTGGACTTATTGAAAACTGGCAATGCACAGAAAATGCAATCATCGTTTTTACTGGTATTTAAACATTGCATGGTTGTAACTATAGTGGCCAAACACACTGCAATAAATAAATGAATAATTACAAAGTAAATAAATATACTTTTTTTGTTTATTATTCTAAAATATTTCAATGGAACGCTGTGCTTGTAAGAGTATCAATGAGTCCTCTACCACACAAATTAAAAAAAAAATACTTCTTGTAGTTTAACTGTTCCAACAGCATATGGGCAGTAAATCTCATTCACACTGATAATAAGCACTGTTTTAGAAAATTGTACATGTGTGCCCAAGCGGTGGTTGTGTAGCATCTCATTTAAAGTGTGCTCAGAACAGAGCATACTCTACTGATGAAACACCAGCTCATTTGGCCGGCAGATGTTTGTAGGTTTCTCTCTCACATAAACTAACGCAAACAAAGCCGAACAATTAAACACAATGTACTTTCTGTTGGTCTGAAAATGGGTCAGCACTTCTCTAAACAAACAAAAAAAAAATCTTCCCCTTTTAAAATGTTGTATGTTCTTCATCAGACAGAAAATAACACAGCTATGACCTAATTAATGTCTTCTGACATCAACCAACTGTCTTAGACCATTTCTTGTTAGCGTTCCCCAGCTGTTGTTATTTTATGGATATACATAGTCACTTATAAACTTTGCATACGGATGGACATCATACAGAGCTGAGCAGGCCACAGGTGTTTATCTCAAAGAGGATTCAACAGAATTGCTTCTTTGATACTTAGCATAAACAAACAGAGCCATATTACAAAATGACGCACTGCAAATCCCAAAAGACAGAAAAAAAAAATCATTGTAGGAATAAAAGATTCCTATTTTTGGGCCAGTTCACACAGAAATTATTTTTGTCCTCCAATTTTTAAAATAGTTTTTCTATGTTAATGTAATGTATATATCAGCTAGTACAGTAAGAGCTTGCGCAGGTAAAGCCCACAAAAGTTCTAGTGATAGTGGTTCTATTAGGACAGTGATGGGGACACGACAACATCCTCATTGAACAATGTCACTATTGGTATTTAAGAACAAGAACTTGTAATTATCTGGCACTGATTTTGTTTTAATTTTATTATTATGATAAATACATTGATTGTTACATTCATAGATATCCATAATAAAGGCTAGATGTCTCGTCCACGCCGCTGGCCAATGGAGGTCGACGTCCGCACCTGGCGGCCATCTTGTCACAGGCAGCTCGCTCACTCGTAACATTGGCGGATTTAATGGCGGATGTACTTTTTAAATAACCATAACTTTTCAATTCTTTTCAAAAACTTTTCAACTTCTCAGTTTTCTACTGATTTTCAAACGGTTTGGTTTGTTGTAAACGTCAGAGATGTAGTTATAACACTGGATACTTATGAATAATAAGTTTATAAATAAATAAAAAATAAATAAATTCATTCCATGTATGGTTGTGTGTACTGAATTCCTGGAGGTTTTTTCCTTTTGTACCTGTATGTTTCTGGAAGCTTAGTTTGTAAATAAATTAGCTTCATTGAATTTCCCGTGTCCTCGTCTTCAGCAACCTGCGCAAACCTGACAGCAAACCCTGTTCTTAGTGAAGCAGTCAACTTTTAAAAGCTCATGTTGCAGGAGACCCTTCGTTCTTTTCCATTCCGCTGTGTTTTTGAAAATGAGAGCTAGTCATGTTGGACAGCTAGAAAGCAAATTTTTAATTGATTGACATTAATGTAAATGTAAGAATCAGCCAACTTCAAACAGTTAATTCATTCCTCAGCTTTAGCCTGTCTGGATCGCAGTCATTTTAAATAGGTAAGTGGTGAATCACATCATTTGCTTATAGCCTGATATCCTGTGTAGACTCGCTAAGGGAAGGGCCGTGATTTAGACTCTTAAATAAAAATACACAATGGAAAATGCAATGTTTACCTTTCAGCCAGCAGGTGCAGGGGCACAAAATACCTCCTGTTCAACAACAGCCGTGAGAATGAAGTTTCCATTGTAACTGATTGTTACTAGCCACAAATCTCTCCTTATTGCAACACACATACACACACCTCTATCTAATGAAATCCACCTTTAATCAACTGCAGCTGCAGATCTTATTAAACAAACCATGATCTGACTCAGGCTGTTTAGTGCTGTTAACACCAATCTCACATATATCTTCCACCTCTGGGCCATGCCGGAGTGCTGCTCGGCTCCCTAAATCACCCGCCCAGTGGTGCCAGCTCTCCTCCTGCTAAGAGAACAGATCAACACAGACGCACCTGGTTCTCCTGAAGAACCACAGAAGGTGTTAAAGCTGCAGGAGCCTTTGTCTGAAAGAGAGCGAGAGAGAAAAAAAGAGTGGGATAGAAGAATCATTTAAAGACATCCATATTAATGAACAGGTGCAAACTGAAAATTAAAGCAAGGTGTGTTGTTCCCCTTGTAAAGAGTTTTTATAGCTGGGTATCTGTTGCATATGTCCCAGCTTCAGATATGAGAGTAGCATATTTTCCAGTCTCTGTAACGCAGTGGTTTCTCATTTCTCTCAAATGCTGATTCTCAAATTTATCTGCTTACACTTAAATTTATGAACAATGTATTATTAAAATCTACCTCACTATGGAATTAATTTGAAATGCTTTTTACATTTTGTTAATGGACTTTTCCTGCATCACCTCCTCAACTCTATTTAAATCGATGTGTTTTTACTTTTATTCACCAAGGATCCATTAAATTGATCAAAAATTACAGTAAAGATATTTATAATGTTACAAACGAGTTCTCTTTTCAAATAATGTTCTTTTTAGCTTTCTATTCGAAGAATCCTACACATCATAATATTTTTTGAACATTGATGATAAACTTAAACATAGAAATCTAGTTCAGCGTTGATGTCAAAGGAATACCCTATATTTTAAAATAGATAAAAATATACAATTTAAAAAAAAGTGTAATAATACTCACAATATTCATTTGTGTGTGTGTTTTTATTAAATAAATGCATTATTGGTGAACAAGACATCTCTCAAAAACCTTTAAAAATCTTCTGAATGGAATAGTGGATACTTTATTAACACCTTCCATTGGTTATAAATGATACTGGGTTTTTTTCTAGATGAAGATGAAAAAACTGTTTGATATCCTATCAAAAATAATCCCCAGATTCATTTACACCAGTTCTGCCATTTAACATACTTTTACATGATCGCAAATCAAATTATAATTCAGCCGTGGAATTGCCTTACCTCAAAATTCACCTCAGGAGGTTGTTTGTGATTTCACACCTGTAGCTCATTTCTAATGGGTTTAAATTATGGTGCTACAATGTGTTACAAGTTACAACAAGTTCTCACTTTTAAGTAGGGTTAGATTAAATCCGCCACAGAGCTGAAGATAAGCTCTTTTAGGTCTCATCTGCAACAGTCTAATCAAGAATATGAGAACAATGCTGTTGGGATGGGTGAGTGAGGATGTTAATTAGATAAACATCCTTGAGAAGAAATGGAAAGGTCCCGCTGGAGTCCTGAAACACTGGATTTGCTTTCTATTCCACTGTAGAAAAGATGGAGGCGTTTCCACAGGGTTATACACTCAAACCATAAGACATATTTACAGCAAATAAGACATAGTCAATATGCAACCTTATACCCAGTCAATCAACAACATACTATGTTCTATCTGTGGGGGAAAATCAAACATTAGGCACTAATGAGAAACTCAAATTAGCACAGCAGAAAGTTCTGCAGAAATGACAGGAAATGCGTTTACTGGAAGTAAAATAATAAATGAGGTTTACTGTGAAGAGATGACTAGGGGTTTACATGTGTCACCACCCGCTGAGAGCCCATGCAGAGAAGAAGCAAAGACCCTGGTCCAAATGCTCTCTCTCTCTCTCTCTCTCTTCAGCTCTGCTTGTGGAAAATGGACCATTCGTCACGCTCATTGCTGCATTTGGAAATAACAGGGTATTTTCCCTCTTGTTGCTACTGTTGGATGAAATCTTTTGGGCATGTTGAACATTGGCTGCACCCCATGGGTGTTTGGATTTTTTATGCCTCCTTAAATTCTGGAGACTGACTGACTTCTCTTCCCCAAGCCAATATATGTATGTATATGTATGTATATATGTTACACAAAAGATAGATTGATATTTTTTTTCTTCAATTTTCCAAATGATTGTTTTACTGATATTTTGATTAATTTGATTATCTTCTTTGTACATTAATTATTAATAAGGATTATTCAAAAATCATTTACGGAGCATTCCAAGTCATACCAGCAAAAAAAGGAATTACCACCCATATCAAATAACTATCCCATCCAACAACTGACACACATGCAAAGCTCTGGCAGGGTTACAAATCAGCTGTCATTCAATCTGAGCCATTTGGAATTCCGATCGAATCCGCTAAGCATGCTTTGGAAAAGATGACAAACTGTCACACGACATTAGACGAATTAAAAGCCAACTGAAGCGTTCGACTAACTCTGAACAGTACTGACCAACTGGCATAAGTGATTTACCACAGTCTCTCAGTCTGATTTGGACATGTGTATCAAATCAAGACATTTAATACCTCAAAATGCTATTGATCATTGGGTAACTTGAGTAGAATAACTTGGCCTGCTGCTTTCTTCTGATTTAAGACTGTAATTAATACCAGGCTGGGATGAGATGGCACTGCGGGACAGAAGAAGATGAGGAGATGTTTTAACGACGACTCGAACGAACTGCATCTCGCACTCATCACGTCTAAAGGTCTAACCTTGATCTAATCCTCCTGGATTAAAGATTTGATTTTATCCACTAGGGGGCACTGGAATATTGCTCAGGCCTCAGAATAACATCCATATGCCCATCACTACACATGACACATCCATTTCCACTAAAACCACTGAGAGGCAGACAGAGGGAGTGAGGGAGATGTCTTAGAGAGCCATAAATGCAACACTGCGTGTAAAAATGCGAAACACCTGTGAGCAACATGCTTAGCGCTGCGACCTGCCAGGATGTGATCAAACATGGCAGACCATGAGCTAACTGTAAGATGTAAGAGGCGAGTGAAAGCACCCTTGCCCCTCCTCACTCTCTTTTTATGAAGGCAGAAATGAGGGGTGTCCAAAAACATTAAACCGGCAGAAATACTTTTCGCAGCAAGCAGGTTATTTATATGTCTGATGTGATGTCATGAATGAACATCACTTTCTTTCTCTCAGTTTCTACTGTAATCCGTTTCCCCGAGGATTTGAGCTACATGCTGGATCTTTAAAAGTAGCACTCAAAACTGCTTCAGATGAAGGATAGTAATAATAATCACATGCTATTTTGGAAGTAACAAGCATAAATAAATTTGATTCCTTCCAAAAGGCTCTGAAGGATGTTGAATTCATATTTCTTCTGTCTCACCTCAAGAAACCCTCCCATTTTTGTGACTTCAATGCAAGAAAGAGAGAACGAACGAAAGAACGAGAGCTCGTAACTCACAGAGAGAGACGAAGAGATTACTCTAACATGTGTCTTCCCTTCATCTCTCCATTCCTCAGAATACTGCTGTTTCCCATCCAAGCACAGCTGCACACATTTACAGTTATATATATATATATATATATATAGAGAGAGAGAGAGAGAGAGAAAGAGAGAGAGATGGGGAAGTACCACACTCGTTTAGTGATCCAATCTTTCCTCTCTCTTGTGCCGTCTCTGTTGAGGGACTTCCCAAAAGAATTTTTTGGAGAAGTGGACACATGACGGTCAACAGAGTAGAGGAAAACGTCTAACTTGCTTTTGATTTACTTGTTCTGTTCGTGTTTAAAATGATCATTCACATACAAAGTAAGCACATTTGATGGCTTCGGATCTATAGTGCGTGTGTGTTACTAAACCATTCTGTCTCCAAGCAGCTGCAGCCAATAGACACTTTTCAAAGAGACTTTTGTTTTACATATCTGCTTTTCTTTTAACTATAGCATTTTAAAGGAACAGTTCAACCAAATAATGTAGTTCCAAACCCGAATGACTTTCACTTTTTTCCCCATGCAACTACAATTTTTAAACACTTCTTTCCAAGCAAATAATGTAATGTATCGAAACCCCATACAAGTATCATAACAGTATAGTCCACATGACTTCATTCTGAAGCCATATGATTGTTTTGTGTGTAGAACAAAATCTTCACTGAAAGTCTTGACATCCATCTTTACACATTCATTAGAGTTCATGAAATGTCCAATTCTTTTCAGATTTCACCCAAAATCTAAACTTCTTCCATCCCTCATTTCAATTTCTTCTGTGGAACATAAAATGTATATATTGTATTGTCCATATAATGAAAGTTAATGGTCACCAAAAAGGTTGGTTTAAATATCTATTAAACACAAAATCAAACTGGTCTGGAACAAAATCAGGGTTAGTAAATGAAGACGGAATTTTCAAAAGTCAATTTTAACGCACTAATTCAATTATCCGGTAACAGTTTCTTACTTTAAGCTAATGATTTGAATACTTGAAATATATGCGCAGCACCCTTGGCCTCTCAAACAGCTTGTGAGTACATTTTTTTTTTCTTTTTCATGGCTTATTGCACTTAAACAGTAAAATACACACAACATTATGTCAAAATGTTATCTTGGCAAGCGTTTAAACTCAGTCAGTTTTGGAATATAAATTTGTGAGAAAGAAAATACATTTTGTGGAACAGTGTATTGGTGCATAAGCTCTTAAAGTAACAGCAGACTAATAAACCTGTTCTCTGTTAGCAGACCTGCTCCTGTCTATCAGAGAACAAAAGACAAAGAGAAAGTCAATATTTGCTCTTTACTGAATAAATTATGTAACTTTAATTTTAAGTTTTAATCTGTATTTATTTTTTGACAATTAAGGCCCTGTTTGCACGAGAACGCTCACGGGTGAAAACGTAAAAATATTTTATCGGATGTGCCTTTCGTTTACGTTTTAAACACGATGGCGTTTTTGGGGCTTAAAAACGTAAAAAAGTGAAACCACCCTCCAGAGTGGAAATATTAAAAATGGTTCACCGCCGCGTTCCCTTGTAAAGGGTAAAAATGCAAAAGTCTGCTTGACAGTGAAGGTTGTACGCAGGCGCGTGGTCTTGGTGTTGTTGTAGTAGTATGCACTCCTAGCCACCTGGAGTGCATACTACATTGAATTTCACACACTTTTGCGTCATCATATGTGCACGGATTTCCCAACCAAAACGCTCGTCTAAACACAGAATAAAAAGTGATAACGCAACACCACTTTTTCATTTTCTCTTCAGAATTGTTTCCGTGTAAACACAGCCTAAGACTACGCAGTGTTATTGCCAACACATTCTCATCCTTTGGCGTCATATAGGTGACGCTATATGACATTTCGTCGAAATACTACGTACACGCACTGTTATGGGTAGGTTTAGGTTTAGGTTTAGGATGCCACTCACCTGTATGACGCCTTGGGTTCTATGTGTTATATTGACGCTAAAGGGTGCCATGTGCGTAGTATTTCGACAAAATGTCATATGGCATCACCTATATGACGTCAAAGGATGAGAGCGGTCTCGTTATTTCACATTTGACTACTTTATTACTGTATTTCTTACATCAACAATATAAAATGTTGAAAAACATGAACATGGTATCTTAAAAATGTGGCAGCCATGGCGCAAGATGCTAAAAACAGCAAGATGAGACTCAGTGACCAAAGGTGTCTGTCTGATGCATGTGTACATTAGTAGTAAAAAAAATGCACCTCAAAAAAAAAAAAAAAAAATCTTCAAAACACATCTTTATTAAAAGCCAGGCTAACCCACAGCGAGCCATGTTGCTCATATGGACAATATGAATCTGACTCATAACATTTCATTCTTATTTCCCCATCTAATTTCCTTCTCTTCTCCATATCTTGCCCTTAAATGTCCAGTTTTAAAATAAGAAATGTTCAAACAAGACCTTCACCCTCAGGTGCAGTTCTAGAGAAAAAATCTCACATGTGTTGAGTAACTTAGAGTCAGGCTTTTGTCAGACAGACCTGGAGTCTTTTACACTTTTACTGAAAGATAGTGGATATAGCATTAGCGCCAGCCACCTTCAATAGCGATAAAGCACCTCTGTTCAGACAGCTGCACTTAAAGGATCAATTCTAATCTCTACATAAACTCTTTTCTCTTCCATACCCATCCAGCTTCGATTTGACACAACAAAAACGTCGCTTCTCATTACCACTGAGGTGCCAAACCTGGTTTTACAAGGTGAGCAAAGAGATTATGTGAATTTTCCAACAGCTTAAAACAACTCAATTGAGGCATTTCACAACCTCTTCACCCACATTCTCTGGTTTAGGATCTGGATATCCATGGATTCGGTCACTCCCCAGAGATCTGTGGGCGATTCTAAACTGCTATTTTCCTCACTCCACCACCAGAAGAGAACGCAGAGCTGCCGTAACCGCTTGGGGTTTGGTCGGAGGCCTGGGTGGGATAGAGATGTCAGGACAAGAGATGCAGAGCAGTCCAGGGACCTGCTTGTTCCTGTGGTTTTGGGAAGTGAAGTGAGAACTGCCTGGCTCTACTGCTTGTGGATTTGGCAAATTGATTGTTGAAATATTTCGAACAGCAAAGCATCACAGATGCTGTTATCGTTTTACATGAGCAGTTTAGCAGAAGGTCAAAACCCCATATGACCTCAAATGTTGCATTTATATGTCAACATGTCGGATGAATGAACTGTTTAGTTTTGGAGTTTACAAACTAATTTTCTGTTATTTATATTGAATAATAAAACGTGTGGCATAAATCGGATGAGGGATGTCAACCAGACCGATTTTGGTTGGACTAAAACATATTTTTAAAAAGGCTATTAATTGGTTTAGCTGGAATGAAATTGTAGTTTGAGAGTGTGAGCGTGACAGACTCACTTTCTATTGAAAAATTAATAAAAAATTAATCGGTTTGTCGACTTAGCAAAAACAGGACTTATCTCAGTGGGACTAAAGCATTTACATTTTTAAAGACAATTAATTGTTTTAGTCTGACTAAAATCTAACTTTTAATTTGAAAGTGCAAGTCTATATGACATGCTGTTGCACAATGCCTCTTGTTTTTGACCATTACTCGCGGGCTTACACCATCTTCCGAAACACAGACACACACACACAAATGCCCATAACACAGCACTCTCAAACCTCAGAGAGAACTCACTGTTCTAATGCACGTTAAAAACACATGTCCGCTGAGCCCGAGGGAGGATGACAGCAGATCTTAGTGATGTAATGTAAAGGATTTCCTGTCTCCTTGGAATTAATGCACATGCTAATTTTTCTAGGATTGAATCACACTAATATTAGGTCACCAACACAGTCACACTCATAAACAAATAACTATCACCCTAACATGGCTTACATTAACTACTCTGCATGCTCCACAGTCATTTTCTCTCTCTCAGAAGTCAAACTGCTTTGGGGAATCACACCCACACGGTTTCAAAACAACAACAACAACAGCAGTCCCTGTACTAGACCCCAGAGGCCTGTGCCAGAGTGTCTCATAAACGTGAACCTGCCTTTGAGGATGGGGCCAAATAATTCCACCAAAGCGAATGCAGAGATCTACTGCCCCTCCAGCTTTCTCATTACGATGCAATTTAGACACTCAATGCCACAATCATTCTACCAGGGGGTGGAAAGAGACTGATTTAAACTAGAGGAAAGGAAGCATCACAAAGCTGAGTCAAGTGCATAAGTTCTATCAAAAGCATTTCGCTGTATTTTACAGGCATGAGTGATCTAACTGATGTGTACTACTTTTACACATCTGTCTGAGGACTAATGAGGTCCTAACACTCAGCATGCAAATGTAAAATCACCTCTTGCATCAGGAGACTGGAGTTTGATCTCACAGAGGCAATCCATTTTCCCTCCATGCAGGCAGGCTGGCGCTTTTCATGTGGGATTGCTCAGCATAGTCGCTGTCATTCTGCACTCTTTTTGTTCTTGGCACGGCTTTGCTTTTCCCCTCAGGTCAGAACTGGAGTCCTTGCTGTTCTCCGCCTATTCACAGTTAACTTTGCCGTGGCGTCCATTCACAGGATCTGTAATTTAAAATGAAAACACTTAAGAATAGCTTACGGTTCACCCGGGCCCCTCTGTTGTGTCACATGAAAACAATTGGCATTCTTTTCTGGTTCCCCAGTAGAATTATTAATTAATTAGCTCTTTTTCTTGTTTTCGATTATTACAGTTTCTGGAAAATAACGTCAAAGTAAAAGGATGAAAGAAATGGCAGCCATTAAAAGAGCCAAATGTAAAAGTTTATGTGGATCAGAGCTGCTGTGATGATATTAATAGGCAGAAGAGAAGAAAGAAAACGAGAAGGATGGAATGAATCCCGCTGTTGGGGCTGTGTTCAATGCCAAACAGTGAAATAAAATTGAAAATAAATACATAAAAAGATACACAGGCAAAATACACCCCTATTAAAGCATAACGAATGAGCCTATTAGAAGTGTACTGTAGCTCTTTGGTAATCAAAATATTCTAATAGATTCACCTGTTCATGTTTATTATAGGACTTTGAAATATTTCCGCAAGTCAAAAGGTCATGGTTTGGCTTTTCAGCATGCTGGCAGATGCCGTAACTGTTCCATTAGGGTCCAAACACTTTTCTCCACCATTGAAGTAAGTGAGAATTAAAAAATAACTTCATATTTTCATTCAGCAAGGAATAAATGTGATAAATTAATTAATTCATTGACACCTCTGCCATGGAACAGAAGAAAAGACTTCCGTGGATAAAGCAACAGGTTTAGCCTATTTGATGGCGACGTTCAAAAACAAACTGAGCAGGTGAGTCGATCAGAGACAACTGAGCATAGAAACTTAATTCACGAGTTCACACATACATATAGATAGAGTAAAAGATGTGCGTATTTTGCATGCTGTCCGAGGGGAGGCCTCCGAGCTCGGAATTTGGCTTGAACCCAGAGTACTCCCCCTTCCCAGGTTTGGGATAGGACTAGTAAGTGAGGAGATGGGGTGGAGGATGTATGCTGGAAAACTGACACAGAACAGTGGTAAAATCTGCTCTATATAACTCTTGATGTTAATTGAGTTGACTGGATGAGCACCTGGACGTGCTTCTCCCGAACTTTGTTACTAAAACGTCATCTTGAGAAACAGTCTTGTGAAAGGGGGCAGTGGGTAATGCCTTGTTCACACTACATGATTTTAAAACGTTGGGCTGAACTGTGCGGTTCACACGACACGACTTGCTCTCAGTGAAATCAGGAGTGTTCAATTTGTTCGCACCACACAACAGAACGTGATTGATCCACAACAGGAGGTAACACACTACACGAGCTGACAACAACTCTGTCACCCAACGATTCTATCTTGTCTACAAACCATGTTTTGTCACGCGATAAGACGAACCGGAAATGACGCAAAAAAGCACGTGCGTCAATACCCAACGAAGAAGAGAAGAACACAACACGCGAATATGGACGTCAGACAGAAACTAGTGCTTCAAACTGTTTGCGCGATGATTTGCTCTGAGAAAAAAATGCAAAAAAAAGAAAAAATATGATTTACCCGGTGACCTCAACCCATGCCTTGCTCTGATTGGCTGGAGCTCATGACATCACTGAGGTTGAGTCGCGCGACAGCTCTTGATATCTAGCATGCAAGATATTTTTCTGCGCTTGGCGACGCGTCTGCGAGCGTCTTTGATGCATTGTTGGCTCTTTCATACTAACAGATTGGCAAGCGTTCATCGTCCGCTAATCCCCTGCGATTTGCACGCGATAACACCCTGACCTGTCGGCGCAAACCTGTTAAGAGCTATCGCGCTTAAATCGGGCTTAAAATCCTGTAGTGTGAACTTGGCTTAAGCAATGGGCTGAATGTCAGATGGGGCTGAGGAAGGAGAAGAATCAAAGATGAAGGATTACTGTAGGTAAATTCAATGTAGCAAGGCAGTTGGGCAGTAACAGACAGACACTGAGTGTATGTGTCTATTGTTTATGAGTGTGTATGTGTCTATGGGTGTTTATGAGAGGTGCAACAGACGGCGGTGATCATATGGGAGGTGTTCAGATTGTCCACTTCAGATTGTCCACTTTAGACATTCAACTAACAATAAGTAACTTTGCCGCAACATGTCAACTAACTGTCATAAGAGTATTAATAGACTGCCTGCTCAATCAATCAATCACTCAATCACTCAATCACTCGATCACTCAATCACTCAATCACTCAATCAATCAATCAATAAACACATTATTTTCACGTAACATTCTACTGAATAAGTCACTACAAGTCAAATTATTCCACTAACCAGAACCCCAACACCTAACCCTAACCTACCAGTCCACTCATAGTCTACTACAGTCTACTAATACTCTAATGAGAGTTAGTTGACATGTAGTTGAAAAGTTACTTATGGTTAGTAATATTTATATACGATTAACAGGGAGATGTTCCGCACACACACACACACACACGTATCTTATATATATCAATATATATATATATATATATATATATATATATATATATGTGCTATTAGACGTCATCAGGGGTGATGGGATTTAAATACATCTCGTCATCACACTCCACCCTGTTTAACATTTCTCCCTTTGACCACAAGTTGTTCAGATTAAGAAACACAGTACCACACATTTCCAGCTGAGACAGTGCACGCATATTTCTGTAATTACGGAAAATTACAAAGGTTTAAATCATGGTTCACGAACAAAGTTTAGCAACTCCCCAACGAACGAAAGAATAACACCTTTTTAAACACACGCAAAAGACACACCTCCTGTGAGAGCTGAGGAATAACACCTCAAGGTTTCTTCACTCTAAACTCCCAGCGGAGACATCAGAGTTCATCACCGTGGTTACACACACACAGGGTTGAGGGCGACAGAAAACACACTTCTCCACAGCTTGGAGATGGACGACCCTCAGGAGTGCTGTTATGACGTTTTAACTACGGTCAGGCATCTGGCATTGATGTGAGATTGGTGGTGATAAGAACTGATCTAGTGTAAGGCAATACACACACACACACACACAGAGATGCTTCAGACTCAGAGATGATTATTTGGTCATTGAAAGGGGGAAGATTGCAAGATCTCTGGTGGATATATAAACACACATCATGAAGAGCTGTACCCATAATGTGATTGATTTATTTTGTCCCAAGAATATATTACTTACACTTACTCTGAAAGACTTCATTTAGCTGACAAATGAGCAGAAACATGGAGCACATCTAACCACTATCAACAATGTGTAACGGAATACAAATGTGAACTTATTTCAATGACAGATGTGGGAGAAAGTCGAATTGGCAGAATACAAACGGTTGCATCACAATTTTCTCATTCCCATATCACCCACACAAGGACACTTATTCAAGTCTTGGTAAAACCTGAAAGTCAAAGAAAGAAAACATCAATATTGTTTATTTTCTTCAGAAAAATATACACTCAATATAATCTCACTCAATATTTCTCAATGCCTATTATTAAATACTACATTGTGGTGGTAATGCCGCAAATTAGTCCTACCTGTTGCGAAATTCCCTACTCTGCCTTCTCTTAAAGGCCCACTGAAATTTCTTGAAATGCACAGCATTATTTAATTTGTTAACGTAATTTCTACTGAAACAGTGCAGCCCCTCCCCTTTTTTTAATAGCGTTTAGTTTATATCCCAGCTCAGCATTGACCATTTAACTATAGGCTATGTAAAATCTATATTCCCAACTAAATGATTGTTTAATGTAAAACATTTACGGATTTATGAATGACCTGCTCATTTTCAAATCTTTCCGGACTACTTTCTATGGCATCGCTTAGCTACTCTTTGTCAGCAATGCCATGCCATAGAAATATTCCTAGTAGGGCTGTCAGTTAAACACGTTATTAACGGCGTTAACGCAAACTAATTTTAACGGCGTTATTTTTTTTAATCGCATGATTAACGGTATTTTTTCCTAGCAAACTTTGTAGCTTTTTTCACATGCTTTTACAACAGGACGCGGCATGTGCGGCACTGCGCTATGAAACCCATTCATTTCAATGGCTTGTGCCACGCAAGGATGTTTTGTTTTGTTGGATGCAGATTCTAAATAGAAATTTTACTTTTAAAAAGTTGCCAAATGGTTCCATTGACAAGACTGATCGTATCTCGGGAATTTTTTGGGGAGCCAAGACATCTGGACAATAAGTAATTTGTTTGTGCATCACTTGTTGTGCTGCGTATCTGATTCACTAAAAGAACTGTCTCAAAGAGTCATTTGTTTGTGCTGTATGTTTTTTTCCCATGAAGCCGACAAGGACAATTCTGTAGAAACATGTATTCTCTTATCATTTATTTCCTATACACGGTCTTGTGCCCATATCACATTATATTCGAACTACAGAAAGAAAATTATATAAAGTAGCCTACTTGCGAATATGGGTTTGTGAAAACTCAGCAAGGGCTGAATTCATTCCAGGATGTCCCATATGCCAGTCAGAAAGAAAAAAAAGATCAAAAGAGCCTTTTTTATAGCCTTCAAATCTAATGAAATAATTACATTCCCATGGGCTGTTTCGAATGCAGAATATTATTTGAATGAGAGAGGGTGTGTGGAAATCTGTTTGGTAAAAAAAAAAAAAAAAAAAACTTTGTCAAGGATGTTTGTGTTGCATTGTTCAGCTTTTGGTTCACTGGAGAGTGATTGTAGTGTAACATATGTTTGATTGGGGGCTTTAATCATTACATGAACTACTTCACCTTTTAGCTTGCCAGTGTTTGTAAATTGTGCCAATGCATTTTGATTAGAAATACTAACCATGCAAGTGCTTAGAATGTGTTTCTGCAAGCTGAGAGTAATTTATGTGGCGTATTGGAATTTGATTTGTAGATCTGCTTAGAACATAAATGCAATGTAAATGTAGGGGTGTTTCCTCAACTAAGGGCACTTTTGGCCCTGTAGACTGGCTCTTATCAGACAATGTTCAAACTTATAGTTTATTTATCCTCCAAGAATGGATGTACATGCATCACAGGAAAATTCTGATAGTCTCATTTATCCTTCTCTATTTGAAAAGTAGCAGGAGGACAGGGCCATTACACTGGTTAAAATGGCAGATTTCTCTGGATTTAAACAATGTTGGAAACATTTGGGATAGGTACACATGTAAGTGAACAAAATATATAACATTGTTTTAGTGAGTTTTGAATATTTTGTTGAATATATTGTGCCTTTAATGTAGATCATACAGACTATTTGGAAAGACTGGGTTGCAAAAGAATACCGTCCTGGGTTGTGCAAATAGGAGTGAAATCTACTGGGACTTTTAATATGAGCTGTAAAGTAAACATGAGTATCAACGATCAAAATGAAAATAAGCTGTTTGGTGTTTTTTCTTCATAATTGGTGAATCTGCAGGCAGGCCCTACCGACTGCAAATATTTGGTTCTTGGTGCTTCAGTTCCAAAATCATGCTGCGTTGGAACGGCCGCCAAACAGTGTTATGAAGGGTCGTTGCTTTTTCACCCAGGAAACGCTGATGGAAACACTTACAGCCTGGCTGATCACGGCTCTAGTTTACAGTTTGTGACAAAAAGGGCCAAGAGGAAAAACAACTCTAAACACTTCATCACAGTGGCGTCCCAACAATAACTAGACCTCCTCTCGCCGTGCCTCTCCCCCGAGAGCATTCGACCCGGGTGTTCCTCTCTCGCTTATCCTGAAGTGAACAAATGCGCCTTTTGGGAAACCAACGTTTCAGCGCACTTCTAATTTAGGGAGCACACCGTAAATTACAGCCTCTGCGAAGAGCGAAAGAGGGTGCAAAGCTTCAGCCTTATCTTTCAGGCATTTTGAAATACTATCAGAAGCAGGTCCAGAGTATTGTTCTCAGGGTAGGTGAATCCCGCAGAGGGACGCTGCTCCACGCCTGCAGAGCCAGCGCAGTGCACAGATTGTTCAAGATCCCTGAATAAAAACAGATGTGTGTCTGCTCTGCGGCCTGACGGGCAATCCAAATAATTCTCCGTAATCTGTACGTCCAACATCCTTCACGCAGGGCCTTGACATCTGGCTTGGCAGCTGAGCCACGGACTCCATTCAAATGCACGGACACATTGCTTTCCAACGCAGATTAGCTTTACGTCTAAAGCATAAACTTTTATTCATCTATTTGTCTTGCGGGGATATCCCTAAAGTGTCATTACTTCAGTTGTAAAGTTTCTGCTTGACAAGTTCTTCTTTTCCAATGAGAAATGAGGAAAATTGTTCTTGAATGGGACTTATCAAAATGAGGCTTCCAGGACGTTTTGGCACAAACTCATGCAACTTGTTTACCCGCCCGCTTGGCCCAGCCTGACGGAGGGCAGCAAGGGAAGGAAAGCACATAGCGTAGGTTACCCTGGTCCCAAGAGGAATAATTATCCAACACCGGTGGTATTACCAGTATGATTGGTTAGAGATTTGTGGAGAAACAGCCACCGCAGAGGGGGACGGGTGGAGCAAGTCAGTCAAAAGACAAATGTCTTCGATTAACTCTTGCTAAGCACAGACAGAATGAGGTCACAAGTGCATCATGAAGTCCCTTGTCCAAGTGGGAATTCTCATCTGACTGGTGGCGATCACTCTTCAGCTAGACCTCTGTTTCACACTCTTCAACTAAGTAAGGTCCTCCAGAATTTGAGTTCAAGCCAGAGGTAAACCTAAAATAAACTTTCCTGGCAGCCTATATCAGTGTTTTGTCTTAGAGCAGATACAAGCGAGCATTATAATGATTTCCTTATTTGGAAAGGCACAGTGATTCAGTGCTTTTCCCAAATGCATACATTTTTATGGACACCCAATGGCATGCTTTAGGATAAATATTGCGATGAGTAGGAGCCTGGAGATGTAATTAAAAATTACAGAAAAATGTCAGCTGTGTTACATCACTTATGCATGTAGGTTAAAACAGTTAGGAAAGAGTAGTATGTCCTTAGTATTAAAATTCATAAAATAGTAAGCAAAAGGTAGCCAGTGAGATTCTGAAGTGCACATTCGTTGGACACTTTACAAACCCATGAGGTTACTGAAGAGGTTTTGCGAATGACATTCAAGACATTAATTTTATAAAGAACACTCACTTTTAATGGCTGCAAAGTACTTACTCCTAGTACCTTCTCAGAAGCCCCTTTCACACATCGCGTTGATCCAGGGAAATTGCCGGGAAATTGCCAGAACACCTTCTGTATGAACGCTAACACGACCTGGGATTGATACCAGCATCGGGGGACCTAGCCGGAATCAGTCCCGGAATGCGCGCTGTGTGAACAAAAGCCAGGACCAACACCGTAAGGGGTGTGTCATAGTGATAACACTTGTGACATCGCATGACTCTGTTGCTCTTAGAAGAAAATTTGCGTTCGTCATCAACAAAGAAAGGACGAACAAATGTCTGCAAACTTGAACGAAGCAGAGACCAGGAGCTCTTCACTATCCGCGATGAAGCGGAGATCGTTCACCAACTTTGTGAAACGGTATGCACGTGTACATGTTTTCGACGTCTCATCCTGACGTCATGTGTCTTTCCGGGATCTTTACGGATTGTGTGTGAACGCACTCACAGATCCCGGCAAATCACTGGCAGTGTGAATGAACCGAAATCAAACAATCCCGGGACAAATGCCGGGTCACATTATCCGTGTATTTTCCGGAATCTCTCTGTGAAAGGGGCTACAGAGTATCCGATTTTGGATGGCGACATCATTTATTAGTGAGTCAAGTCAATAATTCACTCAAACGTAAAACGTAAGTTACTCAATATTAATCTCTTGTACAGTATATTGAATTGTTGTATAAAAGCAATGCCATATTCGCTACCTTCCTTTTTTCCCCTCCAAACATCAGCACTATGCTTGTGTGATATAGGTTAAATACCATGTTACATTTTGAAACGTTAATGTTTTGAACCTTATTAACAACTAATATTTGAAGTTTCCAAGAATCTCTTGAGATACAGATCATTTTGTGATTGCAACAGGTACAGATTCACGGAGAGATAACGGCTCGGCTGCACAGCCCTTGTATTCATTTCGCAGAGCTTGTATACTGACATAATCAGGGTTTTCTCGCCGCAAGGCAGCGCTGTCCTCTGTTGGCCAGAGTGAGTCATCAAGCAGAGGTCAGCAATGTCAGTTTGGAGAGGACAGGCCGAGCATGGGGAGCTCATGTTAGAGGTCCGTTCCACCCTTGGCAGGCCGCAGTGCGCCACCACAGAGCTGGCTGCAACTCCAGCTCATTTCCTCATAACTGAACTACATTAATACACATTTCAGCACCTTCCCTCTGCCTGTCAGGCCTGATGAATTACTAAAGCTAGCTTATCAGATAACATGAAAAATGAAAAACAGTCACATTAGCTGTGTTTTCTTTGAGATTTACTATTTTTCTCAGACCCAGAAATGCTATAATGAGCCATTATGAAAGTTTTCCCCTCAGGAGGAAAGCAATTCCTTATTGGGGATAAAACTTAGTGACCTAACATGTTTCTAACCATGCTATGTGCCTACAGCAGATATAATATCCATAAGAAACACTGTCATTGTCCGAAAATCGCAATGCTTTTCGTGATAAAATTTGACATTTGTTCCCTAAACTTTCACGATGACCCCTTTTGTGTTCTGCATGGGCTAGAGTAAAACACACACCTCGAATTGACCCAGGTGTAGCATTTTTAGGGCAACGCTTGGCTGCTGTACAAATCAGGTGGATGGTTAACCGTCGGGCTGACTGATTGGATGAGACAGGTGGCATCTGCTACAAATTTTCCCAGCTTGAAAACGTTCATGCAAAGGTAGCCTGGAAGCACAGACTCTGACAGAATGGGCTGTGTGTTTTGAACGCGATCCAAGGAAACAGAAACTTTGCGTTCTGGTTTTGGGGTCACAACTGTGCTTGGTATGATTTGCCCCCACAGCTGAGCACAAGTCAAAGTATGTATAAAACATCTTTTATAACCTGATCATTAAGGAGCCAAGTCACATTCTGGCTCATATACAGACTTGTGATGTGCATTTCTCAAATTGCACAACAAATCGCATCTAAAATGAGGTTAGAATGCGCTAACAAAACTATGCTAATATCCAGAATTACAATTACAAGATTGTTGAAACAATGTTTTTGATCGTCTGCAGGTGTCTCACTTTAAACATCCTGCACCTGATCTAACCAGACCCTTACAGTCTGCCAGAACGGACCTGATTTAGAATTCACGGACACAGAGCTCAAACTCAAGCTAAACGCCAGAGATTTTCCATGGAATTGCAGGAGTCTGACGACTCTCTGTGAGAAACCCAGGTGTCTGTTCTCTCCGTCCACACAGTACCTACTGTATGTTGAGGGAGCGGTGACACTGAACAGGGGCCACAGGAAACACTAGGACATGGCTGAGGGATACTGTTAACTGCATGTGTATCCAAACTGACTGACACAGATCGTAATTTTTTTGTGCGCGGCCAAAAATGTTTGTTTTACAAATGTAAATTCTTGCTTCTTTTGGCAACATTCATAATTGTTCCATCATTTTGAATCTGCTGCAACCTGTTTTCTTGCTACATACATTTTTAACACAATTACTTTAGTCAGAGGCTTAGTCACAAATCCCACTCGTTTTTCAAATTCATTTCAATTTCTTTTTAATATGTGACCAAAACTGGTTCATGATGCACAATCTTAACAGCTGGACAGACATGCAAAAGTTATAAAATGATATCTCTTCAAACGATTTTGACACTCTGTCCAACATTCACATCATGCAAAATCCAGAGGTGATTTCACATTAAAAACGATTAAGAAATTGCCTGCAGGGAAAGGTCTCACTGAATAACAGCATTTTATGTGCATTCGCCCCTCTTGAAATTGACTGCACACAATTCTACTCAGTAAATACGTTTCCTGGACTCTGGCTAATTTCATAATTGGTGGAAATGATGCATGTCACAAGATGCAATATTTGCCTCCTACATAAAGCTTTTAACATAAACATGATTCGTTGATGAACTGCCCTACTTTTTTTTAATGAGTTCATGTGATCTCAGTGGTAGCCACATTTATTTTAAACAGACAAAATGGTCTCAGCTGCACCCAGTTAAGTAGATTGATGCTTTCTATATTATAGTAAATAGTATAATGAGTATGTTGGGAGCCTGGAGATGTCATTAGAAACCACAGAATAATGTCAGTTTTTTTTTTTTTGAATAACAATGGAAAAGTAAAATATTTTTATTGCTCAATTCACAAAAATGTTATTGATAAATGAAAGATCTGGCAGCAAAATGTTGCTAAAAAAAGACCCTGCTGACTGTTATAAATTTAGGGGCTGTTTATAGATGAGGGAGATGTCCCCTACTTGGCTCAATCCAGACGTTTGTCGTGCTGGTCCACTAGGGAGGCCACACAGTAGTTGCACCCGTTGTGTGTGCTGACGCGCCAAGTAAACTACAGCCATTAACGCTGGACAGAAAGAGATTCACATCACTGTATGGAAAGAAGCGTAAATGGATGGAGAAGCATAGGTTACTGTAAAGCTACGTCTTAGTTTGTGCTTATCTTGCCGAAAGCCAAATCAGTTTTGTTGTAAGAAGTTTTAACATCTACTCTCATTTAATGGAAATCACAACATCGAATGTACAACTAACAACGTAAAACTTTTTTTTATACATTTATACATTTTGGCCATTCATTTACACGTTTTGGGTGGCTGAAAACGCAAACTTTTAAAAACGGGTTTCATAGTGCAAGTTTTTGAAAAGGTCTCTGTGGAAACAACAAAAACGCAAATCTCTGAAAATTATGACGTAATGCACATATGTATTAGGTTAAATCTATAGAGTTTCATCGCCATCTATTGGCCTGTCAGAAGAACACAACGTTTTTAGTCGTTTTCGCAGATGTGTGTGAATGGGAATCATTTTGACAATGGTGTTGTCTGTACTATGAAAACTCAAGGAAAAACTTCTCAGTTTTAAGCGTATGCCTATCGTTGTCGTGTAATCGTCGTCCTACCCTCGGTGGAGTCAGAAAAGAGCTTTTGAGAGTCACAGTCACACACATACAAGTAAAAGAACAAACTATGTTCAGCAGCCCGTTCTCATCCCAAGGCATCAGCTAACTGACGCTTTTGACCATGCGTCAACATCCAACGCACATGGCACCCTTTAGCGTCAATATGAGACGCGCCTCCTGGTCTAACCCTACCCCAGACCTAAACCTACCCACGTCATCTAACTGACGCTAAAGGTTGCCATGTGCGTCGGATTTAGACGCATGGTCAAAAGCGTCAGTTAGATGACGCCATAGGATGAGAATACATTGCGTTCAGTCAACTAAATCCCCTTTAGACCCTTTTTGAAACATTCCTCACTATCTTTAAAACAAAAATAATAATAATCATTCACAAACTGGCTTTATAAAGGGATGCTTCACCTAAATACTAAAACTCTGTCATCATTTATTGAACCTCATATCATTCCAAACCAATACGACTTTCTTCTTTAGAACACAGAAGAGAAAATATTTTATACTTTTCATTGTATTGTAAATTGAGAAAATGATGACAGAATGGTCATTTTGGGGTGAAACATTCCTCAACATTCGTTGGAGTGACTTCGTCACCAACACTAAAGTTCTTGAGTCAGCAGAGGTTACTAGCATCGAGGCCATGGTCCTCAAGGTACAACTTTGCTGGGCAGGGCACGTCTCCAGGATGGAGAACCACTGCCTACCTAAGCCTACGATTATGTTGTAAGGGGAACTGTCCTCTGGTTACCGCAACATATGGGCATTGGCGCGAAAGCAGTACAAAGACTCCCTGAAGAAGTCCCTCAATGCTTGCTGCATCTATCACAGTCAGTGAGCAGCACAAGCAGCTGATCGCGACTCCTGGCAGCGCACAGTCCATCAGGCCACTTCCCTCAGTGAAGATACCTGCAGGGCCAGTATGGAGGACAGAAACGTGTCCCCTCAGCACCCATCCTGAACCAGACCTTTAGGCCTCGTCAGCCACCAGTGTGCCTGTAGTAGACCTGGATGTCCTTCTTTAATCTTCGTTCACGAAGCCAAGCCATGGACTCCTTTAAGGCCTGATTGGAGGGCGGTCCTGTGTTTGCACATGGTGTGGATTCACCTATAAGCTCAATTACCTGGTTTTGTGTCCTCCTTCCCACTCATTTTTAAATCAGCCAGCCAAAATCTGCAATCAATTTCAGTCCGCTGTGATTGGCGTGCGGGTGAAGTAGCTGGAATTAGGCCCCAGTTTAAATGATTAATGTTTTTCTAAGGCCCTGTGTGTATATGTGAGCATGTATTTTTGTGGATGCATGTGTAGAGCAGCCAGGCAGAGTGGGAGGCATCTGCTCTGATATTGGGAATGTCCGCATTACACAAAGACGCCCAGAGAGTCTTACTGAACTCTAATAAAGTCTCGGGAGAGACTCATTACCTGCACTCACCCCGAACTGCCCTCCACTGGAGAATGAGAGAGCCAGCTTCAGAAAAACAATTGACCATACACACACACATACATATGTGCATGCCAACACAAATACACACACAGAGACGAACATGTTAAATTTACCTCTCACGAGTGGGATGTACGTCATTATACGCTTGAAGCATATTTATTGATTTACAGTGGTTGGCAATTACAACAACCATGTATAATTTTGAAGTAAGTGATGTAGCTCCTCGCTACGTGTTTGTCTGAATATTATAAACCTGCCAGTGGTGTATAAAGAATATTTGTTTTTGTTGTACTAAAACGGTACATGAACGTGAACTTAAAAATAAGCATTGTGTTGCAAATAATAGTCAAAATCAAATCAAAAACATCAGATGTAACCGAATATGCATGATACCTTACCTGACAGCAGTATTTCAGAAAGTCACGGGAAAGCCTGCAGTAAGATTGTGACATTTTGCTTCCATGTGTAACCATTAATCCCATCAGCTCCTGCCCACAGGTGCAGCTGGACAGTTTCCTGGCGGGTAGAGGAATAAGGTAATGTTTCTATGGAGAGTGTTAAGATGACAGCGCTAAGCTGTAAAACATTTACGCTTGATTATATTGCAGAACTAGAAACCTGATACAACGGTTTCTCTGGAGCTGTTTGTATACAAAAACATTTATGCAAGTCGGATTTCCCAGTTGTATCATTATTCAAATGGAGTCACAGTCCCTTTTTAGCATTCTATGCTGACACATTATCAGCCCAAGGGCATTTCTTTAAAGGTGTAAAAGGTCAGGTTTGTGTTGCCCTTAAACATTATTATACTTTTACAGGATAGTCATGAGGAGCAGCTTCCTTATGTAAAAAATGTATATTGTTATTCCTTATGTTTGCTACCTCTGTTTAAATTCAATTTAAAACCAGGAATTTAATTATAATGTTATACATGTACTGTGTATGATATCCTTTGTTTTGTTCAGTGTTCACTGACCTTTTGAACCTTTGCTTTTAGAGAAGCTAATCAGGGTTGTTTTTCCCATACAACGACGCAACTCGCATCATGAAGAAATCAACTTGCTGCTCACAACTGTTTCTCGAATCCGTTTTGTCGCATTGATAGTTCAACCATGTTAGTTAATGATGTCACACAGGTAGTGGAGTACTTTTAATGAATCTGTTTGAGATTGAAGATGTTTTGCTATAAATTACAGACAAGTCATCTGAGGACTATCTCATATTTTTTCTGTTATTTGCTTTATTTGCAGATTCATTCTCGTTCTTATACGCACTACTAGAGCACTTCAAAAACGGTGCTTTAAAGGAGTAGTTCACTTTAAAAAAAAAAAAACTTTTGCTGATAATTTACTCCCCCCCCATGTCATCCAAATCTTTTTCAGAGTTAATTCGCTCATTTCGTTCATTGAATGAACCAATCACTTTGATAAATGAGTTCGAGCAGGAGAGTCACGAACGCGCATCACAGAACAGAGCAAGGCGAGCATTTGAGCTTATACAACTTAAACTTTATTTATTTTTTTAATGAGTGATCATTTCACTTGATAAGACCCTTAATCATCGTCTGGAATCGTCTGAACTAATCCATAAGAACCATAACCATAAGAAGTGTTTTCATTGACCGGATCACAAATGGACAATGCTAAATACAGGTATAAATGTGGTCTAAAACATTTTGAGCTTGTCCACTTTAGACCACTTCCAGAGATAGTTGAAAACGCATTCGACAGGTTGCTTTTGTAGTGTAAATGCTCATGTGGATGAATGTGTTCGAACAGTCACAGAAGACTCTCTACCTACTGATGTAACATTAAAGATTATCGGAAGCGCGCTAGCCAGACGGGATTTAAACTTTGTCGACTGAAGACCCAAGTTTGGTTTGAAGATTGAAAAAGTATTAAGCACCATGTTTTTCTCACCATTTCTGATTTCGAACACACACTCACAGCGTTCAGCATGGTCTTGTGGCTATCAGAGCACAAACTAAAGATATATTTACACCCATAGACCCTGCCCTTGAAGAAATCAGGACAGGTGTAAATGTGTGTCTCCCTCGTCTACTTGTGATCCGATCAAACAAAGTGTTGCATCCTAATACCATGTGTAAACAGGGCCTAAATAAACTACTGACTCCACTATGTGTAGGTTTACAGATGTCTGCAAAAGAATAGTGCATTTCTTCCATGAATAATCAATGTTTGTCATTGACTCTTACTGTGTGAGACCAGAGTTGGCATCTATGAGGTAACACTAGGGTCATATGGGACAAAGATCTGGCCTCTCTCTCTGCCTCTCTCTCAGATGCTTTATACACACAGAAGCCTATGACTTCAAAGTGGGCACTTTATAAGCCTAATAAAGTTTTATATGAATTTACAAACCAAAACCTATGTCTTTGAATCACCATAATAACAACGGACAAATCATCCAAAATAATTAGCATGCTTCTCTGAGCCACAGAACATGTAGGACATTGTCCCTGTGAGGTTTATTTATCATGCAAACGTTTTGTTGCTCACTTCTAACAGTGGCCTGACATCAATTATAGAGCGCTCCACAACATTGACTTTAAGAGCTCATATCACTGCTCCGGACCGTATTTCAAATCTAAAATAGCTGCCATGATATTTAATGAATAAGACTCGGAGTAGTCCAACAGTTAGGCCTATTTTATTAACGTCATTATTTGTAAACCTGAAATTGGTCCCAGTTTCTGATCTTGTTTTACTGTGCTGATTGTGTTTCAGCCCCTGCAGACATAATGCCCGTTCCCTTAATCCAACCCACAAATAAAACCAGAATCACAAACACACACAAGGTTATAAATACACATCAGAATGCTTGGGTAATTTACAGAGTTTGTTTAATGCAACATTTGATCTCCACATTTTTTGAAAGGCAGTCTTGCATTAAAAATGGCAAATGCATACTGTACACAAGCTGCATCATGACTCACAGGATCTCTATGAAATTCTCAGTGTACTGAAGAATGAAGTATAATACAAATATTTCAATATTTAAATGGCTATATGTAAATTAATCAAAATTATTAACACACGCACACATGCCCGCGCATTGGGTTTGCATGTTTTTGATGGGGACATTCCATGGACGTAATGATTTCTATACTGTACAACAGGGTTCCTCGAACCCAGCCCTCGATAGTCACTGTCCTGCAGAGTTTAGTTCAAACCATTATCAAACTCAATTACCTGAAATTTTCTACTAACTAGGGTTGGAACTTATTCTTGAGGGCAGTGGCCCGAAAGGACCATATTTGAAGAACCCTGCTGTACAAACTGTATATTCTATCGCCTACCCATAAACCTGTCCCAATTACATAGTGTATTCCTGAACCACACACACATCTGCATCCTAAACTTGACACTTTCATCTATAGTTTTAGATATAATTTCACTGGAGGCTATTGGTCTCATTCAATAATACCTTCTAAACATATTAATTTATTGAAATGTTAATAAAAAAAGTTTTAAAATTGAAATAAAATTTCATAATAAAAAAAAACTCTTAATGACCCTAAATGCTTGAACAGTAGTAATAAAGCATAAACATAATCCATACATGAATTAGCTCATATTTGTATATAAATATTAGTGTTAAACTTCTTCTCCCCTCTATTTGCGCTATTGCAACCCAATCCTACTGGAGACGGACGATGTTGATATTATGATAACTAGGCTGTTAATTATATGACCTCACCGGTTCATGAATTAGGGAGGGGTTTTTTTCAGACAAGAACCTCCATTTTTCTGTTATCATAGTCTTGGATTGCTCTGAAACAGGAGAGGATCTTATCGAGAATATATTACCGAACTGGGACACAACCTCCCAGGTCAAAGGAGATATGTTTGTGGCCCAGGAGTGCATGTGTGTGTATGTGTGTGTGTGTGCGCGCATGTGCACGTGTTTCGATTTGGGTCCGCTGGTCAGTTTAATGCATCTGGATGTAATCTTGCCCTTTGCTATAGGTTTACTCTTCACAGGTTAAAGTGAAACCAGTGTTTCACCTCATAAAACGTTATGGCGTTTCAAACAACTCGCCTCATAAAACGCTACAGGGTCTCCCAAGGACACCTTTCTGCCTGGCGCTCGTTTTTCAACCTCCCTCACCCGAGATCTATGCCCATCTCGCCTTTCGCAGATCAAGACCTAGGAATCAGAGAAGAAGGGAAGGGGCAAAAAAAGAGTGGCTATCAATCAGGGGGTTGGAAATCAGGAAATAAGTAGGTCTGTTCTTTGGGAGAGAAACACAAACCACATGTGGCAGCAGCAGAAGCAGGAGCAAAGCAACAGGATTAATGCTGTTGGTGAAAATGAGATCAGGTCACTCAAAGCTTCTGGTTCGATGGGAACCTACTGAACGCAGACTCGCGACGTCCTCACCCCAAACCCACGCACATGAACAAATCTAAATCAACACAACCTCACGGGCATTCTCACACCGTGACTAACTAACACGAAGATTAGTCATCATCTCCTGCGCAGACACACTTGAACACAAGCACTTAATGTTTTGAGTGACCTCGTGATCCTGTTGTCCCTCTTCGTAGTATTTATTAGGTGCTTGGGCTTGGATGTACGTGTAGAGTTGATAAAAGCATCTGGACTCATATTGGGGTTAAGACCCGAGGGAGTGAAGTGGGTGTTTTCAGCTGGACCGTTCTGAATTGTTCTTTTAGTGTCTGCGCAGCAATGTTGTACCTCCCCACCCAAGCACGCTTCGGCCAGCCAAACTACTGTCTTGTGAAATGTGTAGCATATTTTGTGAGCTTACGTAAACCATAGGAGAGATACTTTTTGGAAATAACATGCAATTTACTGCAGGTGAAAAAATTATTTAAGAAAGGACAAAGAATGTATAAGCATTCCAGATTTGATCTGCCAAGCTCCAGGGAATGCAGTCATTCGGAAAGCAAGTTCAGCTTCCAACTCGCACACCATTCTGATGAACTGACAAACACGACACCGGGAGCTTAGTGTGACGAAATTAAGCATCAGACCGCGGCGCACGGAGCTTGCGATTCCACCCGTTGAGCGCAGTGGCGGAAATCAGCACTATTTCTTCACAACCGAGTCTTGTTTGTTTTACATGCATCTGTGTTTGTTTAGTGAGTTTTCGTTGTAAGTGCGGACAGAGAGACGATTAGCTAGGGGCATTTTCTTGGCCGTTTTTCTTATATGGACAATGGAGAACTTCACTCTCACTCTGTCTTTCTCTTCCTCACAAAACAAAAGTCAAGAGTCTTAACAATTGGCATAGAAACACTATAAAGCCTTGTTTATAAATGGCATTAAAAGCTGTCTTTTGTGATCTGATCACATGTGGCCAAACAAGACACATTTTTTTTTTTGCATAAGTCTCTTATGGTCACCAAGGCTGCATTAAAAGAAAATGTAAAACCAGTGGTATTGTGAAATATTTAAAATAACCAATTTCTATTGTAAAATTTTCAGTCACACATTTGGAGTCTTCAATGTCACGCGATCCTTTAGAAATCATTATGTGCTGATTTGGTGCTCAGAAATTCTAATCTTAAGTCTACATGTTACAAATAGTTGTTTAATATTTTTGTGAAAAGGCTCAAAAGAACATTTGCCACATTATAAATATGATTACTGTAACTTCTGATTAATTAGTGTATCCTTGCTGAATAAAAATGTTACTGTCTCCAAACTTTTGAATGGTAATGTTCAACACACATGTTTAACCGAATAAGAGTCATGCTACTACTCCTTGGGCAACTGTTAAATGCAAATGTAATTAAATTACTCATTTTAAATCTGAACTGTTGCTCTAATGCAATTAACCAAAAATAACCATCATAAAGTTCTTTCATTCCTCATTAGCTCAAGTTCATTGGGAGTTACCGATGCTGCTGATGGAAAACAAAGAAATTAAGACTACAACTCATCTTTGTTTTTAAGAAATGAATTCAAACTTGAATGTACTATTAGTGAATCCATATTTAGATCAATCATATTAGATTTTATTTCGGCCCAGCTGAGTGAGATTTACAAGTTCACTGTCAGACTGATTGTGTTTGTTCTCAGAACATCTGGCTAAAATTAAAAACCATTAGAGAATGCTATGAAGATTTAACCTGGATTCATTTATTTACTCATTTGATGTCTGCCATTACAATTTAGATAATCAAATTTATGAAAAACGAGAATAAAACCCACAAAATTTGGCAATCCCAAAGTCTTGAAACTTGCCAAAAAGAAAGAAGCTGAACTTGTCTGACACCGTATGAACAATGCCTATGCAATTGTGTTTGGAATTTTCCAGTGAAAACACCTAGTTGTGCTTCATTCTTCCTTCTTTTCTTAACCAGAGTGCACTGCATTTCCCAGCATTCCTCAGAGGGGTGTTCATCCTGAACCACAGCCCAGTTGCATTATTGGGTGAAAACAGCCCTCTGGAGAAATTTAAGCGACTGATTGCTAAATCACGCCCTTTATATTTGATCTTAAAGCAATATATGTGCATATGGTTTGATTTAAGAGGCATGGGTGGTCCGGCAGATATATATTTTTATTCAAATTTACTGTAAGTAATTGAACATTAAAGTATTGCTGGGTGTCTATTCACTCCAGGTGGCTGTGGGGGCTTTGGAATCGTTCAGAATAAAATAATAAGGTTACATAATCATATAAGCTTTCAACGCCTGCAGTTTGCACAACTGAACTGGAAGATTTAAATAATGACATTTAAAATTTTTATAGAATGGTTTCTAATGCCCACTGCAATAAAGTCTAGCCTGATTACATTTCAATTTGAAACACCTGCGAATCTCAAACTGAATTTTGGATGCTTTCATCCAATTTGGATGCTATTTGTATCAACTTTTCAATTCCCAACTAGTTGTTGAGTCCATACTGGCATAAAACAAAAGCATGGCTGGAGGTTTGTGGTGGTCTGACTTAAAAGTGCTGACGTAATAAACACTTCATTGCATAAGACTACAGATGGCAGACGATTCTGTGAAATCACCTGTTAATTGGAAGCCCGCTTACACTTTACACACTAAAAGCTGCAGTCCGTAGCTTTTTTGGGGTAAAAAATTATCCAAAATACATATTTGAGAAAACACATAACCAGCCAGTGTTCAGAACTATCTGCTTGCCTTAGCTCGATTCAAAACAGTAAGCTTGTAATGTTTTTAATTCCAGTGGTACTGGTGGATTTCCACGGGAGATTCAAGCATGTCTTTGCGTCACGTCACATCTGTACACAAAAAGAAGAGTCTCGGCTAGTAGGCTATATTGAGTCATTACGTCACATCTGTACACATAAAGAAGAGTCTCGGCTAGTAGGCTGTATTGAGTCATTACATTACATCTGTACACATAAAGAAGAGTCTCGGCTAGGCTATATTGAGTCATTACGTCACATCTGTACACATAAAGAAGAGTCTCGGCTAGGCTATATTGAGTCATTACGTCACATCTGTACACATAAAGAAGAGTCTCGGCTAGGCTATATTGAGTCATTACATTACATCTGTACACATAAAGAAGAGTCTCGGCTAGGCTATATTGAGTCATTACGTCACATCTGTACTCATAAAGAAGAGTCTCGGCTAGGCTATATTGAGTCATTACGTCACATCTGCACATATAAAGAAGAGTCTCGGCTAGTCGGCTATATTGCGAGTGAGGATGTTGGAGGTGGAGATTTACAGCCTTTTCTCACAGCACTTGATATAATTAAACTGATCGATTTGATGGCGGATCCAGAAAGGTTAAAACGACAATCACCAGTGACAACAGATTCACTCGCTGTAAAATGCAAAAGACTTTGTTTGTTGTTCGGAGTGGCTACAGAAAAAAAAGAGACTGGGCCTAGGAGACTGGGTACCCTAAAACGGCGGATGTTGACGTATGGTCAAAAACGTCAGTTGTATGACGTCTTGGGATGAGACTGTGTTACATCAAGCATTCAAAAGTTGCTTGCTGTTCTGTTGTTAAACCGCGCAGTACTGTACATCTTCTGTAACAACCAGTTGTTGTTTTGCACAATTTTACCCTCAATACGCAAACCCATTTTTTTTACATGTCTGTGTTGATGTGAAAATATTCCAACACCAATCAATTTACAGATGTCAATCAAACGCTGGTTCTTTGCTGTAATGAAAATCTGATATGGAACACATCAATTGTCTTGTCTACGCCAGCAATGATTCCACTATTAGATTATTTGCTTAAATGCATGTTTGTTGTGTAACAGAGTTTAAGATGATGTCATTTTGTTCTGTGATTGGCAGTCAGAGAAATTCCGATATGGAACCCATTAAATCGCTGGCGTCTTTTGTGCTCGGCGGACTCCCGTATGCTTCAGCGTTTCATTTTCAGCGTTTTTTTCTCCTACTCATTTTTAGCCTTTGTAGTGGTTGTCTTTCTCAAGGACAGGAATATAACTCTTGGAAAAATATATTTTGGCAGCTTAGGAATAGTCAGGACAGAAAAAAAGAGCATAATGTGACGCACTGAATTTGCGATGGGATTCTCGCCAAACGCATTGTCGCAAATGCGTTTAGTCTTCAAATGTTGCTTTTTATGGATATAATGTAGACCTTTATGCTATCATTGGGATTATCATCCTGTCCTCTTTTAGAGTGGGTAATACAACAACAGTCATTTCATCATCTGTGGATGCTCACACAGGAAATGATGTAATAGTGAAAGGCTTAAGACAACATGAGCTTGTGCTTCCCTGGCAGTTACGATAACCAGTATCACCAAAAACCACAGGATATTAAATCAAGATAATTAAGTGCCATGAGTTGTAATAATTTTGTTATAGGTTATAAAGTGTCAAGATGAGGATAAACAGATACAAACACTGCGACCAGAGAAAACGCTTCCGCAGATCCCACTGAGAAACCTGCAAACAGCCTTAATCCTGGAATCTGCTATATCAAATCACTTAACGTCCCGAGAGTGGGAAATATCTGTCAGTACGATCAACAGGAGTTTGATCGATCGCTCTGTTTCTCTCCTTCCAAACTCATAGAGAAGCAATTGATGGCTGTCCGTTTCTAGAGAGCCCTCTTAGATTTGTTGCACTTTCCCTATGCAACGCTTTGGGTTTTAACACCAAAGCGTCGGCCCTTGAATAAAAGGGAGATTTATAACCTTGCGCTTCACTATGTGGACTGCATAGCACGCACTTTCCTCTCGCCGTTTCCCTCTAAGTGGTAATAGTTTTTCCTCCATGCTGATGTGTGT
Source organism: Cyprinella venusta (assembly GCA_038021265.1). NCBI lineage: Eukaryota > Metazoa > Chordata > Actinopteri > Cypriniformes > Leuciscidae > Cyprinella > Cyprinella venusta. Next base: position 21,146,252 of record CM075869.1, on the reverse strand, counting down.
GATGGGGACAGCAGGAGACCAGAAGACGCAAAACGCTGTCTGATCTGGACAAAACATTACAGCAGTGCAGCCCTCGTTGATGGATGCATTATTTTTAAAGCACAGACTTTGAACGTGGGTCTGCAGGAAGATGAAAAGTCACGCTTGGATGCCAGCATGCAGGAGCGACCAATCAAAACAAACACACGCGTCCAAACATAATCACTAACCATGATTTGTTCATGTTCAGGATGCTTAGCGATATCTGACTCGGAATATCTGCAGGTCATTTGAAAGATGAAGTGTCTTTAAAGATGCTAATTCAACGGACACATGTAGCAGCATGGAAATGTAATGCGGACTCGCAAACCTAAAGCAGGTTATGGTGCGTGTTAGAGGGGCTGTGGGTAGTATGTTTATGTAGGGGTCTTTCGGAGTTCTTAAAAGCAAAGTGGCATGTTTATGTACACGTTTCATGCGTATTTACATATGCTCAGACACACGCAGAGTTTTGAGCGTTCCTGTTGTGCTGTGGTCTGTCAGACCTGTGATTTACATTAAAGTCAATCACTCACTCTGAAGGGCTTCTGCCTGTAGCTCCCTGCTGATGTTCAACAGTGGCAGTATTACATTCTTTATGATGGAGGCCCCCTCTTTCTCTGTCTTCTGTCTCTCTCTCTCTCTCTTTCGCTCTTCTTCGAGCCAGCCTCCGTCTTCTCCATTTGCAACACTGTAAAATGGAGGGATGGAAACGATTATAGAAGAGAGAAGAAAAAAGACAGGCAGATGGGGATTCCAGCGATCTCTTTGGAATAGATAAATAGATTTTGAAATCATTCACAAATGATGTGCAAAATGTGCTCACCATCTGCTACAACCAGCGCTGAGAAAACCCTGCTCTCCCATCACACACTTTTTTTCCTGCTCTTTCTTTCATTCTCGCCTTTTCTCCTTCCTCTCTTCGAATTTGTCATTTTATGGCCATCGCGGCTGTGTCGCAGGTGTCATTTCTAGTGACTGTTCCAGGAGGCAGACTCACAGAAAGAGGACTGGATTTCTGACTAGTAGTTTAGAGAGAGAAGAGAGAGAGAGAGAGAGAGAGAGAGAGAGAGAGAGAGAGAGAGAGAGAGAGAGAGAGAGAGAGAGAGAGAGAGAGAGAGAGAGAGAGAGAGAGAGAGAGAGAGAGAGAGAGTAATGTATGACATAAATCCCATTGCATGAACAGTGTGAACTGAACATCCTGATTGTGTGGGTGTCATGCAAACCTCATTTCCCAGGGAGCATCGAGGGAAGCAAATGAAACACCTGATGCTGCTGGAATGGGATGTACGTACGACCAGTGGGGCAATTAGAATAAATAAAGTCAGTCTTTTAGTTATTCTCCATCTATTCTAGAGAGACATTTAATGGAAGAAACAGGGTGACCAGATTAAATAAATGCACATGTAATGCGAAATGTCAAATGGGAGCTTGTGTCATTATTATACATGCAGTTTTAGACTAAAATAATTAATTTGAACTGCAAAAAAGTAAAGTTCTACTGTGTCTATGTTTTTGTGTGTATTAAGGTGCGTCCACACCATGTTGAATTTACTGTAATAATTATATGAGACTCCAATTTGTTTATTGGACATTAGTGTTTATGTCCTCGTAGAGCTCAGAATTACAGCTTGTAAACTTGGGAATTTCCTAAGAACTCCAACTTGTATCATGTGACCGCTGTACATTTGGGAGTGCAGGGACCATTCCCCCGGGTGAATAATGTCCCTGGACAGTTTGTCTGGGCCGTGACGCCGTCATTCAGGTGGCCTGGTGCTGAGCATGCACTATGTGAATGTACGGAATGCTAAAGACGGGCCGAAAGGCAGGACGGTGTATTGATATACCTGACCATCGAAGGCGAATCTCAAGAATGGCCTGTGATTGGGTATTATCTGATTCTGAAATTAGGCGTCTTTCAGATCGAGAGAGATAAACCAGTCCCTCGGGCTTACGACCAAGAATTTTCCTGGTCGTAAGCATTGTGAATGGTCTTTTCACAGGAACTTTGGTCAAATGTCTCAGATCTAAAATACATCTGAGGGCTCCGACCTTCTTGGGAACGAGAAAATAGCGACTGTAAAAGCCTGACTCACTCAGAGAAGGAGTTCTATGGCTGTAACCAAACGCGACGCGCTGTTTGAACGCTGAACGGAGAATGACTGCAGCCGCAGCGAAGGGAAAAGTTTACGTGATCTTAATTTGATAGACTTAAATATTAATTTTAATTCATTAAAGTATAGACGACGAGCTAGTAGTATAGCTAAATAATCAACACTTTGCACCACCTAGCAAGAACGTTTGCCTTGCACTATGCAAACTATACTTGTTGATGATATGACGACAGATGAATCTTCAGAACTGATGGCCTTGAGTCTTCCGCTCTTACACACGCCACTCAAACTGTAACTTTTCCATAGCTCAGACCAAAAGATGTAACACACGCAATAACTAAGAGCTAAACAGTTATTTCAACGCATTCTCATCCTAGGGCATCATATAGTGACGCTTTTTAAATTTCGGCTAAATCCAACGCACATGGCACCCTTTAGCGTCAATATAACACGCACGGAGCTTTGTTTGGTTATGGGTAGGTTTAGTTTAGGGTTAGACCACTAGGAGGCGCCTTCTGGCCCATATATATCTGCATCTCATATTGACGCGAAAGGGTGCCATGTGCGTTGGATGTAGACGAAATGTCAAAAGCGTCAGAATATGACGCCTTGGGATGAGAACCGGCTGGTTATTTACTGAATTATCATACCGAAATCTCAGTCAGCATGGGACCTCTTTGAACGCCGGCATTTCTCTCTCGTTTTCCTTTTCCAACTCCCAACTTTTTTAGTCCCGCCCTCTCCTCTCATTTACCAATGCACCCGCATGCATGTCATTGATTGGCCGAGTCTATATCCAAGTTCTTGTGTGCGATTGGTTGAGTATATTCTTGGGTAGGTTTCTTCATGTTTTCGTAGGAGCTACATATCAAAAAATACGTGCACACTACACAAGACCCCTCTTTTCCCACTCACTCTGACCCACAATATACAAGCCCTTTTTACCAGCTCTGACTGGGCCGAATAAACTCAATATCCTTAGGCATTTAATGAGCTTTTCCTGGTCTGCTTCACTCCCATAGATGATCTGACATAGTGAGAGGAAAAGGAAGCTGGCATCATCCCACCAAAATCGAGGAGAAAAAAAACGAGAGAGGAAAGGAAGAAGAAAAGAAAAACAAAAGTAGTCAGGATCTGATTAGTAACACTTACATGGCTAAATGAATCCCAGTAACATATCTGCCTCAACCACACATGCTTTCCATAACCCCCATAAACGTGCTGAGAAAGAAATGGACGGGAAGATAAAAATAAGTTGTTATCTTTCACTAAAAATAACATCAACGTCCGAATCATGTGGACACAGCAGAGATTACTCAACCTAATTTCTTATTTTGAGAGATTGTTGTATATTTATTTATCCGCATTTATAAAATTGCCCTTTCTGTTTCATACATATTCTAGTGAAAGACAAAACATCTTTCCTTCAGATTTTAGTAAAAGGTGTGACTTCAAATAGAAACAAAAAACGATGTAATTGCTCAAACCATGTACTAAAGCAAAACCACAAGTTAGCAAGAGCCTTTTCTTACACCAACATCACCTTGAAATAAAAACAGGACACATCTGCCACATCTCCACATGTCTGAGTAGAAACAAGATGGAAACAAGACATTTTACCCACACACATACTCACGCAGAACTCTGGTACTTGTGTGATTGACATTTTTAACCCTAACAATAACAGATGACTGTAACTTGAAAAATGGCAATTAGAAGAAAATGTAGAACAGATGAGGAGGAAAAGAAAGAGAGGGAGTGAAATACACACATCCAGCGAGAGAAAAAGAGAATTCCTCCTTTGAATATAGACTCCGAGATGAATGTGAAGGACACAGAGATTATCCTGTGCTATTGTTCCAGAAAATAACTCAATCATGCTGTTGAAGTCTCGCAGGACACAGCCAAATACGGAGAAGAGCTGTCACCAGCCTGTGCTTATAGGATCCCGCGCCATTTCTACAGAGGCAACCCTCCTCAATAATGTGTGTGGTCACATTCGTGATTCAGAGAAATGACAACCAAGGCCACATAAAGTAAATAAACCTAAATCAAAGAGTTAAAAGCTGCTGTTGGTTTCGGCACCTTATACATCCAGCGGTCTGAGCTTTAGAGATGAGAGATGTGCTCCAAACACGATTAAATAACGTCCACTGTTTATGGCCACACATTATAGTGTTTACTCTTTTGAACAGTACACCCGCTCACACCTGCGGCCTTCAGCGCAGGGACTCCAGCGTACGATAATGCGTATCAGATGTGCCATGGACACTTTCAGAATGAACCGGACTGCAAACGCTTCCAAAAGCTGTCTGGTGCACCCTGTTACTGCTTCAAATTAGAAAAGAAACACATACTGTTATTTCCTTCCTTAAAATAAAACATTTGCTGCTGCCCTTGGATCTACGGTGAAGTCAATGCACGAAAATACTTTTCCAGTGAGATCTATCCAAAGCCTGTTGACATACCAGATGAAACTGTGGACGAAATAATGGGCACAGAGTGTTGTGTGAATGTTTGTAGAGGGAACGAGTGTCTGTACAGAATGTACAACAAACAGATTTTGTATGTTTGTGTAGCCTACATCAAACTGTGAACAGAATTGCGCATGCAAGTGTGTGTTTGAGTATGTGTGTGCACACTCTAGCTCTTAACACTGCAATGCTGATTGGTGTTGAAAGTAGCCCGGCAGAATCAGTTCAGTAAACTGTTTCCATTTGGAGCCCCGGCCTGTAACACAAACCTTCCTCACCATGCCTCCTTCTCTCCATCCTTTCGTCCTGTTTTCCTTAATATGTAAATATAATCTCTCTACAGCTGCTGCTTGGACATTTTAAATGAAGGGAAAGTACTTTTCTTTACTGTTGATCAAAGTATCAAGCTAACTGCATCTGACCCCCAGGTAGGCAGAATGGATTTTTCACCACTTTCTTTCTTGGCCCAATCCCAGTCATCTTGTCAAGGGACTATGTTTCGCTCTCTGCTCTTATTTTAAAAGCCATTGCTACTGGCACAAAGAGAGCAAAAAGTTTCCATCTTTATTTCATTGAGGTAAAATTAGATGAAAGTCATCTTTTTCCCGCCCGAGAAAGGAGAGTTACAGCATGTAATTTATGACTTCATTATGTTGGTGTTGTACCACTTTGAGCAGAGAAGAATTATAATAATATTCTATGAAAGCGAACTGATCTAAGTAATGATGAAACGCGTGCTTCCTCACCACACACATTCTCGCTGAAGTGGAATCTGGATCCCTTTTCCCACGAAAAGCGCAAGAGAAAAGCTGTTTCTCATAAAGAGAGACTTCACACAAGAAAAACATACGGGAATTGTCATCAGCACTACCAAGCTAGACTCTGCAGGGTTGACCTGCCCTGGGTGGCAAGTGTCACCAAATGCCAATCAGAGGGACTTTCCCTGCATCTGCGGTCACCAGCTTCAATGGTGTTTACAACTGTATTTTGAGGAGAAATGAATAAAGAGTATAATTCATTCATTCAAGTTTCTTCACTGTCTGTTTCATATTCCGCGTCTTCTAATCCACAACAACTAAGCAAAGACAAGCTCTCAGTACCAGACTATAAAACTCATACCAATAACTAGTTAGATCTTCCATTTTCATTAGATAATAAACATTCTTTCATGTAAAATCAATAAACATCAACAAATAATAGAAGGTGATTTTGCTAAACAACTGCAGCAGTTTTACACATTGCCTTTACAGGAATACATTACAATCTAAAATATTGAAATAACAGGTATTTTAAAGGGGTGCTTGATTGCGATTTCACTTTTCAATTTTAAATAGTGTTTAAAGGAACACTCCACTGTTTTTTTTTTTTTTTTTTGAAATAGTGCTTATTCACATTATTTCCTACATTTAGATATGTGTGCAAATGCATTTTTGTCTCAGTGCATGCATTGTTTTAGTATGACAGGGTCGGTGCTAGCTTAGCTTAGCATAATGAATAGAATCCTTTGTTGCCAGCTAGCATGTCCTGAGTAAAAGTGATTAAAAAAATAAACAAACCCACATAATTATTGTGGCCTGCGTATTCACAACGAGTACAAATAGCAATGCAGATTAACACTATGCGATTTCCTAGGCAGATATTGACTTGGGACTATATTAGGGGGAAGCACAGGCGAAGCACTGCTGCTTAGGCGAAGCACTGCTACTTGGGCGCAGAGACATCACGCGCAACACATGAAATCCCACGACTTCCATAAATACACCGGCGTTCAGCGCGTCAAAAAAAAAAAAAAAAAAAAAAAAAAACAGAAGAAGAAGAACATACCGGCGAAAATTCAATTACATAATGATTAGTTAACACATCTTCCTTAGTAGTTAACAGTGAAGGAGTAGCTAATGAAGAATTCCCTATTAGTTATTTATGCTGTAAGTAAGAAACAGTATTAATCTAAAGTGTTACCAAAAAATGGAGAAGAGCATTCAAATTAGGCATATATCCCAGTACAGAACGCAAATAATATATCTCTTCCCATTAGTCACTCACTGTACATAATTTAGGATATAATTGGCCCTTCTATACAGCCAGTCACAATATCTATTTTTGAGTACAGAAAAACAGAAAGTGAAAGATATTACAACTGTGAGTTTTGTTTCAATCATTGAGGTCAGCTTTGCTGCTTATCATAAAGATGAGCTGATTACAGTTCAAAACACAGTATACCTGTATGCTTAGTCCTTTCTGAAATTACAAATTACCAGCTCTCAATTACCCCACATGAAAGCATGGATAATACTGTCCCAAGCGAATTACATGCTACAAAAGAAGAAAAAAGGAACGGAAAAAAAGCACAGAAAACAGAAAAGACAGTGAAAAAAAGGGTAAGGAAAAAGAAAAAAGAAAAACACAAAGCAAAAGAGGAGAAACTTGGCACCTCAGCCACACACTGTCATGTAGGCAGGCTGACATCATCATTGTAAAATTGGGAGGCCGGTTTCGTCTTTCCTGCAGATGTGGAAGCCTGATCACATTCCGTGGGCCTGTGCCACTTTTCATCAACATCCCTCCTTCACCCCTCCCTCGCACACCCTTTCTCCTGTGAGGAGACACCAGCAGAGGGTTGTGGGTATGTCTTTGTGTGTTTGGGGGATTCGTTGAAAGAAACTAAATAACACAAATATGTGTGTTTGTGTGAATAAAAGAGCAAAAGGGGAACTTAAGGTTAGTACTAGATGTGATGGAACTTCCCCAAAATCTTTCAGCGTGTTGGCATCCCTCAGGGATCCAGCTTGGGTCCTCTGCACTTTTTCCTGTACTGGCCCTTTAGTCTCTTCTGGTGTCCAGCACAGAGCTTGTATTCCCCAGGCCTGGCCCCCGAGCTGCCCCCTGGGCCTCCACCTGGGCCTGATTGGATCCTGCTGCTGCAGAAAGCCTTGATTTACGAGAGCGGAGCGCCAAGCCTCAGACACACAGCTGTGTGTCGGCAGGAAAGGGAAGTTGTGCATCACGCGGTGTGTGTTTTATGGGGGAGAGTCACGCCCTGATGAACCAAAGAGCACAAAATCAGACTCCATGATTGACAGGTGTCAGGGTGGCATCTCATATGAGCTGTTGTGGGACATGTATGCAATGTGGGACAGTTTTCAGCAAAAGACTGACTAATGTCAGCAAAATGGATTATTTTAATATCAATGGATAATATCAAGATTTGTATGGATGAAAGTATCATCAAAACATACTGCAACATTTGAGCTCTGATTTCAAAACAAACTCCAAAAAAAAAAAAAACGCATTTACTGAAACTAAGCTTAAAGAAAAACACACCTATTTATCATTGATTCAGTGAATGATTCAGTGACTCACTCATATAGACAGTCACTTGTTGTCACTTAAAAGTACAATATGTAAGAATTTTGGAATAAAACATCCAAAATTCACTTGAAGAGTGTGATATATTTCCTGCAGTTGTGTACTTACAATATCACAAAAGTATCCAAAGATTTTTTATTTCAGAGAAATTCCAATTTTAAATAAGTGGCCATCCTGGAAAAACAATGTCACCTGTCAATGACGCAATATCCGCTCTATCCTCGGTTTCCGTTCATACTGCCATAGACATGACGTAACCATAGCGACAGACGTGGACAACTGCATAGTGCGTAAAGTTTAGTGGCACGCAGTTCTTTATCTTTCAAACATAGACCATGGCAAGCAGACTTTGGGACAAATTGGAAAAATTACATGAGTAAAATCTGACAAAACTTGTGTTCCTGGCAGCAAACCACTATATTTCAGTTCACATGCATCTCAAAGGCACAGCAGCACAAAAGAGCTTGTTTAATTCTAAGCATATGAGTGAAGGTTGAAAAAATAATTTGACCTTTTATAGTACATACGCACCAACAAACATTTGAAATGTTCCATATAACATTAAAATCAAACTGTTTGGATAGTTCTAATGATCAAACATATGCATGCTTTTACAGTTTCATTTCTAAAGTCCTGCAAACTTCTTTGACACAAATACAGCCACAGTATTGTGCGGTGACATACAGGTTTCATCTGACACACTGAGCTGTACAGCATATGCTCCTTCAGACCAGGAGCAAGTGGGACGCACGTCCAGCAGAACCAATCCATTCGGTCAGGCCCTTTCAAATCCATTTCCTAATCGCATATCCCACAATTTCAACACATTGTCCACGTGCAGTTTCCGAGACAAGGGCTTCTTTAGCACAGCTAAACCTGCACGGATCATCATCCCCGTATTTCACCGTGAGTTATGAGCCATGCTCATCTTAACATATTTCAAATATTCCACATGGATCGCAGTACTAGGGTATGGCAAATTTAAAATTCATTCAATTTGGTGTGGTATTTTTGAGTCCCCATTGAGAGCTTCAGAAGCTCTGACTGATTCAGAGAATTAGAACGAACATGTCACTGCCAGTAAAAGTGCGTTCACGTCAAGACTGGGTTATGCATTAAACGTGCATGCGAGCAGTTTTTCCTCTTTCCTGCAATAAAATCAATTAGCCATACGTTATAAATCTAAAGATTGACACACGATGCAGAAATAAACTTTCCATGTACAGGGACCCTTAAAGTCAAAAATCTAGCCTGCGCCCGAGACACATGTTTCAGTACTTCTCCGAGTGTCAGATAAAGAGTTTGTCTGGAATACTCTTCGGATGACTTACGAGCTCAGCAGTTTCCTTTCCTCCGTCAGAGCTGTTGGCAAAATTTGCCCCGTGTTGCTAATCTGAAGCCAGCTTGTCACTTATAACTGCTCAGATTAAGATTTGGTAGGGGAAGTTTGATCCAAGCCAGCACGCAGGAACAATGGGCCTTCAAAGTTTCCTCCCTCAGTCTCTCTTCCACAGTATTTATGATGCTCAAATGTGAAGTAATTGGATAGGCAGAAGAAATACGATGTGCTCTGTCAATAGAAAAGTACGATGCAACGAAAGCTGTTGGAAAACTTCAGGACTCTATCTTTTAGCCCGGCGTAATAACGTGTTTCATCGTCCGCATTCTGATCCACACATCCTTCATGTGGTGAACCAGAGAACACTCCCGTGAGCCCCCCGAAAGATTAAGTCAGAGTCAAAGTAAGTCTTAAGTGGAGATGAGTCTAGTGGACGTGAACCGTCCTCCAGAGTCAAATTCAAGAATATCATACTGCAATAAGTCCTGGCTCCACACTTATTTGACTAATTCATAAAACTGCTGGACTCCCAGCAGAGCAGTGCCGGGTTGTGAAGAAGGGCCTGCATCTTGGGGGTATCAGTTAAAGTTTGGCTTTTTGCATGCAGCCTAACCATAGGATAGGCCCATCAGCGAGAGAAAAGCAGCAGAATCCACTGTGGATTTCCCGTGGGAGACGGGAAACAAGTTCAAGATTGCGTCGTGAGCGGCGCTCGCTTCTCTTCACGAATCACTGCTGTTGTCGTTCAGGTCGTTTCTCAGGAAGCGCTATCCAGATGGGAGCTGGAAAATCACCTCTGTTATTATACTCTGAGTCTCTCCATGTTGTTCTCAGTATAAATACCGCTGTGTAAGACTAACACAAATCTTAAGAGGAAACTTACCTGTCTAAGAGGTTCGATCCACATATGCAATAAAGAAGTCCTACTTAGTGCTGTCTGAAACCTAATATGCATCAATGGCCATTTGCCTTTTTTTCCGCCTGAGACACAAATGCTTCTTTAATTTGGCATTAAACAACAACATTTATGTCCACCACCAACATCTCATGGACATACACTATGATTAAACATTGAAAAACTGGTTCTTGGCTGTTCAAGTAGAATATTTTAAATTGTAAGCATAAAAGAGTTGGTGAGAGACTTATATTCATAAAAAACCCATAAAAAATCTGTTACAATACAATAAGATAAAACTTAAAAATACAACTTTTAAACAGGGCCTAAATTCTCTCAATCTCTGTTCAACAGTGGTAAAGACCAGCAGTTTCCTTTAAATCCATAAATTTATAGTGTAATTTATGGTGTACTAACTTGTAAATAGTACCACTGATATGCGTTCACCCCACAATCGCTCTGAAAACTAAAACAAACACATTAAAACAATATAATGTAATGTAGTCTAAACAACATAAATAAATAAGCTAAATTATAAATTACATTTATAGCCTATACACAGTATAAATGTAAGCAGACTTTATACAATTAATATTTAACTTTCATACTTGAAATAGCAGGTACTGATAAGAGAAGCATGTATTTATAGCAAACAATTGGCACAAATATCCAGTAGCACCTCATTGCAGTACACAAGATCCAGGGGGCGGAGTTATTTCCAGATCTAAGGATCCAATTCTAATCTGGGTCCAACTCCTCCCCCTGGATTTTGTGTTCTGCAATGAGGACCATCAACAGTTCTTTTAAAAATGGCTGTGTATTTGCAAAATGCTAATTTATTTTTACTTGCTATAGCACAATTCACACACACACAAACACACACACAGTCTATTTTGCCCCCTATAGGAGAAATTTGACAGCCTTCAAAAAGAAAAGAGAAAAATGTAAGCAATTTCCATCAGGAAACACAGCAAACACACTCATTTTTGAATAAAGCCTCACAGACTCCACCCACGGACAGAACAGCTTTTCTTTCCACACTGTGATGGAGACTAAAGCAGCAAACAGCTGGTGCTGTGAGGCTGGCCACATTCTCCAGCAGATCATTTTCACACGCATGCTTCAGCCTTTACGTTAACTGAGCCCAGCATCTCAGAGCCATGCCAAGAGGGGCCAACCACCTGCAGTGGCCAAGCAAACGCAGGCAAGATGACAATCAACACAAAACAAATGCAAAAGCTTTCCACAGAACGTCCGTAGGGATTCCACACTGACACCAGCTAGTGATGTAATAGCTATCTGTCCTGTCTCATTCATCACATTTGGAAATGAGTTTAGATATATTTGCCCACAAAAACGGTTTGGTTTTGTGTAAACTCTTTGAATCCTCAAACGTCAGTACTGTAGGGCTGCAACAAATGATTATTATTTTATTTTTGTATCGATTAATCTCAATTATATATTACAATCGACCAATCTTTAAATTTCTCAGATAAACCTATAAATTATAGTTGATTAATCCTTTGTTTAATTTACAATACCAATAAATAAAACTTCACAACTTCACTTTTCAACAGTTTATTCAAATATTTTTGCATAAAAAAATAATGTTGTCTCAAGATGCACACCAGTTATGTTTTTTTTTTTTTTTTAAGGCATGTTAACAAAATGCCTAATCCTGGCTTAATCTAAACCCTGTCTGTGCAGGCCTTAAGTTTTTTAAATAAAGTTCAGCTGGTTATATATTTTAATATTACAAATAAATGTATCACAATGACCATCAATGGTCATCCAGGCATTAGATTAAGCCAGGATTAGGCCTTAGTTCAATTAGGATATTTAACCCTCAGGTGCTCTTTGTCGGAGTCACACTTGTCAAATTCCTGGTCAGAAGTGACCAGACACCTAAAAATAAAAACTTTCAACCATCTCAGTAAAACCAATGCAATTTATTTTTGTTCAATAATATATATATATATATTTAATTTTGTATTTTGAGAAAATTTAATGTTACTTATTAATATGTATGCAATATTTATGGTCCATTTTTTGTGATTGAAAATAATACAAAAATATGTTTTATGATATGATTAATCGATGTTTTCCTATTTTTTTAAAAATACTTATCAATTATTTTTTTTTAGAGACCAGACCTTTTAAATCCAATTTTTGAAGTCAGATTAGCGCCATCTGTTGAGAGAAACTAAAATAAAACATGTAATTTTATGGTTTAACCAGTTGATGCCTGTATAGCTCTCTACAGAGAGGCTTGTGAATTATCTAGTTGTTTTTGGACAAAGTTACTTAATTTTAAGATGTGGAATTGAATGTATATTTTTTTTTTTGAAATTCTCAAATAATACTTTTTGCCATGGTTTATTAAAAAAAAAAGAAAAAAAATTTATGCAAAGTGTTTTTGCACTATTACAGTCAAACCGGAATACAGAGAAAGCATTTTGTTACAGGTAACATTACAATTCAATAAAAAAAAAAACCATAACAAATAAATAGTATTTTACTGATTTGTAGAGAATTTGTGTTTGTCAATTTCACACTCATTTTCTATGGTCGGTCACAATTCATTGGTGTGTATGTGTATAAAAAGTGTGTTGTGTGTGGGTGAGTGTGTTTATTTTGCACTCTTGGTGTTTTGGTGCTTGGTGTCACCCCTTGATTGTTGAACACTTTTTTTTCGGCATCATGGCCGATTTGTAGATCGTACGTACATACAAAAATTCTCAGACTTTTTGTGTTTTTGTCAATTTCCCATTCATTTCCAATGGTCGGTCATTTTTGACCGAAGACCACAAGTGTGACTATTTTTTTTTACGACCACTTAACCTGCTCGGATCATGACCTCAATTTTTTTTTTGTATACACATGTGTACACATACCTAATGCCATAAAAGTCACCAAGTTTCGTAACATTCCAATGAAGCTGTGATTTTTCAAAAAAGGAAATTTCAAAACAAAACAAAAATGTTTTGGTCAGAAATGACCGAAGAGCACCTAGCTTTTATAAACATGCCCTAGAAAAAAAAAAACATTACTGGTGTACATCTTGAGACAAAACAATGGCACTGACATATTTTAAGATATGGAAGTTGCTTTCAGTTAAAACAGCTTAAACAAGCTTTCTATTCTGACTTGACTTAAGCCTTGTCTGTGAAACCGGGGGCCAATGTGAGAAAAAAAAAAATCCCTAAATTTGACAATCCTAATAAATTGTGTATATAACATCAGAAAACTGGAGTGTTTGCTTGCAAAAATTATAAATAAAATCACAGACTCTTTCCATCTGAACTCTCTCATGCTTCGTGGGATGGGATCTTCATTCTTATTCATTTCCACGTGGCTGCATGCAGCTGTCTGTTCTCACAACATGCAGCCTTGCTAATTTTCCTACAGGGTGTGAGATTGATTGTGAACAGAAGAAAGTCCGGTGAATGGAGCACGCTGTCTGAAAGAGCTCTGAGCATGCCTTAGGGTGATGAAGCTCCTGTTTTGGCCGGACAACTTATGTTTGTCTCTCCCTAAAGCTTATGGCCCAACGCCAGACCAAGGCACCCTACATAGCACAGTTTGCTATGTCTAATGAGCGCATTTATCTCATTTTCGGGACAGGACGGCAAATCATTTACACTAGCAGATTCCTCTGACCACAGCTGGGCCAGAGTCTTAGAGCAACCCCCCCACCCGGTTTAATTCACTCATCCATATTCTCTCATATTATTACTCAGGGTGTCAAGTAGCAGTTAAGCTGCTTCTAGTTTTGAGACTAGACCTACTTTAAGGGTCATGGAGCAGTATTTTCAGGCTGGAAAAGTTTTCAAACACGTCTTTCTTTGAAAAAGGGAAGATCAAGACGGCTATTAGAACTCTTTAGAGTTCAAAAGAGGAGAACTGCGTTCCTCATGGAAAAACAGCATAGTAGACAAAAGGCACTTTTGAGTCCATGTTCTCACGGTCTTATTCATGAAAATGCAATCTGTTGGACACATTTTTAAGTGTATTAATCTCCTTGCGTTGTTTAACAATTATTCAACCAGGTGGCATTCGTTAAGTAAATATGTCATAAGCATGTAATAATTGAATAAAAGATTTTCAAGAAAAAAGACATTTGTTAGTTTTCAATATATAACTCCAAATGACGGTCGGACATTAGTGGAACTTAATGTGATGAACTACTCCAGCGGTTGTTCTGTAGGACACCTGTGTGAACTCAAGAGGAACTGACTTCATACATCCACTGAAACAGGACCTTGGGACCGGCTGATTAAAAGTAATTGCAAAAATGGCTCAGAAAAGTGAGTCACTTTTTTTTCCTTTTCTTTTTGCAAATTCCATATGGTTTGATATCTTATTAATTTAATGCAAGGAAGTTTTTTTAAGCATGACGTAAGTGTCCAGAAATGTATCAAAATACCTTTTGGGGCCACTGTATGTTCTAAATAAGCTGTTCATAGACATTTTAGGCTGTAAATATGCTCATGGTGTTCTTCTACAAATTCAGCTCTGTTTGAAATTATGGAGCGGATCTTCGCTCAAAGGAGAAGAGAAGCACAGCGGCGTTTCACATGTTTCCCCAGAATGACATAAATCAGCAAGCACTTCGTTATGAAACAGTCATAATGAAAACTGTAGGAACGCCTTGAATTTAACCAGTGAATCTTCAGTGGGATCAGCAGTCAAATTAAGGCCGCATGGGGAAGAAAGGACACCACCTTGATACACGAGGAAGCGGTGAAACTGTATATCCGCGAAAATTTCAAAACTGATGTCAGGTAACACGACCACCTGAGTACTTGAATGAACAGCTCTAGCGAGCATTAACAAGTGTTCATCAAAAGCCTGTGACTTTGACAGATGGCATGAATTATCACCACAAAAGTCATCTAAAATATTTCACTCTTTGTTTTGGTTACAACCATTTCATGCAACAATAAATAAATAAATAAATAAATGAATAATTCTGCCACACTGCTTTAACAACTAGCTATCAATGCAAGATGTCAAATAACAATTAATGAATGAATAAATAACTAATTAACACAACATGTACACTGCAAAGTGCCTTGCCAAACCACACTTACCAAGAGGCTCAAAACATGTTTTTAAAAGAACGGTTTTGCGACCCTACAGAGGATAAGTGGTTTGGAGAATGGATGGAAGATTTTTTTCTAAAAAAAAAAAATTAAAAAAAATGTATGCAAAGTATTGGCCAAAAGTATTTGCATTTATCGATCAGCACATTATGTAATTAATTCAATAATTAAAAATAATTAATTCCCAGTCCAATTTCTCACATACAATGTAAACCTACAGCTTTACTCATACAGTCCACAATTTCAAAAGATACTGTTTAACATTAAGCGTTTCCCACCAAACCGCTACCAGCTCTGGAATCCTAGAGTGTCAGATTATTTTACACACTGCGGACGAGTCCAGTCCAACCACAGATCCCTGGCAATTCCTGTGGTAAAATCACTTCAAACAGAATTTCCCCATCAGAGGACCACAGAAGCAGACCGCTGCTGAAGCCCTGAACATCAGGGATACACGCACATTTCAACAGGTGATATGAATTGGAATGCAAACTCAAACTACTGATCAACAAGCAGACATTTTATCCTGCTTTTGCAACAGTGCGCTTGCGGGTTTGTGGTGTGATTTAAAACTCGCATAATCCAATCACGGCTTTCTCTTACTTTTGTTTTTTTTGGGAGTCTCATCCCTCTGAGGGTGTACAAGAGAACAGCTTCACCTTCAGCCAACACCACTGAAAGATCCAATCAGTCATCTGAGCTTCAGGGATCTGTAACGAATGAACAGTGAAGACAGCCAAAATGGTATAAAAACAAATATAACAGGTATAAAGAAAGATGGTGTAGTTAAAGACAGCCGTTGAGGAGATTGGATCAAGAACACCAAGTAGTCGAAATTTAAACTCGACTCTTTCCCTCGAAACGGATGGAAAGGACCGTGGGGATGCTGAGGAGCCCAGCTTCTAAGCGCCCACTCCATCTGTCTCATGTTACCACAATTTCTTTAATTGGCCCAATTGAAGCGCAGTCATTGATTGGGGCAATTCGTAGACAGGGCAAACATCTCAACCTCCTCAATTATCTCATTGATTACAATAATGCAGAAAATTGCCCGCGGAGAGCTGGACAGTAAGTCAAACACCTGGCCGGAGCATCAAACTCCACCGTTTAGATGCAGAAGTGTGGAGATGAAAAGAGCGCAGCTGTCAAACCACACTGCAGAAAAGAAATCCGAACAATTCATCACTTCTTCTCGCCGACTGGAAGAGCTCATTCTCGGTCGTGCGGGAAACATCATCTGTTTATCTCACTGTTGCATTTTGTTCCGTTTCCAAAGCGCTCATTGCTGGTGTATTCAAATATTTAATGGAAGAATGCTGCTTCGTTTCCATTACAAACAGCTCTGTTTTGAACCGTTACCAGATTGACATTTTTGTTCAATTAGAACAGATTGTTTAGTAGGAAAAGGGTGACAGCAAAATGACCATGTGGTGATCTGAGTCTTCGTCGGTTGCTAAGCTCGCAGAGGGTCAATGTTTTATTGTATCAGAGATAAACTGCAACATCAGATGGAAGAATTTAGGCATTGTTTACATTAGCTGTGCCCTCCTAATCCCCATTACCATTGAGGAATTCACAAGATGGCTTCCAAGCACAACTCAAAACACATGGATCCGACAGGAGGAGCTCATAAATTAAGCAATGACTTCATTTTGTGCTTCTCAGAGCTGCTAAACTTAGAAAAGAGGTGGGGCTGTGGGCACGGACACTGTCACTTCAATATGTTTTATTCAAAACGAGACATGAGGGATGTATTGTTGTCTGGTCTTGTTCAAAATGAAAGAGAAGAGAAGAATGTGACCCTTCATCAGCATATGAAATCTTGTCTAAAAGACCGCTTTAACAAAACCATTGTATTTTCTCAAGATTTCCAGAAGAAGCTTAAAGTATCTCTTAGGCTACAGAGACAGTCACAAAATGTCTTCAAGATGTCTTCCATCAATCCACAACTAAACAATATTGGACCAACTTAAAGGAAAGAAAAAAAAATCACAAATGAGATCTTTAATATTGCGAAGACAGAAGATTTTTTTGTACTTATTGGCATTTTGTCTTGTTTTCCAGTTCAAGTATCTAAACAATCTTGAATGAAGATAGAAAAAGTAAATGACTTAAGAAGTCTTGTCCCCCCCCCTCCCTCCCCAAGCAAACAGCATAAGAACTTCATTCAAAAGGAAAGCAACTCGCTTAATTTTGATATTCATTTAAAAAAAAAAACAAGACGTAAAATGTAAATGTAACTTGATTTAAGAATGTTTAGATATTTGTTCTGGAAACATCTCCAAGACCACATCATGTGTTAAACTCCTCTCCTAGAGAACCATTGTCCTGGAAATTGCAGCTCCAACCAGCACTAAAATACCTGCCTGGAAGTTTCTATTATTTGCTGGTTCGTGTGTTCTAGGGTTGGAGCTAAACTCTGCAGGACATTGGCTCCCGAACTAAATTTGACACCTCTGTTCTAGACCAATGAAGCCCCTTTCACACAGATTCCAGAAAATACACGGATAATGTGACCCGGCATTTGTCCTGGGATTGTTTGATTTCGGTTCATTCACACTGCCAGTGATTTGCCGGGATCTATGAGTGCGTTCACACACAATCCGTAAAGATCCCAGAAAGACACATGACGTCAGGATGAGACGTGTAACATACGCGTCGAAAACATGTACATGTGCATACCGTTTCACAAAGTTGGTGAACGATCTCCGCTTCAGCGCGGATAGTGAGGAGCTCCTGGTCTCTGCTTCGTTCCAGTTTGCAGACATTTGTTTGTCCTTTCTTTGTTAATGACGAACACAAACTTTCTTCTAAGAGCAACAGAGTTGCGCGATGGCGTGAGCGTCATCACTATGACACACCCCTTACAGCATTAGTCCTGGCTTTTGTTCACACAGCGCGCGTTCCGTGACTGATTCCGGCAATGTTACTAGGTCCCCAACACGGCATCGTTGCCGTTATCAATCCCGGGTCGTGTTTGCGTTCACACAGAAGGCATTCTGGCAATTTCCCGGCAATTTCCTGGGATCAACGCGC
This sequence comes from Cyprinella venusta, assembly GCA_038021265.1. NCBI lineage: Eukaryota > Metazoa > Chordata > Actinopteri > Cypriniformes > Leuciscidae > Cyprinella > Cyprinella venusta. The sequence continues at coordinate 21,127,905 of CM075869.1, read as the reverse complement.
TGTGTGAAAGGGGCTTGATATTATGGAGAGAATGAAGACTTATGTGTCCTCTAGATTTCCAGAAGAGACCTTAACAATTTCAAAGTCAAACACTTCTCAACATTTTCCAAGACCATATTACATAAGTAATCTACAAGAATCTCTATACTCTTACTGTGTCAACAATTGTCTCATATGAGCGTGCTTTTCTCCTTATAGGTGAAGCACCAGAGTCGATACTAAAATGAAATATAACCGAGATTCCATTAAGTATCCTTAAATATGAAAGGAGGAAACATCTGAGCAATACAATTTTCCTCAAGGCTCATTTTACAAATGATTTTAGTATAACAACCACATATGCCACGTGCAGATGAAAACCACAAAACGCGATTGGATAAAGAATGTGCTACACACCAATCAGAGAGCACGTTACTGGCCAGGCAGCAGTGAGAGCATTCACATGTGTTAAAGATTTTAAAGACGCTGGCTCTGTGTATGTTTACAAAAGAGTAGGTCCTCATTAATGGATCATTAGTCATATACACAGTAGTTTGATTTGAATGTCCTCTATTTATCTGTGTCAACACTTTTTACTCGGAGAGGGCTCATGAGAACACAGGCATGTCATGTGTTGTGTGTTACTTTAGCGTGTACATTTACCTTGCATCGTTGTGCCTGGTAAAGATTTTAAAGACTCTGGCACATTTCATGTTTTTGTAGGTCATTCATCTGATCATTTGTTATGTGAAGTGGTTTAAGTGATGTTTGAACCAGTTGGTCTTTCCATTCGCACAGCAAGAGACGAAAAGTCAATGTAAATATTTAAATGTCTTTAAATATAACTGTACTGCATCAATGCACTCTTATATAACAGAATTTCATTTGTGTTCTACAAGACAGCGATTCAATTCATCATCATTAGGGGAGCACAAATATTTTGAGAAATGTTTTTATGTAATACAATGATGTTGAAAAGTCCAATGTTGTTTTCAGTGTTGAGTTACAAAAACAGTTGAAACATTCTTTAAAATATCTTCTTTTTGTGTTCCGGAGAAGAAATAAAATTATACAAGTATCAAAAAGCATGAGGTTAAGTTGATGATTTTGGGGCTGATCTAACCCTTTCAATGTTTTTGATGCGAATTTCTCCCAAATATTCTTAATTGTGGATAATATATCCCTACTTTGAAATATTTCTTTACTATCTGAGATGCATCGACTCTCCACCACAGGATGTGTGTATTCATAATCGCTGTAATGTGCATGTCACTTTGTGTTTAGAAACACCTGCACTGGCCATCTCTGCCTGCTGAGTTCTCATTATACAATACGAATCCTCTGAATCTCCCTTTGGACTGTGCTCCAGAGACCACACACACACACACACACACACACACACACACACACACACACACTTGTAAACAGACTGTTCTATTCCTCAGACAGGAAAAGCATACACAGTTTTATGATACTTGTGATGTCAGTCTGACTCCAAACTTCAGCTGCTACTGCCTGGGAACAAGCAGAGTGAGCCAGAGTTCACAATAGGTCAGAACAACAGCACCGACACTCCTTAACACTCAATAACAAACCAAGACAAAGCAGCAATTAGCTGTGGTCACAAAATGAGAGATGCCCATCACATCAGAGTGATCAGAGTGTAATAATAATCTGAGTAATACATATTGCAGATATGTATTTATTGTGTGTATTTATTGTATGTATTTATTATTTATGTATTATTTTAATGTTTAATGATGTTTAATGTTTATCTAATTAAAAATAATCTGTAAACGGCTATACTGGTCAAAAGTTTGGGGTCTGTATGATTTATGCTTAACAATTGGCTGAAAATATATTAAAACATATTTTAACTATTTAAAATCAATTTTGTTCCTGTGATGAAATCTGAATTTTTCAGGGTCATTCTCTAGTTTTCAGCGTCACATGATTCACCAGAAATCATTTGAATATGTTGGTTTGGTGCTCAAGAAACATTAATTAGTGCTATCATCTGTTGGTCTGCTTAATATTTTGTGAAAATCTTTTTTTTTTTTTTTAGGATTCTTTCTTAATGAAAGTATCCTGAAAAACATTTACTTTCCCGAAGAAAAAAACTCTACTGTCACGTTTGATCAATTTAATGCATCCTTGCTTAATTTCTTTTGAGTATTTTTTATTAATATATACACTGACCTAAAGGATTATTAGGAACACCATCAATACTGTGTTTGACCCCCTTTCGCCTTCAGAACTGCCTTAATTCTACATGGCATTGATTCAACAAGGTGCTGAAAGCATTCTTTAGAAATGTTGGCCCATATTGATAGGATAGCATCTCGCAGTTGATGGAGATTCGTGGGATGCACATCCAAGGCACGAAGCTCCCGTTCCACCACACCCCAAAGATGCTCTATTGGGTTGATATCTGGTGGCTGTGGGGGCTATTTTAGTAAAGTGAACTCATTGTCATGTTCAAGAAACCAATTTGAAATGATTCGAGTTTTGTGACATGGTGCATTATCCTGCTAGAAACAGCCATCATGGTGTACATAAAGGGATGGACATGGTCAGAAACAATGCTCAGGTAGGCCGTGGCATTTAAACGATGCCCAATTGGCACTAAGAGGCCTAAAGTGTGCCAAGAAAACATCCCCCACACCATTACACCACCACCACCAGCCTGGACAACACCTTACCATACCAATTTGAATTTCAGTATATGTATTGTTCTCCGGTCAAAACATTGGTGATGACAGATTTTGCATAATAATCATGTAAAGTCTAAATCTGTGATTATAAGGCGAAGAGTTTCATGATGGGCCCAGTGATGTATGTTAACATAACGGTTCTAAACTGACAGCGCAGTCTCATCCCAAGACGTCGGTCATACAACTGACGCTTTTGACCTTACGTCAACATCCGCCGTTTTAGGGTACCCTTAAACGTTGGTTAGATGACGTTATCTAATCCTAACCCTACCCCAGACCTAAACCTACACCGTCACCTAACCGACGTTAAAGGTAAAGCGTCAGTTGGATGACGCCCCAGGATCGTCATCTAACCGACGTTTAAGGGTACCCTAAAACGGTGGATGTTGACGTATGGTCAAAAGCGTCAGTTGTATGACGTCTTGGGATGAGACTGTGTTAAAACTGAGGGCTGCAACCTGAAAGTGGATCACAGGTCCAATTCCTGACAACAAGGGGAAAAAAAGCTAAATGTATGTCATAAAATGCAATTAAGCATATAATAAGGAAATGGTACGCTAAGCAGGCAACATAAATAGCCTTTTCAACTTTTAAGAGGGAGTAGAAAACTCTTTCGGCATCTTTTATTGTTGATTTCAAAGGTTTTGCAACCAAACAAATCCTGCAGTATTTTGGCACAATTTCATTAAGCCAGTTAAATTAAGCAGATGCCAAAATGGAACGATTGCATAGTTTGCCCTAATGCTTAGAAACCATTAACAAAACCATGAAACAAGATAATAAATATGGTTTGTGATGACCACACAACAATTATTGGTAGCCAAAAGCACAAATTCATCGAAATTCAAGAGACATCTTGAAACCCTGTCTAAAATGGTCAATTATCATATCATACGTCATGTTGAAAATTTTGCATACTGTCGTGCCGATGCAGTTCATGGTAAAATAATACATTTTTTTATTTTTTATTTTAAAGACACATCTGTTTACTGTGTTCGGATACGTCCTCCTGTGCAATTCCTTACCCTTTCCTGTTTTCAATTTTTATCGTTCCTTCCAAATCTCAAGCTCATCTTCTGTTTGCGTGTATAGGCATGTATCTGTGTTTGTTAGGTACATGCTGTTCTCCTGATGCAAAACAATGGGAGAGGATTTACATGATTTCGTCTTGCTATTAATTAGTGAGCTCATTTATTTTGGAGATGGGAGGAATAACAGGCCTTCCACTCCGGCCTAGATTTACTGCGTTCGCTTTCTATGTGCTGCTTAGAAATCTGAATGAAATCCAAGTCTAGCTTTCGGCTTTCTGGGTCTGTTGTAACACAGAAGAAATTAAGGCAAAATGTGATCTGTTAGTTTTGGCAAAATCAGCTGTTCCTAAATCACAGAATGTGTCTATTTTTTTTTTTATTTAGCCCAGGTGTAAAAGTCCAGGATATGAAGATTCAACCCTACACATGAGGATGGGCCAATATTAAATGCTGCGCTACATAACTCACAAGGTAGATAAATTACACGTCGAATACAAAATTAGGAAGTACTGTTCTCCTTGAAAAGCCTCCATGAGAAGTGTCTCATTTCCAACTGAGTTAGAGGAAAGTTTGGGAAGAGTGTGTTCATCTAATTCTGTCAATTGCTTACTGTGAGGGTCATCTGCCTTTGTTTATTTCACAATGATGACTTGCTGAATCTACAGTACAATAACCTTATCATTGCGCAGCTACTCTGCAAATAAGTGTGGACATTAATTGACTTTATAATTTAACCTATATTTTGTCTATTTTCTAGAAACAAAATAATCCATTACAAAGTGTAAACACTACATCAATATTAAAATAAAATATTAAAAGGAAACAATAACTTAGACACAAGATGCCACCAGTTGTGTTTGTGTTTTCTTTCAAGAGAGATGAGTCTGCATATATATCCATGGATGATGGCGAATATTAGGAAAAAATTGACTACTGAATGTCACAACTGACCAATGTGATTTTCAATAGATAAGATTAATTATGTTAACCATAAAAATCCTCTGATTTTAGATGAAGAACTTATCACACTTCCCATTTTTATGTCTGATGGTGACTAACTTTCCATTCTAGATCAAACAATAAACCAAAATAAATCTTACTTCCTTTCATTTAGGATGTAGCCATCAGACTTTCGAAATGATCAAACCCTCTAACAAACTTTTGACTCAATGTAACCTTGGTCAATGGAACTTTGAAAATGAACTAAACATTCCGTTCTTGTATTGTGAAATGATTGACTGAAATATTAATGTTTTTTGATGAAACAGAATATTTTTGCTGATGTCACTAACTTGCTTTAAACAATTTAAACAATCACATTGATAGAACGTGACATTTTTAGTCATGATGATTCTATTTTGATGTGTCTGGCTTTATCCTATAAAGTCTGTTGTATTATTCTTTTGGGTTCTCTGATATCGAGAACTCCCGGCCGTAATAAAAAGCATAATCCTTTAATAACTCAAGTCTGTCATTTAAGCGGCGCAGCAAGAAAACAAGTAAGTTAGAATTATCGACTCGGCTGTAGTCGACTGGAGACTCGCTGGAGTGTGAACTTATCTAACATAGAAGCGTAAGAGTATAAGTTATGCTAGTATAGTTACAACACCAATCAGAAGTCAAGTATTACATAGCAGTGTAAAAAGGGTTTATAATGACTTCTTTTTCTGGCAACATTTGAGACCTAGCTTGGGCTAAACAGAAATCCATTTAGGTTTGTTTGGTTTGACAGCCAGTGTTGAGATGTGTAGGGTGGTGTCATCCTCAGATGGAGAGTTCACAATGTTCTTTCTTCTAATTAATCAACGTTATCTCTCTGTTCTCTGTTTCAAAAGATAACAATCCACATAACTACACTTAATAGCATCCTGCATCACTCTCTGGGGCTTCTTGGATGTTATTTTCATGCACTTTTGGACATTACTTTTGTAATATTTATATTTTGTTTAGTTGAAAATGTGAACATTCTGGAAAGACCACTGCTATAAATAACATAATGAAGTAAATTCCATATTCTTCCAGAGACACAGATGCTCTTTCTGTGATGGTAAACAAAGAGAGAGGCTGTAACAAATGCTGATACAAACAGAAACGCAAAACACAAAAAAAAATGCAGGAAAAGAGAGAGAGAGAGAGTCAGGGAGGAGGGCTGTTTTTGGATACATTTGTTTTATGTGTGGATGCGACACAGCATTGGAATGCATTGGACCAGAATACAGTTCTCCAGGGTTCGGCCGTAACACAGGAATGTTTCGGAGCATAGCTGCACTCATCCGTCAGCGCTGCAAGCCCACCCGCCTCCCCCCCCTCTACATTAGCTGCTACTTATTGCACTGGCATTAGCAGAGAACTGGAGAACACAGCTAATAAATTACTTTGCTTTCAATTATTTTCCCTCCCATATTTCAGCCCAAGGCATGTAAAGTAAACAGTGCGAGAACGAGAGGGGGAGAGAAAGAGGTTTTCTTAAATCGACCCCAGTAGCTGAGAGCCTCAGTGCAGTTGAGCTTGTAAGAGTTTATATGGCGGTGCTGCATACTGTCACTTTTATGAGTGTCTGTAGTCCATGAATTCTGCTCTAATGTAAACCCATAAACTCCCAGCACTCACAGTGGAGAGAACAGAAAAAAAAAGAAAAAAAAAGTTCAGGAAATATGCACTCATTGAGTTTCATAAAATTCGAAAACTTTTGTTTATGCTTTTAACTTTTACATCTGAGGAGGAAAACAATGGAAAAAATCAATTGAGAAAGCAGGCAAAGTGAATGTTCTGAGTTCTGCACTTTTATATGCTCTGCTCCCTCTGATAGTTAATTGTGGATGAGGAAACGTAGGGAACGTAATCTGATCTCAGGTCAGGGCTTTTGGGCAGCAGCCTCCCATTACAGTGGACGTTCCCACCGTAAAGCTGCTCGAACCTCTGCTCAACTGCACATTCATCCCGCAAATATTCACTAATCTTTCAGATTAACCACAAAGCAATTATTCTCTCCTTCTTTTCCACATCCTGCTTTCTAGTCAGACCAGAAGGAATGCCTGAAAAGTCTTCTATAGCTTAATAAATTCACTCCTCACACATTTGGACATGAAACTCAAAACCCATAGAGCGGCCTTCGGGAAAGGATACCCTATGCGATTCAACAGCTCTACAATTATATCAGAGGGAAGAGAAAATAAATAGTTCTGTGTGGAAGAATATCCATAACCAGTAACAAAAAAAGCTCTTCAGTGATGATGAAATCAGACAGATTGATGGTATTAGAAAACGGAAAGAATATTTACATGTATAATCCAGTGGTATGTATACAGTGGCCCCATTTATTGTATCCCCCACACACACACATACACTGTATCCAGAAAACACAACCATTTTCAACAATGACAATCATGCAAATCAGCAAATTAGAATGATTTCTGAAGGATCATGTGACACTGACTGCTGAAAATTCAGCTTTGCCATTACAGGATTAAATTACATTTCACAATCTATTAAAATAGTAAACAGTTAGTTTAAATTGTAATTTCACAATATTACCATTTTACTGTATTTTTTATCAAATAAAAGCAGCCTTGTGAGCATATACAGAACTTATTTTGAATGACAGTGTATATTAACAAACTATAGCACCCGTACAGAAAACTTTAAAAAAAAAAAAATAAATAATAAAAAATCGAAAAATACATTTTTAGTTTTTAAAATATAAAACAATGAATGCAAAACTATTTGGATTTACTATTTCAATACAAATAATGATTTTTATTTGTGAAGAAATAAAGCACACTTTTGCACACAAAAAATATAAGAAAATAAAATAAAAGTTTAAATCGTTAAAACAAAAGCTATTTGGATACTTGTACTAAATGAGAGATGTACTATACAATAGACATTCAGCATACTTGTAGAGCACTAAACGCACTAATACATATACAACAAAATGGTGAAATGAGACTTGCCAAAAGTGAAACATGTTTTATGTGATGAGCTACACCTGGAGTTCATGGACACTCAATGGAAACTGACTTTACTAAAAAATTACCCATAGACAAGCTGATTAAAAGTAATTGCAAAAATGTCTCAGAAAAGAAATGTTAGTTCTGAGAACACCTGCATTATCTAGATTTAGATTCAACTAGGTTTGACATTTTGTTATCTAATGCAATGACATTCAAACATTAAGTTTGATTAAGTGTCCACACTTTTAGGGGCCACTATGCTACGTTGGCATTTTGGACATCACACTACAGTCTTTATTATTATCAGGTGGTGTTTTTGTAGAAATAGCTAGAACCTTTGGTGTAATAAATTCAAATGAAGGATCACAGCTACCTCTGATGGTGCTTTACACATATTGTCAACAAGTTCCTCCACACCCCAAGGCCTCTTTCTCTTTCATTTTATACACATTCCACTCCTGTGTCATTACTCAGTGTTTCTGAATTTCAAGTTAAATGCCACTTTCCTCAGATAACTGATACCGATCTCCTGCACATGGGACCTGTTTACACTGGCGCAGATGGATCTTGTGCAGCCAATACACCTGTACACACACACCAAAAGACATACACACATGCTCTGAAAGTACTCTCGTGTACACCATTAAAGGTTTCATATTGTGTGTGTGTGTGTGTGTTCACTCCCTGACATCAATCTGGCTACTGGCTGAGTCTGTACAGATGGGACTGATTACTACACACACTCTCCACAGGTAGAACTCACTCTACATCAAACACCAGCAGAACATACACACATACATACATATGTACCGAGTGCACTACATCACACGGAACGACATACATATTATATGCTCTTCATCAAACTTTAAAGCATGCCAGCACACTTGCACATATGCGCAGATATTTTCATTGTGCTCTCCTTCTAAGGTGGAAAATGTGAGGTTTTCTTTTAGGAAGAGAATCAGCCAGGCTAGTCCTTAAGAAAATATTTATTTTAAATAATAATTACACCTTACAAATAGGTTATATATGTTTATATTGAAGCTAACAAGACATAACAACGAACAACACTTTTACAGCATTTAATCAGCTTGGTTAATGGTAATATATATTTTAATATTTTATGTTTCATGAATTAATATGAATTACTGACGAAGAATGGGATATTGATTAACCTATATAGATTGACAAGCTGTAAATATTGCTGTTTTTTCATGATACCTAATGTATTAGCTATAATGTAATTAACCTTATTGTAAATGGCAAAAAAACAACAACAAAAAAAAAACTATGTACCAGTAGCATATCATTCAGTGTTTTACTGTTTTCTAATGCATAAGAAAACCATACCAAGCTCCGTTTCTCATCTGGTAACTGGATGCATAAGAGCATCCAAACAGCATGATTTACAAGCACTGTTACTGCCAGCAGTATAATCATTTATTATTCTCTGCATGCATGCCAAGATCCTCACACACACACACACACACACGCACACACACACACACGCACGGAACACATACCACCAGACCTTTGACGATCTGAGTGTTACACTTTTTTGGGGTGGTGTAGGCTAGTAGTTAAACATCTAACTGGCAAAATGTTTAAACTATGTAATGTAAAAATCTATGATCCAGACTTTTAAGCCACTTTTTGGATTTTTGGAGTCATCAATAGACAGAATAAAATGATGAGTATTATATCTGTAAATAATTGATGTACAAATGAAATACCACCCCTTAAATAATTATGAGGTTTAAATTAAATATGATTGAACTTTTTTTGCGGATGGTTTGTGCTGCAGTGATTTATGCCAGATTTCAACACCAACTCTAAACATTCAACCAACAAAAAGCTGGACAGCGTACTTATACCCATATCCAAAAATATTCACATGCAAGTCAATTTGTAAGATAATTATTAGGATTATAAATGGAGTTTACCCAACAAGTCCAGAGAAGTAATATATATATATATATATATATATCAAACTTTCACTCTGTCTCTCTCTAAATATATTTTTAAATATTATACCACTTGCTTTTTGTATTCATTACTTTAAACTGTCACGTTTAACAGAACTAAAGAAAACAGAGAGAACGAAGGACTGAAAAGGGAAATGGGAGAGTATGCCGTGAGAACTCAGCACTCCTGTCATTTACTCAGAGAGAGATTGTTAGGGTTTGTCTAATTCTTTTCTAAGCGCCTGTTAAAACCTAATACTTGCTCCTTAAAAACCTGTTAAAGAAACATCAACTTAGTGAATCAGGTCATGTCCGTCTAAGACAATATAAAACTTTAAGTAGATGAAGATGTTAGAATAAATTACTTGGCTGTTATCTTTCCAAACTAGAGAACATCCATGCATCTTTTTTGCACGCATGCTTCTTTATTTTGGAACTACTGAACTGTTTAAATAGCATACGCCTTATTCACGGCAGCGCCATTTTTGATTTTTAATGAGAATGAAAGCGAGGCTGTGAGGGATAGACATACATCTCTTCAATGGGCCGTACTGTTATTTAAAGTGTTTTCAGATTGCTCTGTTTATGAAACACTGGAAAAATATCTTTTCAAGAAATTTCAGTTAACAAAAAACTCCCGACAATGTAAGCTGTGAAAAAATCGTCAGTAATTTGAGCTTTATTCAGCTTTTTAGAGCGGATGCCATTGGAAACACGGTAAGTCTATCCCTCACAGCCTCACTCTCAAACCTGTCATGGCGCTGCTCTGAATAAGGTCTATAGAAGGCCCTTTAAGGACTCTGTGATATTTTCCTTGACATAAGGTTTCTGATTTCCTGGCAAATTAAATCCTATTTGCTCTGAATCCCCTCACCAACATGCACATGTAGGTTTCTAATGAGGTCTCATGATATCTTGCAATTTCCCATTTCAGACATCCTCCAGAGAAGCATTTTTTTGTCATTTCACAAGGGCCTCAGTACAACTGATGCAAACACCAATTTAATAAAACATAATTTAAAATGATGGATCTCAGGTTACTTTGAAACCCCGCCAATGTGACAAAATAAAAGAGGAAGGAAAAGCGAAAACGAGAGAGAGAGATGTCTGTAATGTCTCAATAAAACGTATGTTCAGAGTTTAAAAGTCCCTTGTGTTTGTAGGTCATTTTGCTAAATAAAAGCAAAGAGGAAGAGAGAGTTTTCAATAGTACATGGGAGAATTCTCACATTTCGTGAGCTCACAGACATGCTACTCTGAGCAACGGAACTTTAACAAATCTGTGACAAATCTATTCAGTGAGTTTTAAACATGTATTTCACACGTCTGTTAATCCCACCAGCCTAAAACACAACACCCGAAAGAACAAGTGAGGGACCGGTTGTCAAACCAATCGAAATAAATGTATTTAGCACTTGCTCGTGTCCTGGGCTGACATGATAAAAAGACAACTTAGCTATTTCTTTCATTTGAACCTTTTGTTGATCACTTTGTTCAATTTCTGCAAAATTGAACTGGGTTGGTGTTTCCCAAAAGCATCGTTAGCCATCTATGATCGCAAGTTCCGTTGTTTTCAGCATAGTTCAACGAGTCTGTGTTTCCCGAAACCATCGTTCCACCGAACATTCACATTCCAAACTGCATCGCAAAGTTTGCGACCTGTAGTTAGACACATAGTTTCTTGTTTACAAGACGTGGGCTTAATAAATCATTAACTTTTGTCAAAAAATATAAAGAACCGTTTTTGAATAGTGCGCAATTGCGAAAGTGCTCTATGTAAGAATGAGCGAGCCTTTGATTGAATCTGGAAATAAAGCAAAATAACTGAGAAAACGAGAATTAGTCCCCAGATGCCATGTTCGTAATTTATTGCAAACCATCTAGAATTAATTTGATCTCAAATGTATTCATTAAAAGAAGTAATTACTCCACCACCTGTGTGACATCATTACCAATGTGAATGAAAGACAAATTTGCGACAATTCAGTTTCAGGAAAACAGTCGTGACTAGCTAGTTTATTTCTTCAACGATGCACTGTACTACGGTAGTTAAGCAGCGAGTTGTGTCGTTGTACAGAAAACACAACCCTGGACAGCTCCATCCACAGGGAAATCATACAGGGATAGTTCACCCCAAAATGAAGAAATTGTCATGAATGAATCCCCCTCATGTCGTTCCATACTCGTAAGACTTTCTTTCATCTTCAAAAAACAAAGGAAGAAATTTTAAATGAAATATGAGCAATCCACACAACTACTTTGTTGAACTTTGTGGCAAAAGTTCACAAAGATATTGTAAAATGGTTTAGTCAACATTTTGGGAAGATATTTGAGCAATGTATTGTCTGTTTGAGGGTAGGCTCATATTGTTTTAAAATTCCTGCTGTATTTATTACAGTTCTTGTTAAGATCTGGCAAGGGACAACAGGTGGAAAGTAGCACGTGTAGCTAACTCTGGCTTGTTTGCAAGTAACTTGTTTGTAATCAATAAGCATTGTCCCTATCAAATAAAATAAATGAAATGATGAACATATTGAATTTAGGATTTTATTCACATATAAAAATGCATAACACGATAATGAAACTCATTGGTTCTTGCAGAATCTCAAACGCACTGCATAACACGAAAAATGAACCTAATTGATTCTTGTAGAAGCTCAAACAAGCTGCATAACATGATACTGGACCTCATTGATTCTTGCAGAATCTCAAACCTGCTGCCTAACAAGATAATGAACCTCATTGGTTCTCACACAAGCTCAAACACACTGCATAACACGATAATGAACCTCACTGGTTCTTGGAGAAGAACAAACATGCTGCAAAACACGATAATGAGCCTCATTGGTTCTTGCAGAATCTCAAACATGTGGCGTAACATGATAATGAACCTCACTGGCTCTTGCAGAAGCTCAAATGCACTGTGTAACATGATAACGAACCTCATTGGTTCTCACAGAAGCTCAAACGCGCTGTGTAACTAATGAACCTCATTGGTTCTCACAGAAGCTCAAACGTGTTGCGTAACAAAATAACGAACCTCATTACTTCTTGAAGAATCTCAAATGCGCTGCGTAACACGAGAATGAATCTTATGGGTTCTCGCACTTCCAGCAAACATGCTTGATCTGCCGTTTACCATAACTGATCTGTGAGTTGACATACATTTATATGTGAATAAAAGCCTAATTTAAATCTGTTTATCATATAAAGTGATTGTGTCTCTTCGCGGTGGACTAAACCACTCAATTCACATGGATTTGTTTCAAAGCGTCAAAGTGGTAGTTGTGTGGACTGTCAATGGAGGGACAGAAATGTCTCATATTTCATTAAAAAATCTTAATTTGTGTTTAGAAGATAAACGAAAGTATTACGAGTTTGGAACTACACAAGGGTTATTATCTGATGACAGAATTTTCATTTTTGGGTGAACTAACCCTTTAGTGTTTTTCATCGGACATGAAGTTCTAATATCGCATCTTAGGCCAGATGTTCTTACTATTAACTGTGGATCACGGGGCAAAGTAACATTGACCAACCTGTTAACGGTTTTCTGCGTGCCATAGAGATGTTGAAACCATTCAGGTTTATTATAAAAAGACATTGGACTGCTATCCCCGGTCTCACCCACAGCAGGGATTTTTAGAGGCAATTACACTGTCATAATATCAGAACAACAATAATATTAAGTGTAGAAACAAATCTGCTGAGATGTAGCAGCCAAACCTCATAGCTAAATCAAATTTGCTGAGAGAGTCCTGGGTCTCATCAGATCTCGCTCATTGTTTACAGTGCTACAAGGCACCAAATGCTCAGTACCGTTACCAAAATGACCCTGACAGCTTTAAACCGGACCTCACATCTTTAAAAGGTCAAAGGCCAAATACTGTAAAAATCATTTTTTACACAGCTCAAAACATGTCTCAGTCAACCAGGTCAAGTTTAAAGTGTTTCGCTCCTGGCTAAAGATGCAAATGCTAGCGTTTTGAAGTTGTGACATCTGGAAAACATCAAGTCCTCATGCTGTTCATAAAAGGTAGGACTAATTTTAATTATACAAATTTTTAAACCTTTGCTCTGATGTTCGTGTTACTGCTGCCCGCTTTGTTTAACTTTTGCCGCCGCTTATATCGCCCTGCCATGAGTGCAGTGAACCCACAGAGTGGCGGAGCGTCCGTCGGCAGACCTTAAATCATCAGCAGATTAAAGACCGAGCCGATCGGTACCTATAAACTCTGACTCTGGCAAAACACACTGGATTGTGGGACTCTGGGGTGAGAGCAGTGGATTTGCTATGTTTTCCCAAGCACAGCTGAAAGGCTCATCAACAGCTCCCTGATGGTCTAAAGTAAAGCGTGTACACACACATACACACACTCCTGGCATTCTAAAGTGGAAGGTCCCACCAGGTCTTACCAACCCATTCCCAGATTCAGGCATACTCTATATAGAGACTCGGTTTCAAAATAGGTCAATCAGAAACCAAAACTCTCTTGAGGCTCTGTGGGTGGGCAGAACAGAAGTTGTAAAATGTTTCTGACCTTTAAACATGGACATATGCAGAAACGTTTTTATTTTTCTGTATTTGTCTTTGAAAGAAGAATTAACAGTGTTCATAATCTTAACTCTGCCCTCTGACAGCTATTCACCCTGGATTCGAAATTGTACAGGCGACAGTATGAATGGAGTGACCCCTTAGGACTAACCCTAACCCTAGTTATGACCTCTAAAGTCAATCACAAACTTTACATGTTTGTGTTTTGGGCATAATTATTTGACATTTCAGTGTTAAAAAAAAGCTTTCTGACCCAAATCTAAGATGTTTTTGATTGTTATGTTTAATGTCGACATGAAGTGGAAGTTGTGATCGACCAGGGGTGTCCAATCCTGCACCTGGAGGGTCACTGTCCTGTAAAATTTTGATCCAGCTTGCCTCAACACACCTGTCTGGAAGTTTCTAGTATGTCTAGAAAGACCTTGATTAGTTGGTTCAGGGGTGTTTAGTGATTTTTCAGGAGCAGGACTGGACACCCCTGTGATAGATTTTCTGAATGAAATGGCTTCTCAAACAAGAAAAAAAAATAGGCCCGAGAAGAGAAGAGAAGATAAGAGAGGAGAGGAGAGGAGAAGAAGAGAAGAGAAGAGAAAAGAAGAGAAGAGAAGAGAAGAGAAGAGAAGAGAAGAGAAGAGAAGAGAAGAGAAGAGAAGAGAAGAGAAGAGAAGAGAAGAGAAAAGAAGAGAAGATTTTGATTTCATGGTGACTTTAAACATGATTTGTGTGGCTGCATGTAGGCCAAAACTATTTGCTCTTGAAATGGGATGTTTCATGAAACTTTTACGAACGTCATTTGCATAAATCGGAGACTGGGAGTGTTTCGTTGAAAGCATCAGCTGTTTAATTTATCAAAACGCAGCTTCGTTCCTTCCCTCTGGTTTGCCTAAGATCTGATAACACTGTTATTTTACGACTTTATTGAAATGTTTTGCATTCAGCCATACTCGTTCTCTGGCGCAGAACATTCCCTCAGCTCACACAGAGCTTGACCCGTGCTGACACTTCTGCTCAGCCATGGTAAAAACATTTATCACTGGCCATACAGGGGTCAGAAGAGCGACTGACGGGCAGTGTTGGGGAAGCTACTCTGAAACTGTAGTTTGACAAGCTACAAGCTACTCGTACGTTAAAGTAGTTAAACTACAGTCAAGCTACCCTTTTGTAAAAGTAGTTAGCTACACTATAAGTTACTATCAAATAGTAGCTAGCTACATTGAAACTACTTTTGCTTTTTGAACAACATATTATAAATATTATATTACATATTATTATTATTATAACATGTTATAAATGATATATTATAAATAACTGAATAAGTGTCTGATGAATGTTTTAATTAAAATATTTAGTGTTTAAAACAATGCTATACAATTATGATTTCATAGAGTATTGTTTTATTACACACAACACTCAAATATCTCAGACTGTTTGTCAAAAGTGAAAAATTGCAACAAATAGCCTACAACATTGCAAGAACAAAATATACATTCAACATAAATTGCTTTTAGAACATTTTCTCAAAAATACCGATTGAACTTGGACAAATAAGACCATGAGTAATTAACGTTAGTTGTTTCTCCATCCTCCAAATCTGCCATCACCTCTTGCTCCATCATGGATAATCATAATATGGGTGTGTCACTGTCAACCCACTTCTTTACGTCAGTGAACCGTTAGCCGCAAGATGCGTGATTAAACAACAGGTGGCGGTAATGGCAAAAAAAAATGAGTTTGTAATCTAACGAGAAGAAGAATATCCTTGCATCGCGCTGATTCGCGCAGGCTCGACAAACGCAATGTAGCTTTTGCTCGCGCTACACCGCTACTTGCTGCAAAAAGTAGTTAGCTACTGGAAAAGCTACACAGTTTAAAAAGCAACTGAGCTACTGCCAAGCTACTGAAAAATGTAGTTAAGTTAGTAGCGTCGCTACTTGTAGTTAACTACTCCCCAACACTGCTGACGGGTGTTACACATCTATCCTTAGAGCTCCCTCTCTCACTTGCTCTAGTTATCCCTCCCTCTCTCGCACTCTTTCGGGCTGGACATGAGGGAAAGAGACCTCAGCTGAAGAGAATTTGTTTTCATGAAGTCCTGCGGATATTTTTTTAAAAGGTCAAATGCTCCATCTGATGTTTTTTTTTCTGTTCTTTACATGGTCAGCAGAGATGGAGGATTTAACAGAGCAAGAAAGTAGAAAGGGATGCTGACATACCACAGCAAAAATGAAGAACATATATGTTGAATAGGAAACCGATTGATAAATATATAAATGCAATCCATTTATTTAATCAACTAAAACACTCACCTAAAGGATTATTAGGAACACCATACTAATACTGTGTTTGACCCCCTTTCACCTTTAGAACTGCCTTAATTCTACGTGGCATTGATTCAACAAGGTGCTGAAAGCATTCTTTAGAAATGTTGGTCCATATTGATAGGATAGCATCTTGCAGTTGATGGAGATTTGTGGGATGCACGTCCAGGGCACGAAGCTCCAGTTCCACCAAATCCCAAAGATGCTCTATTGGGTTGAGATCTGGTGACTGTGGGGGGCATTTTAGTACAGTGAACTCAATGTCATGTTCAAGAAACCAATTTGAAATGATTCAAGCTTTATGACATGGTGCATTATCCTGCTGGAAGTAGCCATCAGAGGATGGGTACATGGTGGCCATAAAGGGATGGACATGGTCAAAAACAATGCTCAGGTAGGCCATGGGATTTAAACAACGCCCAATTGGCACTAAGGGGCCTAAAGTGTGGCAAGAAAACATCCCCCACACCATTACACCACCACCACCAGCCTGCACAGTGGTAACAAGGTATGATGGATCCATGTTCTCATTCTGTTTACACCAAATTCTGACTCTACCATCTGAATGTCTCAACAGAAATTGAGACTCATCATACAAGGCAACATTTTTCCAGTCTTCAGCTGTCCAATTTTGGTGAGCTCTTGAAAATTGTAGCCTCTTTTTCCTATTTGTAGTGGAGATGAGTGGTACCCAGTGGGGTCTTCTGCTGTTGTAGCCCATCCGCCTCAAGGTTGTACGTGTTGTGGCTTCACAAATACTTTGTTGCATACCTCAGCTGTAACGAGTGGTTATTTCAAAGTTGCTCGTCTATCAGCTTGGATCAGTCGGCCCATTCTCATCTGACCTCTACCATCAACAAGGCATTTTCGCCCATGGGACTGCCGCATACTGGATGTTTTTCCCTTTTCACACCATTCTTTGTAAACCCTAGAAATGGTTGTGCGTGAAAATCCCAGTAACTGAGCAGATTGTGAAATACTCAGACCGGCCTGTCTGACACCAACAACCATGCCACTCTCAAAATTTTCCCACTCTGACATTCAGTCTGGATTTCAGGAGATTGACCAGGACCACACCCCTAAATGCCACTGCCATGTGAGTGGTTAATTAGATAATTGCATTAATGAGAAATTTAAAAGGTGTTCCCAGTAATCCTTTAGGTGAGTGTACAAGTATAACACTCTAAATCGCCTTCATTCTTTTTTAATTCCTTGCATGAATTTGACATGGAATAATGTCAATATAACTGAATTTATAGTTTTTTCAGTTGTAGAAAGACAAAAATGCACATACAAAAAATTGTTTGCTAGTCATAAATGAGGATCATTAACTCTTGAAAAGTGAAATTTTGGACAGAGTGACTTAGATTAATTAGTGGTTAAAATTATCATCAAAAACAGAATGAGGCTTTGCATTCAATAGTATTTTTGATGTATTAAGTGCAACTCGAAAGTCATTATTATAAAAGTATGATGCGTTTCGTAAATGTTGGCACAAAGAAACATACAGATTCCATAAAATGAGGTTGGAGGACAAAAATAACAAAATCTTCCTCAGGAATTTATGTCTGCTCAAACAAGTCCTTCTGTGGAAAGGAGGCTAAACATATTATGCAACAATCAAATTAAAACACTCCATGACTTTGTTCATGCTTAATCGATGTTCTAATGTTGGCTTTATCTCAGGGGTATGAAACTCAATAGGACGGGCTTAGGATAAGAGCATAGGGCTCATAAATTTGACCACAGGGTGTATGTTTGTAATTATTTAGCCAAGTCTTAGTAAATGCAGATACTGTCGAAACGAGTCAAACCAAGTGCCTTCGGTTCACAGCCTCTTCAGGAAAGTCGCCAACATGTTCTTCAAGACAGTGTGGACTTTACACAGTGACGGCATAAATGAATTAACAAACATCTGACCCGTATTCATCAAGGATTTGAACGCTAAACCTGTGCATATTCATTGCGAACATCATCATCAGCAGCAGCTGTAACACTTCCTATAAACGCATAATCATTTCCTTCATAAATACCATCCGGCGTGTGTCACCATTGAGAGGTCTGTCAAAAGATGATCCTTCCTAAGTCTAAACACGGCCTTTTACCCGTAAAGTATTAGAAGCGCCTCTGAGCGCTTTCAATTATCTCAATCACCTCCAAAGCCATCTGAGCTAAAAACACAGCAGTTTCACGTAACCACGAGAGGTTCAGAGAAGCTACACCTCTGTTCTTCATTAGCCATTAAAAGCCTGTTGTTTTTGTAGAGGGAATAAGTGACCTAAAGGGGCATCGTTATGGCTTTGCGGTTTCAGTTTGAACGTAAAGCCGTGCTGGATTACCTCCCTGAGAAGCACCAAGCCCCATTCCATCCAGCTGACTCACAACCCAGCCCTATACATCTCTCCAGCTCTCTTTCTCTAATATATGAACAGCTGTGATTGCTTTTATTATAAGCTAATGCATAAGTTTCTTCCTGATTTTTGCATGCAAGTGAGACTGGTAAGATCATTACTGAGGGGGAAAAAAATGAAACCAGAAAGGTTTCCACAAAGAAAAAATAATAACCGGACCACAATTGAATAAAACATAGCTAAATACAAATTTTTCAAAACTATGAAAGTTTTGCCCAAAATTTTTTGTTATTGAGCTATTTAATAACTTGTGTTAAACAATATTAAATGGATGAAGCCTACTACAGTAATTTTATTATATATATATATGAAGAGTTCAGATGCAAAAGTCTATAAGTGCCATTTGAAATTTTCTTCTAAAATGATCATTTTTATCAAGCTTGTATATTTAAGTTCAGTAATTTCACTTAAGTGGCAATGAAGATTACCTATTAATTGTAATTTAAGTGAAATTGCTGAACTTAAATATACAAGCTTGATAAAAATGGTCATTTTAGAATAAAATTTCAAATGGCATTTAGAGGCTTTTGCATCTGAACTCTTCATATATATATATATATATATATATATATATATATATATATATATATATATTTTTTTTTTTTTTTTTTTTTTTTTCGCAGAGAAATATGATATGAATATGACGTCAAAACCTGGAAATCTAATTCGCCGTTGGTTTCTTCAAGATTTTCCTAAATGGGTTTGATAATAGGTGTTTTCAGTCTATGAGTAAGATAAAGCCTGTTGTAAATATAACTTGATGGTACTTTGATGTTTTGTTCAACAATGTACAATGCACACACTTACACCCCAACTTATTAAAAACATACACTGTCAAAAAAAGTTAAACACAATTAACTTATTTCAACTGAAATTACATTAAACCAACTTAAAATATGAGTTGAGTCTTGTATAACCTCTAAACAGTTGAAAATTGCTTAATTTATTTCAATGTAACGTAACAGCAATGTAATATGTTACACATGTTGTCATATACTAATCAGCTGTCTCACGAACGTAACCAGCACATTTCTCCCCACATAGCAAAGCCATAACACAGCGAGGGAGTACTAAGTTACATGAAACAATCCAACTATTACACCACTCACAAGGGAAAAGTCACTACTCACAGTGTTTATGGCTAGCTTCCAGCTTTCTGCTGCTTCTCTTTCAAGGTAGTGACGAAACGCGTACTGTAGCGATTGTTTGCGTTCTGCTACGGTAGAAACATCATGTCACAATATGTCGACCTTCATAGAAGGGGATGCCCATGGTTGTGTAGATATAAATGTCTCATTCTAAGGTAAAACATTACGGTTTATTAAGTAAGTTCTTTATACACTACTGAAAACATAGTTATGGATGTCATATTGCATTTCTATTAATAGATACTCAATATTTTTACACATTGCACCTTTAAAATTCGTGTATTCGCAATGGGTGTGAGTAATTGTCAAAACGTCAAAGTATTCAAGTTGTTTACCACATGCTTTATTTTATATATAAGCCAAAAAGCCCCATGATAGGGAAAATCACGAAGGAACCACCAGTGCATAACTCTATTCATTCTCGCATGGTTACGTCATGCCTGTAAATATAGAAAACAAGGCTTGCTACTACAGTTTTTGTTCAGGCAGCATATTTTTTTGTAATTCGTTTTTAGGAAATTCATTTGACTATGAGTTGAGTTTGATGCAGCGTGATACACTTTAATAGGCAACATATTTTCGGATCATCAGTCACTGGTTTCAAACATGAAGATGTATCTTCAATTTCACCAAGCAGATTGATTGCTCACCAACACATACACCCCAGAAAACCAAAAGTGGAATTTATCATTCAAACCAATCAATCATGTTCAATCATCCAATAATAACACAATGGAGGCATTGCCTCCCGTCACGTGACTTTCCTCATTCATTCTCTATAACCCACCACCATCCCCACTTTAGGCTGTTAAAACTTAATGGGCTCTGGGAACTTCGGGAAGGGGACGCCATTTGTAGGAGCGTTCCAAACGAAAGTGAACAACTGAATCCATTCACGAAGGGCCCTTCGGGTCCGTCAGCGAAGGGAACATGCAATGGTCACTTCAAGGAAATAAATGAATCATTTATGGTCATGTTCTGCTATTGAGTGAGTAGGGCACGGAGATGCTCACATCAGATCGGAATCTGAATTGAGATCCGCAACAAATTTCTTGCGATTGGTGGGAAAATCAGTAAAGCATTATGCAGAATTGAAATGGAACTGGTGACACCCAGGCTGTTTTGCCTTTAGCTTTCAACCCAGGTTCGCTTTGAAAAAATGTTAACGTGTAGCCTATCTATCAGGACTTTAAAGAGCGTGATAGACGCAGGCAGGGGGCCTGTATTTAGACAGCCGTCAGTAGTTCAGAATTTGAGAGCAGCTCTCTGACTTCACAGACTTTGAAATGTTAAACTTTCAGTGGCTGAAGTGTTTAGATTAGCGAAAGTGATGTAAATAGACGTGATGAAATATGTAAGTGAGCTGTAAACAGTTCTTTTTATCTTCAGGCAGCCGTGTGTGCGTTCATGTGCATGTGCAGAGCGTATTGTGTGTGAGCCGTACTTTAAACATGAGCGGCTCGAGCTCGCACCAAATCTATTCTTTACAGTTTGTTTTCTTTTTACCTCCAAAAATGTAAATGATGTCTAGCTGCTGTTTTTTATTATATGCAGCCGAAGAGTGGGCGCACGGCTTCCGTGGCAGGTTTTGCTGATTAATTTCCTGAGGTCAGGGCTATTGCGCTGTGCTCAGTGATGCAACATGGACACACAGACAGCCAGAATATTCTGATAAAACCAACAGAGCAAAATCAGCCGGAATAAACTGCCTTTGCACTCAGCATTTTACCCATCTCTGTGTAGATGGTCAGTAAAATGGGCCAAAGGATAGTTTGATAGGTTATGCATTTGAAATCAGATAAAAATGGCCTACACTAAAATGATTTCTTATCACAACTTTTTATCTTTTGTCAAAACAACTTAGATAATTAATGTGGTTCAGATAACATAATGTTTTGAGTTTCTATTTCTTAAACCACTCTCCTTTGTTGTATTAACTCACATTTCTTATTTCAATTAACTCAAAATGTTAAGGCAACCAAATTTTTTTTAAGTTAATCCAACAATATATGTATATACAACATTCCCTTCTTGAAATGTGGAATTAAGCCAACATCTATGCTTTAAACAACACCTTCCAAACACCTCACATGAATACACACTCTCATTAAATCAATCGATTGTTTACTCTTTAGCCTACTCGTGCCTGTTTTTCAAACAATTTAAAAACAATGACTCAAAATATAAAGTTATATTAATATAAAGAATATAAAGAATATAAAGTCTCAAATTTACTTACAGCTCTCGGCAAACACACCTGAACCTGCTTAACTAAGTCTATGGATAATTTTAAAATTACAGGTAGAACATGATTGGAACTAAATTCTGCACGAAGGTAGGCCTATAGTAGATCTCCAGGACTGGGGCTGAGCGCCTCTGCAGTTGCTGGATTGCACTTTTACGCGCTCTCACCACCAGGTGGCGCGTATTGAGCGCGCAACCGATGCGCACCAGCGTCCTTGTCCAGCTCTGATCCACTGAAAGTGTTTCTGTGCGTCTCACTCACAGGAGCCTGCAACCTGCATCTCATCTTGTCTTATGTGTGGTGACGTCACAACAGAGTTCCCGAGTTCCGAGTGAAAATGTACTGTTTATTTCCACAAAGAAAGGAAAAATTAGAGTTTGATGTATTTTTAACGTTTACCCTAAATCTTAAAAAGTTACAGGCGTGCAGAAATGTTGAAATCGAAACTACAAATGTTATTTAAACCATTTTGTCTACTCTCCTTGTAAACGAAAAGATTTCTCTCTCTCTCTCTCTTATATACACAACTGTGAGATTACGTGATCCTTTTCCCCTCATTCGCAGTTTACGGTAACCTATGTGTGTTTGACCCCAAGAGGAAAGGTTTACACCAAGAATTTCCACCGCACTTCAGTTCATATCAAAGAGAAGTGCTCGAACTTCTTGAATTCACCTTTCCAGTGTTCCTAAAATGAAACTCGTGCTTTTAATCTGTCTTCATGGGGTCGGGGTGACAATTTGACTAATGGTTTTGGGACGTTTAAAACTGGTCTCTCATTTCTTTCTCGCAGAGAGCACAAGTTAAAGGTGACAGTTGTATATTTACCTTAATTAATACAAAGTGAAGCTTGATTTGTTGCCGCCCCCACCTCGCACAGAAGCTCACTTTAAACAAGAACGCTTCAACTTTATGCTTTATTGACTAGAGCGTTTATTTAATTAGACTTTTCTAAGCTCAGTTTATAAGTGAAATCTTATTTATAATAATAATGATAATAATGATAATACTACAATGTTTGTCATTGTAGCATATAATTAATGCAAAATGTTATCATAATTATTTATATTCTTTTCTCTATCCGTCTGCTGATTATCGCTCTTATCCGCGCGCAAGGGGTGGAAGACCTTTCCAACGTAAAAGTTTCAAAAGTTCCAGTGGAGTTCAGTTTAGTCCTCTAGCATGTATGCACTGGATAAAAGTCTGTATGTGTTTGGTCCTTCAGCGTTGAGGGCTGCTGTACCAGTGGAGGAAACTTCACTTCAGTATTTTGGGGGTTTGGCTGTGTGACGTCGCGGGTTGGGTTACAATAAAGAGGCGGTTTGACTTTGGGACCGCAAGACACAGCTAGAGTAAGACACAGAGAGAGAGAGAGTTTCTACCCCGAGTAACCAAATACTCACAGCGCACAACCGCTGGACCACAGCTGTGCGAACTTCAGGGTTTTCCCGTGTCTCTGCTGCGAGAACATGCTGAGGAAGACGAACATTTCTCCGATGCGCCTGAGAGTTTTGCACTGCATTTAAAAACGCTGTGGGAAAACTAAGTGACTCTAAAACTTATTTTGGATCGCCCTGCTTCACCAAGACTTGGTAAATATTTTCTGCCTTTTTGGAATTATTTTGACAAGCTTTTACTATTTGCACTGACAATGATTTCCTGAACTACAAATGTGTAATGTTCAAGTGCATTTAAGAATGAATTAAAGCGAGAAATTGCTTGTAAAGCATGACGGGTACAACTTGTAACACTTAAGCTGTTTCAAGAAAATTCTTGGAACAGTTGTTGAATTCACTTCATTGCAATGTCTAAGTAATTTGTTGCTTAATGTAGATAAAAATCACAGCAAAGTAACTAATTTGTAAATTATGGTCTTTAATGGGGATCGGGTCAGTGATCAACAGGTGGGATGCGCATTGTAAATTCTTATTGATTATAAATGGTGTCAATACGTTTAAAATATTATTGTGGGAATAAAATAACTCGTTTACACTACATACATGTTCCTAAAAAACAAAACCCCTAAAATTCACAAATGTCGTCTGTGGAAAGCCTTGAAGCTGCTCTCATGTCACCGAATGTTTTTCGTTCGAAAACTGTAACAAATTCGTTCAAGTAAATTGTAAACTTTAGATTGTATTATGCATGTGTAGAAAACTTTCTTTTTTCGAAGCCATGCGAGGCCTTGTGGTTGGTGATCTCAAGTCGTGGTTCGCGTGTGGTTTGAATGGTTTTACAGTGATGCTCGGTGATGAGAAAATTAGCAGTTATTCGTTTGTTTCGGTTTATTTTAAGGGCTATTCGTTCACCTCACATCTTGCGGAAGCATCAAAATGGTCAAAAATAAAATAAAATATATTTTGTCTCCCATAAAAATCCAGTAGCCTAGGTAATTAATCATAAACGGTTGCGACCTTTATAATATTTAAAAACAAAAAAAAAAAAAACGAAACGTCATTCCATTTAAAATAAATGGACTATAGCCTCTCTCTGTATAACCTATATAGATTTTGGTTTTGTTTGTTTTAAACAATACGGGCAAATTTTAAAATATGCAAATGTGTAAATAAATGTTTTTCTTGCCCCAGAATTATTTTATTTTGTATTTAAAGTTAAAGTGTTCTACAAGACATTTAAGCATAATCTAAATCCACCCAACAATTGAAACATTTTAGATATTAATAACGATTAACATTTTATCCTAAAATATTCATGTTATGGTTTTATGGTTCAATGGTTTTGTCACAAATAAATGACCCCATCCGTTCAAAGCCCCCTCTCAGAAATGACTCCTAAAAACATTTAAGGTATAGGCTATACAATTTGTTTAATTTATAGAGAGAAAATGCAACGAATTTCGTTATATATATATATCAAAAATTAAGCATTTACAATTAATACGTATTTTAGTATTTCTACTGTGACTTTTTCAGCTTTAATTGTTATATATTTTGATCTGATTACACAAAGTGCATCAGTATGAATCTGACAATATGCTCTAGCCATTATTCAGTACTTTAAAATAGACTGTCAATTATTTTCCTTATGACATAGGCTAGTAGTACAGTACAGGCACATGCGTTTTAGCCTACATCAAACTGAAAAAACAAAAACAAAGCGCAAGGCCTTCTCCACAATACTTACATCTATTTGTATATTTAGTCAACTGTTTGGCGGTGCTTAATGAATGGTGTGTTTCCCTCTCTCCAGGGTTAAGTGATCACATCCTCTCGGGGGGCTGCGCGGAAAAAGGAAAACATACACTTACTTGATAATCGTTGGACAATTGACCAAAGACTCGTCGTTAACGCATGAACCTCGAGATCGTGATTAAATCCTGTAATACACGTCGAGATTTCTCTGTGATCTCCACACTCGCGACAGGCGCACATTCACACCTACCGAGAGATAAAAGACGTATGACCCCCGAGCGCTCAAAGCTGAGTAATCACAGTTATTGATAAGGAGGGTTAATGATGGACAGAGGCACTGGCCATGCGTCTGACAATATTCTTTGCACTATTTAGCAAATGCATGGATGTTGATTAGCCAAACAAATTAGGCTTAACAAATCAGATTTTACTTTAGGCCTACAATATGTTTTAACATACATACATATATATATATATATATATATATATATATATATATATATATATATATATATATATATATATATATATATATGAATCACCACATTTTGAGGGGGAAGTGTCACATTTGATATCTGTATCCCAGGGTGGATGGGGGTAGCCGACCACGAGCTCAGCAAATTGCGGTGTGATTTTTGAGACTCTTTCACCACCTTGTCTGGGATAGACGTCTTTAGCCCCACAATACTGATGCTGTCTGGCGTGGGGGACAAAATCTGGGAGATTTATCCAGACACAGGGCGCAAATCCGACTAATTAGCCAACAGTGTACCGGAAAAAAATGTCCAAGCACTTGTGAAATCCCACAATTCAGAAATGTCTATTCCCCCCTCAAAATGTTCAGCTGGCGTTAGATTTAGCGGTTAAGCAGATAGTTTCCTAACACATTCCCCTCCGTCAATCGTTTAAAGGTATGTAGACTTCAAAGGGTTAAGGGTACGAGCCTGTTCTCGGGAGCGAGTCCTGATCTCCTCTAATGACCTCCGTAAGTAAAAGTCAATTACTTCTG
Source organism: Cyprinella venusta (assembly GCA_038021265.1). Taxonomy (NCBI): domain Eukaryota; kingdom Metazoa; phylum Chordata; class Actinopteri; order Cypriniformes; family Leuciscidae; genus Cyprinella; species Cyprinella venusta. Next base: position 21,101,428 of record CM075869.1, on the reverse strand, counting down.
CGCCATGATCAGAGCGTCCAAATCCCCGGGGGAGCTTTGAGCTTCAGAAAGACTAATTAGGGCTATTTCACTTTTTATTTACCGCAGATCAGACCCTCTCCGCATCACGACGAGTGTTCAAGACAGAAATACACACAAGATAAACGTCATCATTTACATTTCAGACTACTTAGCTAACCAAACGGTCATAGAGATGTAACTTTCTTGAACTTTAGAAACATGACACAGCTATGACTTAAAATAGTGTACAACAATTTGCAGCGCTTTGACCTCATCCATCAGAACCATATCTGGCAAGACTGGCATAGTCTCGTTTTGTATTCAGCAATATAACACACAACACACTGTTTCGTTTCACGTGGTACTTATAAAACTGTGTGAAGAAAAAAAAATCCTCCAGATATGAGTAACACTGTATACACACACCAAGCCTGTTTGTTTGAGTGTGTGTGTGTGTGCTTGTAGTTCCTGATGAAACAAAGAGGAGTTATTGTGCTTTGTCTGTTCTCATCCAACCTGATTAAACAGTTGAGGCAGGTATGTCACCTACTGTCTTTCGTCTTCATGGCCATAGGCATATTTTCGGCATTCAGAAGACGCCCACACCAAAATGTACATGCACACACACTCTGGCAGGCTTGAGCCTTGCTTTGTGTTCACGTTGGAGTGTGCTCTTTCAATATGTCAGACAAGGTGTCTCACTTGACATGTGCAGTTTATGTCTTGACATGAGTGTGTGTGCGCGTGTTTTTCTTTTTCTTTTTAGGGAAGTCCCTTCAGCCTGTAAGGACCTAAGACAAACTGTTTCCAAGTAACGCATAATACAGGCCTATACTATAACAGAAAATGTAAACATAGTGAGCAAATTCTCAATGGATGTCTGCAGGTGTATTATTTTTTGAGACACTGCGTTAGCTGCTCTTACTTCACTAATTTTCTCCCTGTTTTTGTCTCCAACAGAAACTTTCTGGAATCAGACATGGGCAGTAAGACGCTCCCAGCACCCGTGCCTCTTCATCCCTCTCTGCAGCTGGCGAACTACCAGCTCCTTCATACCTCCAACGGGTTGCATTTGCCCGCCGACCACATGCCCAGCATCTATAGTTTCAGTGCCCTGCATGCCGTCCACCTGCACCAGTGGACTCTGGGCTACCCACCATTCTCTTTACCACGCTGTACCTTCTCCAAGCTGCCTGGCCTGGTGGACGCCCGCTTCCCTCTACCCTCAATCCCTCTGTTCCCCCATCTCGTCCAGCCCGCCAAGCAGGAATCCCCCGGGCCTGGTTCTGGAGCATCCAGCAAAAGCAAACCTCGATTTGACTTTGCCAACCTGGCAGCGGCCGCCACGCAGGACGACGCCCTCAAGGCGGAAGATCTGAGCATTAACAACGGGCACGTTCGCTCGCCCTCGTTGGGCTGCCTGCTGGATGTGGCCAAGCTCTCCTCGCCAGAAAGAAAACCCAGCCGGGGACGACTTCCGTCCAAGACTAAAAAGGAGTTTGTGTGCAAGTTCTGTGGCCGCCACTTCACTAAGTCCTACAACCTATTGATCCACGAGCGCACACACACAGACGAACGACCGTACACTTGTGACATCTGTCACAAGGCCTTCAGGAGGCAGGACCACCTGAGAGACCACAGGTAAGGATTTAAAGCTGATCTAGAAACGCATACCTGTGCATTTACACATAAAGCGTACAGTAAAGTAAACTCCTGCCCACCCACAAACTCCCAACCTCCTGCAGATTCTGTTCCAATCATGACCTCATCAAGCATTACCGCACCTGGTAATACTCTCCCTCCCATCATTCCAGTTAGAAAATAAAAAAAATACATATATACGCACACATATAATTGCAAGTATTAAATGTTATGCAGATTCTTATATTAAATAACAACTTGAGCTTAAAGTTAATGTGGTTAAAGTTAAGCCTCAAGCACAACAGATGCAGAAAAAAACAGTTTTGTGTTAAACCACACCTGCTCTAGTGATTTATGACATTCGATATTCAAGTACTATAAGAATGATTTAAATTAGTTGAGACATGCTAAACAATCTCCTTCAGTTCTTCAGTAATGATCTTGGCTCTTTTCCTCACTGATAGTTATCACTAGATATGCATCATTTATGAGATTTTAATTAACATTTGCAGACCCAAAGATTTGTCATGACACGGCAGATATAACTACTGCACTAGCTTCCATTTCAAACCACCAACATTTCAATACAGTAGTTCACATTTTTGGCAGAATACTGAAACGCAGGATCTGTAATCCTAGAAAAATGCTCAGGCCACTTTAAATGTGTTGTAAACATGCTTACATCCATTAACAAACTGCAATTATTCTCTCTCTCTCTTTTTTTATATAAAGGTACATCCATTCCAAAGAGAAGCCATTTAAATGCCAGGAGTGTGGAAAGGGTTTCTGTCAGTCCAGAACTCTTGCTGTCCACAAAACATTACACATGCAGGTCAAGGAGCTCAAACCAGCCAAGATAAAGTGAGGGCATCTGCTTCAATCAATGGGGACACTATAAAACAAAACCTAGTGCCTCCACCCAAAAACATTGTCATTCCAAGGCCACGGAGACTCCATCTGAGGGCCGTGGACCTCTGCGCACGGCTTCACGCACCAAAGATGGATTAGGCTTGACCAAAGAGCTTCCTGAAAAGGCATCCTTCCATAACCTACAGCTATGATGCCTTAAGGTTTGACTGAAACAAAGGAATGGAGAACCACGGGACTGAGCAGAAGCTTCAACATGGATTTAAGACAATCAAACAGATTGATTTGTTCAAGAAAGAACAAATAAGCGAGAAGAGCGCCGACACCAAAGAGAACAGCTATAGTGAGATCTGTGATTTTAATCTGCACTGCTCCATTCCGAATGACCTGTTATTTTATTTTTGTACACAGTGATTTTTCTAGATATTGCTGACGAAGGCAGACTCCTCGGACCTATGCAGTCACTGAGAGTCCACCAAAGCTCTCGCATTTAAAACCCAAAGTCAGTCGAGCAGTCATTCCTTCTCACCAAAGACCTTCAATCATGTAATTCCTCCTTTTGTACAGATTCCTTTTTGTATAACTGATATTTGGCACTTTAATCTGATTATTGTTTATTTACATGTATCACTGGATTCCTTAAACTTATTTTTTGAAAATAAATAGTCATTTCTGTATCAAATGCATGTTTGTCGTAATGCAAATCCTAACCCTATATAAAATCCTTCTCAGCACGTTTTTTTTTTAATGTTAAATCTGGTGATACATGGGTACAACTGGCACAAATAAAGGGGATTTGTCTTCACAGACTAATTCAACATTAAACAAAGAGCAGAGATCAACAATGTGCTCTACACTCGACTGAATAAATCAATAAATCATGATCTGTGATGTGTAGACATGGATTGACTCAAAGGCCTGGGGGACGACATCTGCTGCTGTCCTCGTGAGCATCTCTATTCTTTCCCTGAGCTTTAGATCAGAGGGCATGAAAGTTCATGTTTCATAGAGAAATCAGTGTAAACAGACACACCTGCAAACACAATTCAGAGGTTAAATGGGGAGTTTAGAGAGACAAAAAAAGACTTGTTCTAGAATTATCAGGAGTGTTAGATCCTTGACGGCACAAACTCTAACTAAACAAGGTGGACTTGGGCGGATCTATATTTAAACTCCAGAATTAGCAGCAGAAAGCTTCAAAGAACCAGTCATTCTCACAGGCCCAGATGAATTGGCTCATTAAAGAAACAGCGTTTCTCAAGCGGCGCTCAGACCCACGCACAATTTAAAAACACAAATGGGGAAGAATCTTTAAAAACTCACCATTCCAAATTCAGACCACAGCATCAGATTTATTGCCTCTGCTATGGTGAGCAAAGTGCCAAACACTTTCACAACATCTGTGATACAGTTCTTGCTCTACACCCAGAGCTGGTCTCTTGAGTTTGTTCACAGGAATGGAAGTATGTGTTTGTGAGTGTGTAGCATATGTGTGGGTTTGTGTATGATGTGAGTTTCCGTGCACAGTCATGATTACTTTCGCCCTGACATCATCACCCTTGGCTCGCAAGAAGTGGCCAACGAGCAGAGGAATCAGAATTCTTCTCAGAATCATCTTTCAACATGATGAAAACTGAAATGCTACGTTATGAAGTAATTCTCAAACAAACAGAAATTATTATTATTAATATATAAAATAGCATAAAATAAAATTTCAAACTGATAATATGAATAATAATAGTATTATGTACTATTATTATTCATAAACTGTATGTATGTATCATATGAGTTGTTTTAGGGTATGTTTTACATGGTAACAATGCTCAACAAATGTGAAAGTTTTTCTCTGCGTTTTCTAAAAACACTGCATTATGCAGCCATGCTAGTGGACTGGTTGGTGATGTCACTTTGTAAAGAAACACTATACGCGCCAATAGACTGAACACGTAATACGAATGCGCTTGACGTCACCGTGTTCACAAATTCACTTTTTTTTTGTAGTTTACACAGGGACAATAACAGTATTGTTTTTCAAAAAATAGCACTGTATTCAAAAGTTTTCAGGCAATATCATGTAAATGAACGACCAAAGCGCATAAAAAGTCTTGTGCAAATGGCCCCATAGACTATAGGCTCTGAAAATATATATATATATTTTTTTAAAATGATAATACAAAAATCCATACATCCTTCTGAGGAAGGATATACTGTATATATATATATATATATATATACCCAGTATATTAGGGCTGTCAAACGATTAATCGCATCCAAAATAAAAGTTTGTGTTTACATAATATATGTGGGTGCACTGTGTATAATTATTTTATATATATATATATATATATACACAGCAGGAAAAAGGAAGATATGAAGAAAAATAAAAATATTTATAAATATTTATAAAAAGAAAAATATTTATATATAAAATATTTATATTTATATATAATATAAATTATATATAAATCTATATACAGTATATACATGAAAATATTTATTAAATATATACAAGCATGTGTGTGTATTTATATATATATATATATATATATATATATATATATATATATATATATATATATATATATAATAATTATACACAGTGCACCTACATATATTATGTAAACACAAACTTTTATTTTGGATGCGATTAATCGCGATTAATCGTTTGACAGCCCTAATTAGGGTAGGGTTGTTTTATTTTATATCACCATACTTATTATATCAAACCATATTGTTGGTTTAACTAATATATATATATATATATATATATATATATATATATATATATATATATATATATATATATACAGCAGGAAAAAGGAAGATATGAAGAGAAAAAGTGCATTGTGAAAGAATTAAAAATTAAAATTCGAAACTAAAATCCAGCGCACCAAAAGAGAGACTGAAACTGAAGAGCTAAGCCTGAGGGAAAAAAAAAAAGATTCCTCCAAAGGAAAAGTCAATATGTTTTTCTTTATAATTATACACTTCCCAAGTTGACTGCAATCTCAAAACCACTGTAACAGTAAACGTTCACCTAAAATCCCCTTTTCCCCAAAAAAATTCTGAGGAAGAGCACTATTTAAATATGAGATGGTTTTACCGCCAAAAACATTTCATGACCCATCAGGACTAATTCTCAGGTACTTTTGGATTCATAAGCTTTGGGGAAATCAAGACATAATTCTAAAAAAACTCATTAAGGGAAGATCAGTCTGGAGCCTAAAATAAGTTCTGACAGCAGTGTTTATCGCTTTTTTTAAACAAACACACTCTCTGCTGCTTCAGATATGGTATCTATTACGGCAGCATCAGTTTGTTAGATTTGCTGCAATCACTTTTTAGAGCAAGTCAACAAAGGGTTAGAAAGAAGGACAGAAGGAGGAGGAGGAGGAGGAGAGAGAGAGGGAGGTTACAGGATGGAGGTGTGCCCCGTCCTTCATTCTTCTGCCTGCCCGGAACACATCAGTCCATCAGCATCTCTAACTGACCCTCTGCCGAAAGAGTGCCAGGAACACACACACAATTCAAACTTTCCCCATTGCTTCGACTTCAAAACGTTTTACACCCCATGAGTGAGCGCTGATGCAACTGAATCAAATAACACCACCACCATATTCCTGTAATTCTAAACATTGCACGCAGTGTTGCAACACCGAATACATCAGCTGGACACACAAGCAGGGAGAACATTCTCCGCATATGTTGTTGGTCGATGTATGATTTAGTGAGATGTTCGAGGAGGTCAACTGCTGTGACAGACAGTGGCTCTACGATGACACATTTAACACTCAGGAGCAGGTGACATACACACACACACACATGAGTGGGCCACAGTGCACATGCACAGGATGGGGTGAAGCGCAGGCCAACAGGATGGAGAGAGGACACACTGACAGACAGACGGACACACACAGGCCTCCTGAGTCCGTGGCTTCCTCAGACTGGAGGAAGAGGAAGTGAAGCCTGCAAGATGTGGCCATTAAAAAACACACACAAATGCAAACACACACACAATTACAAAGTTTATACCACTTATTCTGAAAATGTTGTTAAACTTTGACCTAAAACATCTTTGACATATCAGTCAAAGATTTATAACTTTCAATTGAGTCAGTTTAAATTGAGCTCGAAGAACAGAAAACGTTCTCAAAACACTATGAAGCTCATGCTTTAAAGGGTTAGTTCACCCAAAAATGAATATTAAGTCATTAATTACTCACCCCCATGCTGTACCAACCCCGTAAGACCTTCGTTCGTCTTCGGAACACAAATGAAGATATTTTTTGATTAAATTTGAGAGGTGGATCACTACATAGGCTCCTAAGGGATCGAAACTTGATGGCCCAGAAAGTCAATGAAGGAAATGTTTTAATATGGCTCAAGTATAAGTTTATCAAGCGACGAAAATACTTTTTTGTGTGGAAAAAACAAACAAAAATAACGACTTTAATAGAGAGTTATCGAGGGTTCAAGAGATTTCCACTACGCATGTGTGAGAATTGCGCTCTCCTTCAACTACTTCAGTTCAGTTCTCGTGGTTTTTTCAAACAGAGTTTGAAGAAAAGATTGAACGTTCTCTTTCTCGTATGCCGCCGCTGTTACGTGACCACACCAAGTAACTCAAACTCCATGTTGGCAAAGCGCCCATCGGAGAATTAACACTGCGCGTCACTGATTGGTTGAATTGAGCAAATTTAGCGTCGTTTTAATAGGATATCAGAGCTTCATTATTTAGATAGCGAGGGCGCTCTTTCTCAGCGCCCCAAGGATAAAACAACACGATTAAGCTGGCTTATAAAAATATCCCCAACCCTCCCCGTCATTCTAGTGTGTAAAACACGTACACCTGTACAGAAGAAAGTCATATTTTTGTCAAATTAAAACAACTTTTTTTTTTACTTGGTAGGAGGGGCGGCGCCCCAGCGCCCATAATAGACCAGCCGCCTCTGTTATATTGTTATGTATTCATGCTCATTTCCGAGCTGTTACATTCAAGCAGAAGACTTTTGGACAGGAGTCTTTTGATTTTTGTAATACAAAATCAGACCAGAAGACAATATGGCTTTTTGAGAGATAACTGTGTTTTAGACTATGTATAAATTTAATCACATATTTGGTGTGAGCTACACTGTGTGATTTTTACCCCCATCTAGCAGTGAAAAGGTATATGACCATCCAGTGAATATTAGTTTCTTTTCCTCTCAATTCCGATTTCATTTTAACTCCTACGGTGGCCATTGTAGTCCAAGATTAACATGGCTTTCAGTTCGACCTCGTCCATGAGTGTCAACTCAAAAGTAAACGTGAAAGGCGAAGCTTGAATTAACGGGTATGTCCCTCTTTGGCTAATGTACATTCAAGATGGAGGGGCAACATGGCGACTGACGTTAGAACCCCTTACCCGTATGTATTTTCAATGGGATATTATACACTCACGAGAATACTTTATTACTTGAACAAAGTAAATATACATTAATGAGCACATATATTCTTGAAAGAACTAAGTGTTTTTTAGCGAATAAACTAAAAGCGTTACACAGTGTAGCTTTAAAGAAGCTAAAGTTATTGCTGATATTAAATTCATTGAGCATTACAATTATCCATGCTCTCCCAATAATTGCAACAAATTAAGGCACAAGTAATTCTTAAAACAGAAATAATGCATTCAAATATTCACTTTAAATGAACACAAACTTACAGTATGTAAAACACACTACAGTACCATTACTCACTAATGTAAACATGCAGACATGCACAAAGAGGAAGTCAGAGCTGGTAAAAGACGGTCCTGATGAAATGGACTGGTGAAAATGGTCAGTCCATGCTTGACCTGGGGCAGTCGTGGCTTAATAGTTACAGAGTCAGACTGAAAACTGAAGGTTGCGGGTTTGATTCTTAATACTGGTAGGAAACAACTGAGGTGTGTGTGTGTGGAAAAATTCCAAGTATGCGTTACAGTGCTTGGCCTTCACGTCATGTCACCTTTACACACAAACAGACACCATGTCACTGTCAACTGCACACTATACACATGAATCTTTCAGCTGTACAAACAGGAAAGAGTGCCTGTGCAAGAGGTGAATTTGGGGTAAATCATTGCGTGAGTTTATGAGGACACTGTGAAAGAGAGTGTAAGATTTAATGCATATTACTTAAAAGCAACAAGAACAACAATGGAATAATTCATAAATTGTTGAGTTTTGGGAGACAATCAGTGCTTTTCAAAGTCTTTAATATGTCCACCCCACTTTTCATATTGTTCCTGCGCCCCCTGGAATGACCTAAAGAATCAGTGACACACACATTCACACTTTATAAAGCTTTAAAGCCCAAATAAGCCATATATCATAATAGTACTATTAACATTGCGGAGTAAAATAAAAAATCCGACTGTGTAAGTGCCAGCTGCCGTAATGCACCTCAGCTCGGTCAGATATTTCTCTTAAATTTGATGTGACTTTTATTTTATGCAGAGGCGCAAGTGAAAGCTTAGCTCTCATTAGAGCTGACCGGGCTGGGAAACGTTCAGGCCCCGTAATAGCCCAACGATTTCAGAACAAACCTCAACATCTTTGTTTTTGGTTACAGACATAATTTAACTCGGCACGGATCGGGGGTCACGTCTGAGGTAAAAATTTAAACAACGGTATTTCGATCTGGTGTCATATTCAGTTCGGAGTTGATTTCATTCGGGGAGTGTCTTCTGAGGGTGATGTTTATTGGAGAAGCAATCGTCTAAATTAAGACAAATTACTCCGCTCCGAAATGAGGTTTGTGGCTCCGAGATGCACGAAACGGCCCAGTGTGAGTATATAAGTAAACGTAGACCGAATCTGAAACTTTTATTAACCAGAGACATTTCATCTCGCTAAAGATCGAACAGGAAAGGCAAGTGTAATTGCAGAACAGCACTCCAGTAATGATATACACCGAGTGTGCGGCTTCTGTAAGGGCAACCACATGATCACGACCATATTGTAAACCTCTGAAGTTTCTTTAGCCAGCAGAACATTTCACCTGCAGAAATCTGACTGCGGCCCTTTAATTACCGAGCTATCAATAGAGAGACTAAAATTACAAATCAGCCGGGATTGGTTTCAAATGTGCATTTGTAAATGTGTGTTTGAAAGTGAAATTAGCAATAATAAGCAGGAAAATGCTTTTGGATCCCATGTGAGAGGTACAAGAGCAGAGAAAACAGTGAGTAAAGCGGCTCCAGCTGAACTGAAGCAGTGGGTCAGTGTAACAAACCCATAAACACAGAAAAAAGACCAACAATAGCGAATCAAATTAAAGACGAAAAAGCTTCAAATGCCACTTTTTATCAAACGATAAACTCTCATAAAGTGTATATCAAATCTGCAGTGATGGTGGAGGATGTTTGTCCAACACCGCACATTACCTCAGACCTGTCTGATCCCGACACAGAAGTGTTCCCATGCCCGAGGTTCGCTTTTATTTGACGAAATACAAATTTATAGCAATAAAACCAGTTTATGATATAATTTCAAGAAACAAGGGGGAATATAATTGAAGTATGATTTGACTGGGTGCGGAGCCTTGAGAAAAGTCAAAGCGTGCCAGAGAGAAGGAAAGCAATTACCCCTGGAGCGAAATCCAAGGCATTATTGGTCAAAGACTGCAGGGTAAAACAGCCCTGTTTGCAGTTTGCTTGGTAATTTCAGCTCGTTTAAAGACCATTGCGTCGGGCCTTTAATTTATCAAGCCTCCATATCAAAGCTGAAGGGCAGATACTGAACATTTGGACAATCAGAGTCTATTTGGTTCCAGTTTTAAATCCCCTAATGGAGCTCACCCCTATTCAACCAAGAACCTCTCATTTCACAATGCAAAAATTAGAGACAGAGTGAATAAATGGTTCGATTTTTGCGCTACGGCACAAACTGTTTACAGTTAATCATTGCTGTTTGATTAAATTTAACCGTCGATATTATCAAACGCAAAACTTGTGTGCAGTTTGTTTTGATTAAGCATATGTCCTTAGTGTCCTGTAGGTATAAAGTTTCATATAGTTAAAATCAGAGTGACTCCCAATTCGGTTTGTTCCTGTTTAAAGGCACAAGCTGACGTCTTACGGCAACACAATGGTTCACACAAAGCACATTTATCTGCTTTGCAAACAAACCATCTGTGCATGCACGCCACAACTACTTCATAACACCCACTAAAGAAAGGTTTTTTTCTAACTCATGGGCTATTGACAGCACACAATGTACGTCATTAATAAAAAGTCCTTGTTGAAAAGGAAAAGTGTCATTTTCAATAAGCGAAGAGGAATTTCCTCATGACCGACATTATATATTAGCTGTTGCATTGTGTGGTTCTATTTACCCTGCAGTTTTAATGGAAGAAAAGACAAATAGCATTTAAATCAGCACATCGAGTCCTCTCATAAAACTTTTTTTTTTCCCCCACCCGGACAAATGGGCAGAACGAGTCTTACTCTAGTCCAGTCTGATATTTGAAGCACTACTGCGCCAGCTTCACAGACCTTTGGAAGGACCCTTCGCTGTACGCGCAGCCTCAAACAAGTTATTACACCCCCGTACTCTCTGGCTCAACACATTACTGTTTGGCAGGTTGAGTTGAAATAAGGCAAACGATTAAATAAATCGCTAAATTGGTCATTAGGGACACTCTAACATGAACCCTGGCTCACCGGTGTCACATGTCGAAACTCCACCTGTAAATTTGCTCTGCAAACAAGAGAAACATTACTTTTTATTGCCTCTCAAGTGGCTGGATTCATGTTTTAAATAATCATTACTTGTGTATGAGACGAAAATGTAAATATCTCCGTCTTAAACAAATCTAGGGGACAAGAATCCAGCAGAGAGGGGCATGAGAACTGAAAACAGGGCTGGACGGAGACCAGAACAGTTTTTCATCTGCAAACAGATAAAGAGATCTTTTCGACCAAAAATGAGATCTTAGGGAAATCACTTATTTTACAACATTGTACATATGCTCCACACCCTTTCTTGCTAAATATGAGATATTTGGGCTAAATTATATGCTTTGTATAGCCAATGGGATTATAATACTCTTACTCTTTCATTTAAAAGGGTGGTTGACTATGATTTCACTTTTTTAAACTTTAGTAATTGTGTAATGTTGCTGTTTGAGCATTTAACATCTCTAAAGTTACAATACTCAAAGCTACAGTGCTTCGAACATAAAAGACAATTTTTTTTTTTTTTAAATTGGGGTAAAACGCGTCAGGTAAAAGATCAGAATCTGTTGAATCTCCACACTCTGTATTGGGAACACCAGCTCATTTGTATCTAAAGAGACAAACACACACACAAAAAAACAAAACGATTTTGCTCAGTTTCAGCGCATTCTCATCCTAGGGCGTCATCTAACTGACACTTTTGACCATGCGCCTAAATCCCACGCACATGGCAACCTTTAGCTTCAGTTAGATGACGCGGGTAGGTTTAGGTCTGGGGTAGGGTTAGGGTTAGACCACTAGAAGGCGCGTCTCATAATGATGCTAACAGCGCAGTCCCATCCCATGACGTCATTTAACTGACGTCTTGGGACGTCTTTTGACCATACGTTAACATCATCCTTTTTAGGGTACCCTTAAACGTCGGTTAGATGACGTTATCGGATCCTAACCCTACTCCAGACCTAAACCTACCTCGTCACCTAACCGACGTTAAAGGTAAAGCGTCAGTTGTATGACGGCCCGGGATCGTCATGTAACCGACGTTTTAAGGGTAGCCTAAAAAGGCGGATGTTGACGTATGGTCAAAAGACGTCCCAAGATATCAGTTTATATGACTTCTTGGGATGAGACAGTGTTAATGCTAAAGGGTGTCGTGTGTGGGATTTTGAAGCATGGACAAAAGCGTCAGTTAGATGACGCCTTGGGATGAGAACGGCTGTCAGTTTTCCAATTTTAACACGCTATATTAAAATAAATAAATAAATAAATAAAGCTCAAAAAGTGGGGCATTTTGAGCTAAAACTTCACATACACACTCTGGGGACATCAAAGACTTATTTTACATCTCGTGAAAAGGGCATTATACCACCCCTTTTAGATAGTTCAGCATAATTACTGATATAATAACCGATTTTCCCCACATAAAATGTGACAAAAAGGTTCAGCAGATTCTCTCTGGCCAGTCCAGATCTTCTAAATTTCAGATTTGTAATGCTTTGATGTATATGACCTCTTTATCTGATGGCCATGTGTAAAGAGCTACTCTATGTTGTAACGTTACGCATGTAAAAATTTGAATACACAGAGAAAGATAAAAGTAAAATAGGCCAGAAATCAAATGTTTGTCTAACTGATCGAGCAGACAAGCATATTACAAGAAAATGAAAGGAATAAACAATTTTGTATCAGTTTGTGTTCAGTGGTAATGGAGTCAAAAGAAGAAAAAAAAGCATATATTCCACCGTTCAGGTCACAGAGAGAATTACAGAACTCTGCTGGCCTCTTGTTGAGCAGTTGGGTCAATTTATCACAGTGGATTCTGTTACATGGTGTGTGCCGTCTACCGTACTCCGATCTGTTCATTAAACCTGAACACAATCACTCTCACCGTACTAATCAGAGGCTTGGCTGACCACAGACTACACACATGGTGGAGGTGAAGATACAGTCGTCACGATTGATGGTTGGTTACGCTCTCACAAACTTATGAAGACAGATGTAATTATCATCTCTAAAGTGTCAGAAATTAGACCAAATCTATCTATCTATCTATCTATCTATCTATCTATCTATCTATCTATCTATCTATCTATCTATCTATCTATCTATCTATCTATCTATCTATCTATCTATCTATCTATCTATCTATCTATCTATCTATCTATCTATCTATCTATCTATCTATCTATCTATCTATCTATAAAATATTGTGAAATATTTTTTAAATAACTGTTTTCTATTGTAATATATTTTAAAATGCAAATCTGAATTTTCAGCATCATTACTCCAGTCTTCGGTGTCACATGATCCTTCAGAAATCATTCTAATATGCTGATTTACTCAAGAAAAATTAATTATTTTTATTGAAAACAGTTGTGCAGCTTATTATTTCTTGAAACCCAGATACATTTTTTTTCAGGATTCTTTGATGAATAGAACAAAAGAACAGCATTTATTTGAAATAGAAATCTTTTGTAACATTATAAATGTCCTTACTGTCACTTTTGATCAGTTTAAAGCATACTTTGCTGAATAAAAATATTAATTTCTTTAAAAAAAGAAAAAAATCTTACTGAGCCCAAACTTTTGAACAGTAGTGTATAAGGCATATGCCTGATTAAAATCCTCAGGGTATTTGCAAGAGTGTTAACATGACACATCCTGCTGTATTCTAACACTTGGAGTTTCTTGTTCTGCATCAGCCCATAAATAACTGATATCAGTGTGGGTAGCATTTAACCGTCCTTGTTGTTTAGGCTTTCTGGGCCCGCCGAATGTTTAGCACATTGCTGAAGAATTCAAACTTCGGCTTGGCTGCCACTGATGGTTCATATTTTGGCCCTCTAATGCAGAGAGGAAGTACATATGGAGCCATAAAAATAAAAGCCAAAATAAATCAGAGCGGTTGCACAATAATGTAGGCGTTCATGCATTTTACAAGACAGCAGAGAGGCCGGAGATTTTCTTACTCTCAATTTTTTTTCTCTCTTTGTATCAACACTTGTTGGCATGTGTTTGCCCTAATACGCAGAGATATTAGACCAAGCTGTGAGCAGCAATCCGTCTATCATAATAAAACAATATGAAAGTCATTTTGCTGGAACATGTTTTTGACTGTGACATGAAAGAATTTAAATCTTTCCACCATTATAGAGGTGTAAATATCACAGCGTTCATTGTCCACTCATGTCACATTTTATGCAAACGCTTTCATTTCAATATCTTGAATGGACAAAACGGACACATATTTACTTTATAAAGAATGGTTGAAAAATGTAAGATTGTTGGGTTTGTTTCTTTGCAGACTGCCAAACAGGTGGGTTTAAAAAAAGGCGAGGGTCAAAAAGGGTCGTCCTGAAACGGCTCTATTGAAATGTTTCCACTGAACACGGTGAGCTGTTGGAGTCCTGCGGGGTGATCTGAACAGGATTGAGCCTGACATTCTGCAGGTTTAGAAGTTGGCTAGCAGAGGACAGATTACTGCAATACCGACATGTTTGTTTAATTATGTTTAAAAGTACAGGAAGGCAATCTCTGCCAGGAATATGTGCTGTTTTTGAAACTAAAGAAGAAGAAAAAAAAAATACCAACAAATAAATACTTTCCCCTGAAAGCAGCTGATGCTCAGTAATACAAGAAGTCACAGCATCCCTCATCTGCAGAAGCTGTGTGTGTGTGTGTGTACGTGCAAATGGGTGTGCCTGTGTCTATGTGAGTCAGCATGCTCGATCTCAGAGCCGTAACGAAGATTTCCATCAACGCTTTCTGAGCACTGGCGCTGGTGGAAATACTTTTACTTAAGCTGCGCCTACACAAATCAAGCAAACTGACTGTATACCGTCAAAATGTATAGTTAATGATCTGTTGGTGTTTCTCTTGTAAAATCACGTATGTACAGAACGGTTTGCATTTTCATTTTCAAATTAGAAGCAGATTCAGTGAACAGACCCAGCCGCCCCATTGAACCACAGGGGAATGTTTTCCTTTCTCCTATTCACAGCGTGAGAGTTCTCCCTCCTAGAGGGACGTGTTTGCATGTTTTTGTAGGTACAGCTCAAATGTAAATATGACCCCTAGTGTTTGAGCGATACCTCTGGCTCCGAGTGTCTGCTTCTGTGTGTGTGTGTATGATTTAGGGCTTCTCTGTGATTTGCCTGATGAGGGTCAGCAGTAGGGATGCTTCCCCACTGACAGCCCCCCCATCCGCCTCTGCTCCTGTAGAGTTTAAAGAGATATTGAGGGAGCAAAGGTGTGAGCAATTACTGTCTGATTATCTCTGGATTACCAAAGATCCTTCCAGTAAATAAACAGCATTTCACATGTAGATCAAATTCAAAAATAAATAAATAAACCTTAAAGTAACACTATGCAGTTTTCAAGCATCATAATATATTTCCAAGACCCTTGTGATGGTACATCGACTTAAAATAGGTTAAATGATACGTCATTGGTCTGTATCGCTTTTACTTGGACTAACTTCGGGTGTCGGGCAGTAACCGGAGCACAAAACGTCATACGTCACTTCACCCACCACTTCCTCAAATTGTCGGTGACCATTGTTGATTCCAAAGCCAGTGCTAAAAAAACAGCGAGCGTGCGTGTGCGACAGTAGGCTGCGGTAGGCTAAATCATTTACGACAGTGGTAATGGACAATTCCGCTTCCAACCTGTAGGTCAAACGCAGAGGAAAAGTTCCTCGGTATTGCTTTAAAATTTGTCAACCAAACTAAAACTGCAATAGCATATACTTCACAATTATTATATTATACTAAATAAATGCAAAATCATATTTTATAATTTTATATTATGTGATAATTATATTATATTATACTAAACAACAGCCAAACTAAAATTTCAATAACATCTATTTATAATAATTATTAGGTTATTATATTAGTAATTACATATTAATATTAGTAATTATTATATATTTATAATAATTATAAATATATCACTATATTATATTTAAATATATATATATAAAATATATAATAAATATATATAATTATATATAAATATATAATTGTATTATAATTATATTTATAATTATAAATATATAATTATTATATATTTATAATTATTATAATTATATATTTATATTAATATCAATTATTAATATAAATATATAATTACTTAATATTAGTAATTATATATTTATATTAAATAATATAACAGTCAAACTATGGCGAGCTCTCAAGAAGCTTGACACGTGCGAAGGCGAACGTGACATCTATCGCCTCAATTGCTCTCACACATGCAGATCTTTGAACGGGTCCTGGATAACCAAATTCGTAACATTGTTTGTCTCACAGTCAATCAAGCCAAATTCGAGAGGAACTGTGGGACAGTTGACGCAATTCATGCCACCAGGTTCCTGTTTGAGAAGCATGGAGAGAAACAAAAGCCCCTGCATGCTGCCCTTCTCGCCCTTGAAAAGGCTTTCGACAGCGCACTCTCATCCCAAATCATCATACAACTGACGCTTTTGACCATACGTCAACATACGACGATTTAGGGTACCCTTTAACGTCAGTTAGATGATGCTATCTAATCCTAACCCTACCCCAGACCTAAACCTACCCGCGTCATCTAACTGACATTAAAGGTAAAGCGTCAGTTGGATGACGCCCCAGGATCGTCATCTAACTGACGTTGAAGGGTATCCTGTTGACGTATGGTCAAAAGCGTCAGTTAGTTGACGTCTTGGGATGAGACTATGTTACTTTCGACCGTGTTCCCCATAAAGCCATCTGGCATGGACTAAGAACCAATGCAGTTCCTGAAGAACTCATCGAATGGGTAAAGCCGCGGTACAATAAACCAAGTCAAGTGCAGGCAACTGCCGGAACATCCAAATAGATCCATTTAATGTGGGCATCCACCAAGGATCGGCTTTGTCACCTCTCCAATTTATTCTTGTGGCGGACGTCGTCACATGACACGGTCGACCTACGGCAGCCAGCGCCATGGACACTTCTCTATGCAGACAATGTTATGCTTTCTGCTAAAGAGAAAGCCAGCCTCAAGCAGAATGTCCAGTGTG
The DNA here is from genome assembly GCA_038021265.1 of Cyprinella venusta. Taxonomy (NCBI): domain Eukaryota; kingdom Metazoa; phylum Chordata; class Actinopteri; order Cypriniformes; family Leuciscidae; genus Cyprinella; species Cyprinella venusta. The sequence goes on along the minus strand of CM075869.1, from coordinate 21,084,179 downwards.
GAGCTGTTACGTTCCATGCGTGTTTAGGGTTTAGTTTTCATTGTTCTGTGCATGTTAGTGTACTTTGCACATGTTGGTTGTTGTGCTCATTATCTTCTCTCTGTTTCTAGCTCACTCTCTCTGCTCACAGGTTACTGTGAACGGCCAAGTCGGACGTCAGTCATCATTAAGGTGGCGCTTGAGAGCCAATTGGAGGCTGCCCTCCAAAAAAAGCTTTTATTGACACCAGCCTCAGCAAACGACTCATTTTTCAAAGTGGGGAACTATGACGTTAAAGAGGATAAAACACCACCCCAGCAGAAAAAGATCAACGACTACTACAACACGGCCGGTTAAGCCCCGCCCATCGATTCGCGCATTACACGCATAGCTAAATAACATAGATGCCTACCTCGTGATGACAAACCGGATCGAGCTACCGAGCAATACAAAATATTGTGCAGTGCCTGATTGTGAAAGAAGATGGTGGCTGCATAAGCTTCCTCTGGATTCCAATAGGACTGCATGGATAAACGGTAACACTTCCTTTTACAGTCCAGTTACCCATGTAAATACTATGTACTTATTTTAGTAACGACAATTACTGAGTAATAACTAGTACTAACCGTGAACCTACCCATAAACCTACCCCTGTTCCATGTACTTACCTTATATTAGCAGTACTTACAAGGTAAGTACACTGTAAGTACACTGCAAGTTCTGTACTGTAAAAGGAAGCGTTACCGGATAAACTTTATTTTTAATGACGTTCCAGCTGATGAGGTAAAACATTGTCCGTCTGTTCGCTACATTTCACTGAGGATTGTTTTGTAAAGATTGGATTTACAGACTGATTAAGAGTAAAGAACGGTGCTCTGCTGTCTATATTGGATCTGACAGGAATGGTGCAACACACGGACTCTGGATTGAACATGTATGGGCGAATCATTCCGGTTGCCATTTTACAACACTGGACGTTTTCAAAACAATTTCCCCCAAGTGCATCGACGGGTGAGTTGAAACTCAATATAATATACAAAACTGTTATCCACCCACAGCAGTAGGTGTTTACTTCCAAGTCTTCAGTGCGAGACGCCCATAAATACTGAGCGTTTTTCAGCTAGGCTCAAGACTAGGGTACAAAATAGCCTATTACTTATTCATTTTGATGTTTTTGAATGCAAAAACCAAGCGAACGTCATAAGTTGACCTCAGACAACAATCTAATAAAATTTAAAAAGCCAAGTCTTGACCCCTTTAAAGTGGTGAACAACACTACCTTTTTTGGGCAATGATGGAAGAAATGGTGATTTAAAAAAAATAAAAAAAGCTTTTCATAGCCCAGACTTGATTCTGACTTTGATTGGCCTAAAAAGTGTGAGAGCTGGCCCCAGTAACCACTATTGATATTCAAATTGAGAAACTGTTTGAATTGAGGAAAGCATCAAATTCTCATCTGAACACTTTTTTTTGGGACACAGAGATTATGGCGTCATCTGTTCAATGAGAAAGATGATAAAGTGTTCCATTTTTGTTAGAGTTATATCTTCACCGCTTTGCCAAATCCCAGCTCTAGAACAAACCAAAGAGCAGGAAGGGAGAGACCCATTAAAAGAAGGAAGATGGGAATAAAAAAGGTGGAAGGGAGATAAAAACAGTTTACTTATTGAGGGAGAGAGATTGAGAGAGGGGATGTGTAGAAAAGAGAGCGCAGTAAAAGATCAAAGACAGCAAAATGTAGACCACAGAACAGAAGGACAGAGAGAGCTAAAGAAGATCATGTAGCAAGAGATAGATTAAACGAGAGCAAGAGAGAGTATTATCCAAGCAGCAGAACACAAATCAGATTTTAATAACCACATAATTGCTATTATAATTTGTATTATTATTATTACTACAAGTTATCCTTTTTTTTCCTTCATGTATATATGCGTGCTATTCCCACCCTTCTCTCTCTTCAGTGATGTCTTTCTGGCACTACTCTGGCCAAGCTGGCACACTTCCCAACAACAGGAACTGGAGATAGAAAGAAAAAAAAAGAGTGTGGGAAAAGGTCTGGACAGGTCTACCACAGATAGAAGACAGGGATCTATGTTTAGCCAGAGCATACCTTACATGCTAACAGTCCTGCGACACAAAGAAAGGGGACGATTTCATTCGCTCCAACCATCAGTTTCTGTTTAGCGATTTCAAACTTTGCAATTGATCATCCACCCAGAACTTCCCGAGATCTGAGAAGTCACAGGCAGGCTGCTCCCATCAGAAGCTGCTCTGGCGTTCCTCAGCCCATAAATCTCTGCAGCTTTTATATTTCTCTGTTCATCAGAGCTCTGAAACTGTTCCGTATGTCTCTTTTCCTCTCCGCTGTTTAATGCCATGGGCCTATGCTATTCGTGCTGAGACGTCCAGTTTGTGTTGTGTGAATGCAAGACAGCTGGACGGGGTTACACACATAATAGCAAGCAGGGCACTTTGGGTGGAGGACACTTGCCGAGTGGAGATGCCTTTGGTTTGGACATCTTAGACGAAGAGACAGAGAACGTTGGAAAGCTCTTTTGCGGACAAAAAAAAAAAGGTATCTAAAAGCATTTTTCTCAAACTGCTTTTGCATTTGGTGATAAATAACTTTTTGCAAGTATTCGAAATGTCTTGAATGTAAACGCATCACATCATATTCTGGACACATAGTCCATGAGGTATAGTGTAAAAAAAAGGTCTAAACCGATAAACAGATCAGATGAAAAGGCGTTTTTGTATTGGACATGAAAAATAAAAACAATAGTGTTGTTTTAGGTATTATGGGATGGCAGTTTGATGCCTGTTTTTATTTTTTATTTCATAAAATTGCTTTTAATTAACTGATATTCTATTAAAATACCAAACTACAATTTAAATTTGTACCTATTTTGTACCTAAAAAAAAAGTTTGCCTTTAGGTTACATTTTATTTCGATGCTCCACTTTAGACATTCTACTAAGTAAATTTGTAACAATACATGTCAACTAACTGTCATTGGAGAAATGGTCTGTAGACTGTAGTAGATTGTTAGGCTATAGGTTTAAAGGTAACGCTTTATTTTGATGGTACCTTAGGGTTCGGGTTAGTAGAATAAGTTGACATGTACTTGCAAAGTTACTTATAGGTGTGTCTGTTGGGGCAGCATCAAAATAAAGTGTTAGCAGATATTCCAATAATAAACATGCAACACGATATGGAAAAAAACATTCCAATTAAGATGAAAATATTATATGATTCATCACACAGGGACTTCTGGGAGTGCTCTTGTAGTGTTACTGTATCATTTTAACTGGGTTTTTTTTTCTTTTCTTTACCCCATTTTAAAGTTACAAACATATTAACAACCCTAGTGACATTCTCTCCTACATGAAGGAATAGGGAACTGGTACTAAACAGTCTATTATACAATAAGCTTTTCAGGTAGTCAGTTGCACCAATATGTGACAAATTGCCCCAACCATTTGTGTACCTGGAAAAAGACACAACACCTCATGTGGCAAGTTCTATCCTGTATATATATTCTCTGATTTTCTGCTTGAATTCCTGGTTTTAATAAACAGTTACTGCTCTCTTGCTGTGTATGGAAACCAACGTTCCGTTGACTAACATTTTCTCAATAAGCTTTTTCAAACAAAAAAAATTACTAATGAAGATTTGGCTTCAGATTTCTTTGGCTTGTGATGGTTTTTTGAATCTCTTTTTGTGGTGCAGGTGATGTTGTTCACAGTAATGAGTTCTGAGGAGAGACCGTATGAATATCGTCCTCCATCAGACACCCGATACAAACAAATGCTATTTTAAAGAGGAAACATTTGTTCCAGGAGAAAGGCCTCTGGGACTGCAGCGCATGCAGGAAGCCGAGCCTTACTTCTGTTTCTTGAGTGGAGACAGTAATTTGTAAGATGGGGGCAGAGTTGGGAGAGTGTTCTCAGGATGTCCCATAAAGTGCTGCAGTATCAGTCATTCTAATCTAAGTTCTGATGTTTAGGTTGGTTTGACCTGGGGTCGTCTTCACCCCTCAATAAAGTAAATAGAGACCTGTAGAGTCAACATGCTTTAGGGAAAAAAGACTGCTTTAGATAAAAGTTTCGACTATTAAGTTCATCCAAACTTCAAAAATAGTAGTGGGCCAGAGGAAAATATTGGTCTTTTCAAAGCTCAGGGAACTGAATAGAGTCCTTAGCAGTGTTTTGATTAAACATCAACATTGATTCGGACGCTTCTCCAACAACTTCTAAGGAGAAAGCAAGGCACTGATCATTTAGCCTTTGGCTGATAAATGTTTGAGTTCAAATTGAAATCGAACTTACAGACTAATTATCTAATCAGATCTGTGACATCACTAGGAAAAACAATCATGATGTTAAAGTGTTCTTGAAGAGATCTAAATTTCGATGTTTCTCTCATGCACAGGTAAGAAAAAAGACTTTTCTTTCCAAAATATTTGAATACTGGACATTTTAAACATTATTAAACAAATGTAAATTTGTACAATGGACAAATGGATTTTTGTTTGGATGCTAATATTTTATCATTATCAAGGAAGGCTGACAATTGACTTCTGGGACGGCTTGCCATACACATCTGAATGCTACCCACATGTCTGGCTACTGATTAGCCATCCAACTTCAATACTAATGCTCTTCTATTATTATAATATGCTACCAGACTAAACTCTTCAGTTAATACTTGGACTATATGTGCAGGAAAATCTTAATGCTGTCCCTTTCAGAATGGAATAATGGCTTCTCTGTAATCTCCAAAGCTTAGTGAGAATTACCCTTCCAGACATACAAACACAGAAGCCCCATTGGCTACTAGCAGTGACAGAGATCAAGTACGGCTGATGGTTGAAGACCTGGCAATCCATGTGGCCTGTTTCTGATTCGGGGCTTTGTAATTTTAAAAGGCCGTTCCTCAGGCGAATGGTCGCTGAGGAACGGCCAGACAGTTATGGACATGCTTGAGATGATTTTGGATTTCCTCCGGTTTGATCAAAATGTTGGACGCTGCCCTAATTTTGAGTCATCTCAGATCTTTTCTCCTACTGGACTAAAAATAGCCGCTGTCGAGGCGAACCTGTCCCCAGAGGAAATACCACTGGTTTAGTTCAAGGCCTTTAAATGAACAGGGATGTCTCAAAAGTGAAAAGAGCGACCGACCGACAGACAGACAGATAGATCATTTTGTTTAAATTAACTTTACAACACAAAACATCAACAACAAGAGAGCAGTCTGCAGAGTGTGAAATTGCAATGACAAGGGTCCTGTAGCCCAGCAGGTGAGCTGATAAGCAAAACCAAGGAGATGACGTTCTGATGATGGTAAAGATGAAACACTTTGATGTCAGCAGAGTTCACAAGTTCCTGCTCTGCTCTGGATTGGTACCATTCAGATAACAAGAAACATGGGGGTTATTTTCCTTGTCAAATCTATGGCTACAATGCTAAAACGATTCAGCCAAAAGGGTAGTTCTCTGCATAAATGTGTCTGACCATTCACACATACTTGAAGCTTTTCATTTCAGTGCTTGCAACTAATAAATACATATATAGAATGTATTTATATAAACAGAATTCACACAGAATGAGTATAGAGGAGTTCAAATGATCTGATGTTTTGAATTCAAAATAGCTAGACAGACCACAACTGAAGGGGGCAAAACAAAAATGTCTCAAGATGTGTTTGTAATAATACTGGAAGACACTGCAAAGCCAGTGTATGATGCAGTGGCTACAGATGTTCATCTGATCCACATTTACATTTTAAAAGTAGCACTGATGAATAATAGTATATTATAATATAATAGAATAATAGTAGCATACTAGTATAATAGTAGAATACTAATTTTCCTTTTACAGATTGACAAACTTGATTGCAAAGCAGACCACAGACCAGTAATATACTGTACTTAAGTTAAAAGTATTTGACTTCTAAAACCATCTTCCACAATGATCTTAATTTATCTTGGATTTGCATTATATTGGGGTATATGTGATTATTGCAATTATTTTGATTAAGGAGCATTTTAATTCAATTATTTAATTATTTGGCAGCAATAATGATAGCACTTTATTTCAGTGTCCTTGTTACATGTAGTTATAACTATAAATTATGCATGACTACATGTAACTAACCCTAAACCAAATCCTAATCAAATAGTAAAAGTACATGTAGATAATTCATATTACTAAGTACTCAAATGTATAGTTACACTGCAACAAGGACACAAAACAAGGCTTTGTGGTTTTGTCTTTATCACTTTCAGATTTCAGACACTCAGAGTCATGTGATGCAAACATCTTTTTACATCATTGTTCACTGAAAATAAATTGGTAGAATTTCCTTTGAAACAACTTATAAAGAGAAATTGCTAGAGCATATCACAAATAATAATAAACAAATATGTAAAAAATACTTAATCTTAACTTCGAAAAAAAATTCGAAAAAACATTTTTAGAGTGAAGTTTCACTCAAAATTTCAAGTTTTTAATGCGAGTAATGAAAAACAGACTAATCATTAAAAAAAAGAAGGTTTTGGATAACTTTGCACACTATTAAGGTGGACTAAATGTTTCCCTCCATAGCTCTTTGACCAATGGAATGCAGTCCTTTCATAGCTTCAGGGGTTACCATGCTTCAGTGACCATGAGCATACGCACAGGAAGTTTCTCCACATGTCCACTTCTGATCCACACTTCCTATTTATTGGTTCTGTCAGCTTGTAAGAGTCCATACATGTGTGTGTGCGGTATTTACTGTTATTTGAGAAGCGTGCCCTCTCTCCCTTCAGCAGTCAGTTTCAACTGATAAGGCAGAGGTGAGGGAAGAGTCAGCCAGACTCAAAGCGTTTGGTACAGACCACCCCAAAATCCACACATGTGTCCAGCAAAACCACACGCCCCCCCAGGGGTCCGTGAGAGACGAGGTGGGTCGACCCAGCCTGGCATGAGCATAAACACACACAAACACATATACAAACACAATAATCCCATACCCCGGACTACACATCCATAACTGATCTCTTTACCAAAGGATTCAATTATTCAATTACAGCACAACAAATTTGTTGGAAACAAACTCAGGGCAGTTCAGAGAGGCAAAATTTAGTAAGAAAGCAATTAGTGAACGTAATTTGTGTGTTAATTTGAGTCAATGTACACTGTAGCTGCTGGGTAAAGCTAATATGGGGGGTTAGCGGTGTAAATTAGGGGTAGTTTGTTAAGTGCTGACCTGGAGAGGTGTGAGGTCCCAGGGGATCGTAGTCTGGCTCTGGACCCCCTGATGGTTCCTCAAGAGAGGAGGAGGTGTTTGTTTATACAACTTTCATTACAGGACCGTCCCTCCATCCCCCGAAAACAAATGAATGTCCTACAATCCACTTACCCCCCCTGCAACCTATGTACTCGTATTACTGCTGCTGTTTCTGATTGTTCTCTCTCGCTGTTAACACTGCGTCAGATCGAATTAGTTTGCTATAGACATATGAACGCAAAGTGAGATAAACGCAACCAAACTAGAAATCCTTTCAGACACAAATAAGCTAAATGAAAATTTAATAACCACTAGTTATTATGCAAATTACACACACACACCCAACACACTCACATTTGATTATTTTATTTGGAATGACCAATACTGATTAAAACAACACAGCATCCAAATATTCTCCAAAGAGCCTGTTATCTTTCACCGGACAATACACACATAGACAATAGTCACAACCACATGAATATATAAATAGACTATATGGATAGAGGTGACATTGCCTTCTCAAAACATGCAGGCTGCCTATGATGCTGACACAGAACAGTAATTGGCTTTTTGCTAAGAGATCGTTTTACTCAGTCCAGCAATTTGCAAACCCTTGATGCATAATCTGTGCACATGTCCTAGGCTACCAAAGATTAGGATGATCAGTTTTGTGCTGTAACCACACACTGCTAAAGCATTTGTTAATGACTGATATTTTAACATTTTCTCAGAAAAACACAAGCCTATGTAAGCATCAAAAAAAAAAAAAAACCCACTTCCAGAATCAGTTCTTTATATACAAATACACATATATTATAATTTTAACAATATACTGACCAGTGGCCATTTTTTTATTATAATGAAAGCAAATTATCATGATTAATCTGATGAACTCACAAGGTGTACTTTAAGGAAATTTTTAAGTTACTTTTGAAGATTAAGGCTGCGTCTCATTTCTCTGTCTTACCCCTTACTCTTACCCCTTCCCCTCGGTTTTGCGCGTTCATGTGAGGGGAAGTAGTGTCCCAATTCTCATTTTGATTAAGGGCTATGAACAAGGTGTAGGGCTACATAGCCCTTGAAACAAAGTTTGCGGAGGACCACACTTGAAAAAGAGGGGTAACTAAAGTGCCGGCATCAATTTTTTTTTATTATGGCTGAACGTCGAACTGTTAAGCAGTCGCACAAATGTAAGAATTATGACAATGATACTTTTAATAAAATGTTGAATAAAATGTTGTTCAAGCGATTTTAATTGTAATATTTTTGTTTTGAATCGGTAGTAAACCGCTAGCAGCTATGCGCTATTTGCCGAGCTGAGCAATCTGATAATCCTTTTATTATTGAACTTTGCGCGGCCGTTAAATAAAATGAAACATACGCACCATTTGATCCGTAAGCAGTCGTATGCGTCTGAGAAACAATTTTCTTCGGATGGCACCCAAGTGTGCAAAGAGAGAGCCCAGGCAATTAATAACGACGGCATCTTCGTTTGTTTACGGGTATGTCAACACTTGTCGCCTCTGTTGATAGCTAAAGCGGCAAGGGAAGACGACGCAAAACGGTAATCGAGTGGTGTTTCATTTCTTAGAGGAACGTTTTCTCCCCTACCCCCTTTCACTCGGTATCGAGGGGCAAGGGGAAGATGCAGAAAAAGGGGTAGGGGAAGGGGTAAGACATTGATGAGATTGGCCCTAAAAGTGTTCACTAATTGCATGTAAGGGAGTGTGTTTCCCAAAAGTTAACTTTGGTTGCAAGTTCTGATGAACTCAGTAACGATGGAACTTGCGACAATAGTTGCTTTTGGGAAATGCACCCCAGGTTTGGATCAACAAGAGGGTGAACAGACGATGACAGAATTGCCACTTTCAGGTGAACTATCCCTTTAAGTAGATTTGATTCACCATCAGAAAAAGTGAGAGAAAGAGAAAAAGAGGAGAGTGGGAGCTGTGTTTTCCTTCTTTTCTCTCAGATACATGAGATATCTGCTCTCCACAAGAGCCCTTCACACTGTCTTCACTTGGAATCTGTCTTTCTTTCTCTTTCTCACTCTCTCCACCATCTCGTTCAAAAGAAAAGAAACCCCATTGACTTAGAACTGAGTGACCTGGAACTAGGTGGGGGTTCATATACTGGACTGTGTAAGTGTGCATTCCTATATATGTAAATAAATATTCATGTGTCTGTGTACCCATGTCTGTGGGTGGATATGAGAGAGGGGTACTGGAACATACAGGCAAGCATCCCCAGAATCCTTCAGCTTGGCCAAAGTTAACAGACAGGAGGGATTCGGTATCAAAGCGCTGATATTTCATTCCACACACACACACATTCTGGCAGGGTCATGAGGAGGGGGTCTCCCACAGACTATTTGAATACAGAAATGTTTAATTGAGAGCAACAGGGAACACAGGTTACGAGGCCAGGATATACATATAGATACGTAAAGAAAAAAAAAATCTCTCTCATTTTTCTCTACAAACTCTCTCATGTACATCAGTTCAAACTACTTAGCCTATGTCTTGGTCCATTATCCCCTCAATTTCTTTTTTTATACCTGCCCTTGACCGTCTTTAGAGCTGTCTGAAATGTGCTTTCTCTCACAGCCTGTTTGGCTTGTGTTTAATAGTGACATAAAGCTGCATCAGAATACAAAATGAAACGCCCTTGGGTGTTTTATTAACATGAATAAGTGCACATCTGCGTGCAGTGTGGAGTGTACAGGGACCTGCGAGGATCTCTTGTGCTCCAAGTTTGACGTTCACAGAAGTGAGAGAGATAATATACTGAGTTCTCAAGGTCATGAAACCAAACAGCTTAATTGAATACGTTCAAATAAATCCAGAAAATATAGAATATGATTTACAGTACTATGTATGTGCTTGTGCTTTCTTTACCCTTCCATTCCCCTGTTATGTGGATGTTTTGTCTTGCCAGGTGGGTGAGTTTGGTTGCCCTTACTGTCAGCCGTTATACACATACATTAATCAGCTTATGAGAGCCTCAGGCCTGACTATTCATCAAGAAGCCCTGCTCTCATACAGCATGAGAGCTGATTTAGGCATTGTTAGCTTTCTGTTTAATAGAATATGACAGTGAAGTAAATCTTCATGCTTGAATGCGAATACAATGTTTATGTCCCTAAACCGCATAAGTTGAACCGTAACACCACGAGGAAGAAACATGGTCTCTCAGGGTCAATATTAATAAGAGGAAAGGGGACTTTACTTCAACTTTATATAAAGAGTCTGAATGCTTGCACATTCTTATTCTTCTCTTACATCACGATGTAAGGACAGAAGAACGAACATTATTTTATTCCATTTCCATTTGAAACGAGGTTCTACTTTTTTCACTTTTTTTTGGTTTAAATTCAAAGCTTGTGAATGAAAGGCCTCCAGCAAAAAACTTTAAACTTCTCCTGTTAAATCCTTTTAAATTTAGCCGTTTTTAAGTGCTCCGGACGGTCTGTTTCTGATTTCAGCTGACGGAGTTTGAATCACAAAGGGTTAGAGTGGGTAATGCAGATGGCACAAGTGCTGATGGCCATTTTCTTCAAGGGGGATTTTTTTTCACGACTTGCTATTTTGTCTTTTCCTCTCAATTTTTTATTGCTTTTTTTCCGCAAAAGAGACAGTTAGCTTCTTAACAAGGTCAAATTACTGATGAAATGTTATGTTAATAGAACAAAGAACAAGGCAAATGGGACATAGCAAGAAACGCACATAAGCACACACACACATCAACATTTCGCACACGCGCACACACAGGAGTCTGTGCTCTTCTTTGATCTGAACAGTTCCTGGGCCTGGTGCTCAGAAGAACAAACGAAACAGAAGACTAAGTTTCTCCATCTTGCTTCATCAAATGATTCAGCCCAAGATTCAGAAAAACATAGATTTGAACTTCCTCTGCTACAGATCCACTAAACACAGTCACTAAGGGTGTGTCACGAAAAAAAAAAAAAATCATAAATCCACTTCAACAATCCCAAACATAATTCAAAGACGTGGGTCGGTTATGACAGGTTTCAGTGTAATTACACACATTTTTCTTATAAATGTAAAATGGAACAATCTCTGCAATCCCTTACGTGAGATTTAATGTTATTTTCCAAGTAGTATTTTATTTAGCTTATTACGGACTATGAGAGCAGGGTGTGAGTAATCATATGGATTTACTTTGTCATGAACACTTGCAGAACATAAAAATAACCCATGGCTTGGGAATGACCTCCGACTTTCATTCTGTTACAGTAAACTAATTCTATGCCCGGCTTATTCACTCATTTTATGTCACAGACTCATGCTAAACTTTTTTTTCTTTGCTCTCTAGATACACACACACACACACACATGTGATCCTTGACCACAAAACCAGTCACAAGTGGCACAGGTATATTTGTGGCAATAGCCAACAATACATTGTATGGGTCAAAACTATTGATTTTTCTTTTATGCCAAAAATCATAAGGATTTTAATGAAAAATCATGTTCCATGACGATATTTTGTACATTTCCTACCGTAAATATATATAAAAAATATATTTTTGAGAGTGGATGTGATTCTCATTGTTTAGATTTTTTTACACCCTCAGATTCCAGATTTTTCCCAGACACCTCGACCAAATATTGCCCTATCCTAACAAACCATGCATCAATGGACATCTTATTTATTCAGCTTTCAAGTGATGTATAAATCTCAATTTCAAAAAATTGACCCTTGTGACTGGTTTTGTGATCAACAAATTCAACGTTTCCGTCACAGGGATATATTTTATTTTAAGTTTATTAAAATACATTAAAGCCAGTTTATAAATTATAATAATATTTACATTTTTAATATTTAAATTTATTGATTCATATAACTGCAATAATAATAAAAAAAACTTTTATGTTCTACCGAAACTTTACTACCGTTCATATATACTGTATATCATCATTCATACATATATTATTTATATGGGTGTGTGTGTTTTAGGTAAACCCTACATTATGGGGACAAAACCTCCCCACAAAGTTGGCAATATCCGAAATCCTTGTCCTTATGGGGACATTTTTTGGTTCCCATGAGGAAAACAGCTTATAAATCATCCTAAGATGCTTTTTTTTAACGCAGGAAGTTTTCTTTGATGGTTTGGTTTTGGTTTAGGGGATTGAATATACAGTTTGTACAGTATAAAAATCATGTCAATGGAATACCCCTATAAACTCCAACATGTGTGAGCACACATACACACACTACAGTTAGATCCGTTTGGCCTGAAGATGTGGAATAAGGTCACGTTTTCTCTTAAACAACACAAATCCTATTCTAGCCGGTCTACTCCTAAAGGAAGAGGCTCTAAATTAACCGGCTGAGTAGACGGAGTTTGGGTGTCACCTGTCTGCCGAACATTAAACAGGAAGTCGAACAGAGGCCTGCAAGGTGTGCTGGGCTTGTTCTGGTTTTCGTCCTTCAGTAGAAGCAGGAACTTCTGTTTTGAATGATCGCCCCATTCTCTTACGACAGATTTCAGGATACAGCTCAGGATAAAAGATGTCCAGCAGACGGGTTTATGTCTTGGTGAGCTCAAACAGTCACAGAGACACATTTTTTTCTGTTAATGTTCAGAAAGCTCGTCCTGCGCTATCCATCATAATAACTTCCTGTGAAACGAAGCGCAGCGGACAGAAGTTATTGCAGGATACAGTGACACCTTTTCATCCTCCACTGAAAAGGAAAAAAATTCATACAATCTTTAAACGTCTTGAAAGTGTATACGGTAAAAGCACACAGTTAATCACGCAACACGAGGGCCCCGGATTTTGGTGCGTTTCTGGATTTGTACCTGAATTCTCTCTAATCCATTCTCAAATACCTCAAAACAGTTTGGTGTTATTCTTTCAGCTTAAGACTTGGCAGATGTGTAACTGGACCCACGTTAACAGTCTGACAGATTATTCCATTTCTCCGCAAAACCATTTTTAAAGGGAGGATGATAGAGGGAGCAAGAGGAGGAGGAGGACGGGAGGATTTGGCAGTTGGGTGTACTCTGCAGGTGTTGGGTAATTGGATTAACACAAAGCAGGAGAAAAGGAATTCCTCTCCTCTTTTTTGGAGAGTGAGAGCACAAAAATACGTTTTTTTAAAGCAAAGACAAAGAAAGACATTATTTGGTTTCTAAAAAATATGATCCGATACAGGTGAGATTAAATGCATATCTGCTTACATTCAACGTTTGGAAGCACTAAACATCATTTTAGGTCTTCGTATTGCTCAATGCCTCTCAAAGCCTCCAGAGGCCGCAGAGGAATGCGTGATGACAGAATAAAACCTTCTTTTCTATCTCCCGTCCCTTCTGACTCTCCTCTACTCCGTTTGAAAGTCTTTCAAAAGATACATCAGAGAGCAAATAAAGAAAAAAACGGTCACAGCGAGGAGTCGCCCCTCTGCCGGCCCGGGAGTTTATCTTAAACTCTAACCACAATAAAACTGGCGGGTTGAACAGAACGACAATGAAGACCACTGACGATTCACGCCAGTTTGATTGTCCTCCAAAACCAACACCCCTCTGAGAAACACACACACACACACTTGGAAAGACCCCTTCAGTCAAGGTGTCTGAGTGAAATGACAACTCTGTGAAGCTCTAGACAAAACACTTGTCAGCATGTTGTTTTGTCAGAGGCAGGGTGGCACTGACGTTTTAGTGGAAACGTTCGGCTCTTTGTTGTGGTCGCGCTGCGCCCTGGAAATGTTTTTGTTTAGCTCGGTTCACACGGAGCTGTCAACCCGAAGAACTGAGATGGAAACCTACAGCTGTATTATTTAAACAAGAGATAGGAAATCTGGATACAGGTGTCTGAAATGGCAGTCCACCTTTCCAAACCTGCCTAAATGTACCGAGTTTGAAAATTTTCCCCCGTAAAGAGCCATATTTCAATCCAATATGCATTTGGAAATTTTGACTCGCTGACCTCCCTCATGACGAACCGTAAAAAATCCCTGTCAGACATCTAATTACATGAGTCTCTATGTGCACTGTGCGGGAAATAACATTTGCAGATATTCCATCCACCTATAAAAACAAAGGGAATGATGAGCTTCCTCGTGTTTAATAGGAAAATTAAACAGCCCCGTTTTATTGACTCCATGGTCAAACTGTCAAGATACCAGCCAAAGATCTAAGGGAATTGCTTTAAATAAAGTGAAAACAAACATAAACCAATGGATTCATGGAGATCTAGGACAAAGGGAACATCCGTTGTAAAATTTCTCATTATTTTTAATGAATATGTGGTGGATCAAATGTTAAGATCCCACAATTAGGTGCAAATGAAATCTTATATCCAATGTCAAACCTTTGTTAAATAGTACAGAGCTAAAATTGTGTTTTACAGTTATGTCTATCAAATAATAATTAAAAAAAAATGTATTTGTAACTCTTTACATTAATGGCACCAAATTGTAAAAACTTTCAGTCTAATAAATTTACTTTAATACATATATATTTTCAAGATTTGTCACAACATTTTTTCTGTCAAATTAACTTAAATAATTTATTTCGTTCCGATAACTTATTATTTTGAGTTTCTGATGATTGAAATCAATCTCCTTCATTGTTTTAACTCACTTTTTCCAGTTCAATCAACTTAAAATTTTAAGGCAACCAGGTTACTTATTTTTTCATTCTTGTGACAGCATGCACTTCTAAAAATTAAATGTCAATGTGAACAGCCATTCGCAACCCATTTTACTTGCGTAACATAATGCATTTCCAAGTGAAACAAAATGTAGAATGCGCAAAAACATAGGGTGGGAATCAAACGAACAGTGTAAAGTGGCTGTTACATACAATAATTGTGCCACATTGAATGAGACTTTCCTAAAAAATATGTCTAAAGTGACATCAGCAAAATATATTGAAAACAGAACTATGGGGATTTCGGAGGAACAGGAAGGAATACGTTCCGATTTAAAATGACAAAGACAAACTATTTTTTGTGATTCAAATATGAAGCACTGACCAATCATTCAAGAACATGCATTCATTAACAGGGTGGATTTTGATTTCATGTTGACTTTAAATAAATTATATTGTTACAGCTGGATTTTATCTAAAGGAAATCTTTGGTAATTTGCTTTTAAAAGAAAAGACGGATACCATGGCAAAAATATGAGCGATGTTCACGAGACAGGTTTCTGTTTCCATTGCAAGTATAAGACAAATCTGTATCTATCAGGATAATGCACCTTGATTTCCACACACTCTAATGTTTTTTTCATCAGCTGTAAAAATAGTCCAAGAAACATTCTTTTGCACACCCACACTCAAGCTTCATCTGCCATAGTGTACATGCCTGTGGTCTAATCGCTTAAACGTTTTACTTTTGAAATGTTCAACAGTTATCACGCAGAAAATTGTACTTGGATTCAGACCACTGCTTAAAAAAGGCCTCTTTTAATTAATCACGCTTTCATTTCTTAACAGAAGCTCCTAGGCCACGAGGGAACGGAGAGAAATGTTCCGCTTTGACTACGCAAGAGTATATTTTACAAGAATTACTCCAAAAATTCGAGGCTATTTTTACAGTGATAACTTTGGTATTTGATATTATTAAATTATCATGGCCCCTCAATGGATGTATTGTATGTATACATATGGAAACAGGACACTCAAATCCCATCACAGACGAAATAAATAAAAAAAGCTTCAGTTATAAATGTTTGGAAATTTCATCAGGCTTCGAAGCTGATGAAGGATTAAAGTGCTGGGAAGTTTAGTCCAAAGAAAAGACAGTCATCAAAATAAACCACGAGGTTTGAATCTTTAACATTTTCTTCATACCAGATTGAAACACTACTACAGTGATACAAGAAAATGAAATGACTCAAGGACACACAACCGTACACTAACAGGAACTTATTTATGACAGAACATGGGTGTGTGTGAGAGAGAGACAGCATGCCTGCAAACTCACATATTTCACCTAATGTTTTGATTGACAGCTAGGCCTATAAATGCAATGACACTTTCTCAAACATTACCACTCCTAGTAATGCAGTCAATGAAAGAGATATATTTGACAGTGATGCTATATATATCTTCAAACTGGTATTTCATTGAACAAAAAGAGGCCATTGTACATGACGTGATCTCACATTACAGTCTAAATGAATACTGCATTATATGTACTTGTGTGTAATTGTTTTGTGGTGCTGCATAGTAGCAAATTCTTCTTGTTTTTATTATAGCAACATGTAATATGAGCGACATGGAGAATTTGCTGGTGGGGTCTCATTTTTTAGCCCTGTTATTTGAGTAATATTAGAGAGTAGGATCACTACACAGAAGTCATTTGGACCTAGTGTTGCACAACTCAAAGAGAGATCAGTTGTGTGTTTTCTAGCTAGAGACATTTGAGAGTGTGGCACGCAGCAGGGACTGACACTGACATTTGGGTAACAAATTGTACAGACTGCTAATTTATCAGCGGTTGGTCCGGAAATTGCTGCTCTGTTTCCGAAGGCCTTTGAAATTCACATCCAAATGTACGGTAAGGTTTATAAAAGGAGACTGGACGATTTCATAGCCAAATGTGGTTGTAGTTGCACCTAAAAATAGACAACTTGGTTAGTTTACATTACAGAGGACAACTTCAGAGAATAAAAAAAAAAATCATAAACCTTTAATGATAAAATCTGCTAAATGTAAAATGTCAAGTTGGTAGGTAAAGTAACCCTAACCCAGTCTGATGATAAAGAGATATTTGTGGATGTTCAATATTTATATAGAGATAAAAGTGCAATACTGGCTAATATTAAACGTTGTATAATGTTTTGGTATTGATGGATGGTCGATTCTCATATTTTTTCATTTATATTACAATACCATTCAAAAGTGGTATAGGTTCAATTTATCAAAAGTGATATTTATAATGTTACAAAATATTTCAATTTCAAATAATCGTGTTCTTGTGGTACTTTCTTAATCACAGATTGACAAAAAATACTGTTTTTTCAGCATAAATAATAAGAAACATCCACTTAAAGTTAATCTTTAAAAACATTAATAATTTAATTCAAATAATTTGAACAATAATTTAATTATAATAATTTAATTAACAATAATAATTGTAATCTTTTGCAAATCTCACAATTTTTGATTTTATGTATTATTTCTTTCTGAGATATTTATTATTTACTATTATTATTTATGGATTTTAGTTTGTTTTAATGTTTTATTTTAATTTAGACAAAATAGCATTGAATTTTTAATATCACCCATGAGCCTTAACATAAATTAATTATTGTCTTATATATATATATATATATATAAAAGCAAGGATTTAACTTATGGTATACATTTTAAGTGACTATCGAAATTCTTAAAACAACACGTTTAATCAGAGACGGTTAACACTATAGGTTAGTAACAGTAATGCTATTAGTCTGTTGGCTCTTTACAGAAGCGGCTGGCGTGAGAAGGTGTCACCTTGACATGTTGTTTGTCATTTTCCTGTGTGAGGTCACACACCTGAGGTGTGACCCGCTTGTGTGTTCAGCCACTTAGAGGAACCACGATAACAGCCAGGCTTTGATCTGATTGGATAATTAGATCATGATTTTGAAAACCATAAAAGGTCAGGTTAGGGTTAGGCGAAACCCTAACTGCAAGCATTCTTTTTGTTTTATTAAATGTACAAAATGACTTTTTCTTGCTTCATTTTCATTTATGTCTGATTTTATATGAAAGCTGAAGAGCATCATTTAAGTTTACTGTTTATTGTACCACATGAGAGAGCACCATCTGGACTCAAAAAGCATATAACAGGACAGAGTTTATTGTTTTAAAAAAAAAAAGCCCGCTGGTCTCTGTCTCCCTTAAATAATTTGGACCATAATATGCTCTGACACAAAGTTTGCTTTAAAAACCAAAGAGGCATTTGATGAGCATTGAGTAAAATGAACCTGTTCATTAAAAGAGAGAGAGCCAGAGAGCGCAGAAACCTGATCTTATAATGCCGGCCAGATTGGCTTACAGTGGCCCCCGTATCATATACAAGCTTTCATCTTCCCGTCGCGCTACGCCATAGTTCTCTCTCCACACTGCTGCCTCTGCAGGCAGGCCTGATTAATAAATTGTCCTTGATAAATATTGCATTTCGTTCCATACCCACATCTGGAAGTGATAACGGCCCTTCCTTGAAAACGTACAGCAAACGAAGGCCCTGCAGAGCTTATACGTTAGAGCATCAATAGTTGTAAAGAACGGCAATGTTCAAGCGTGTTATCGGACAGGCTAAGAATTTGTCTTTTGGAAATTCGAAACAGGCTTGAAAGTGGGGGAGCGATTGTGGCTCGCAGAAAACTTAATCATCATTTCAGACAGGTTCGTTCTTCCAGGCCTTTGTTCCAACCTCTCATGTGGCAATAACTTTTTGTGTGTTTTCATTGCACAAGGGAATACAATTTGCTGCATTCCATCTTGAAAAGTTTCCGCCATGCTGTGTACGGTTTCAACCGTCGTGTGCTTGGACGTTCATAAGTGCATCTGTTTTTGGACCGACGCGTATATCCGCCGTCTCCTCCCTTCTGTACTCATTAGCCTATCTCAGACAGGAAAATCGGATGAATCTGAATAAAAATACCAACGCTAATGTCATTAATTGTGATTGAATGACTTGGATAGCTTGCCTGGAAACATAAATAAATAAAACGCAATGCTTTCCTCTAGCAAAAATGATCTTTGTGCTGAAAGGACAGCATGTCACATGTGTGCTAAATGAATACAAAGGCAAAAATAAATAGATTATCTACGAGACAAAAAATTGCGAGGACAGAAAGAGAGGGATGTACTTTGGTGTTATCTCGGAGCCAGCATTATCAATACTGAAAGTGAGAGGAATGTTTTTTACAGAAGGGGATTGTAATAGGCTGAATGGGATGACAAAGCACACTACAGAGAGAATGAAAGATATGGAGGGAGGAGGAGGAATAGGGAGAGAGAGAGAGAGGCATGCAGTAAGCAAAAGCAGATTGTTTTATAGAGATCACTGAAACAGTTCATAATGTATATTCGGTCAAACTATATAAAGCAGCAGGACTTACTACTCGGGCATCACGATGCTGTCATTTATAAAGTCACTGTCTTAAGGAGGAGTGACCCTAAATGACACCAAAAAGAAAATAATAGAATATAATACAATTAAATAGAATAGAGTAGAATAAGATAGAAAGAAGTCATACACTGTAAAAAGTAATCAGTTGACTTAAAAAGTGAGGACATCTTTTGATCTTTTGCATTAAAATTAAGGAAATAAACTTAATATATATATATATATATATATATATATATATATATATATGCACACACACACACACACACACACACACACACACACATATATATATATATATATATATATATATATACTTAAGTTTATTTCCTTATAATCCTTAATTCCTTAATTTCCTTTTTTATGTAGTTTAAGTTTATTATATATTTAATTTATTAAATTATATATATATATATATATATATATATATATATATATATATATAATCTAATTAAGTTTATTTACTTAAAAATTGTAATTAAAATGTAAAATTACTGACAATTCCACAAAATAATAATAATAATAATAATAATAATATGAAGAGTTCAGATGCAAAAGCCTCTAAATGTCATTTGAAATTTTCTTCTAAAATGATCATTTTTATCAAGCTTATATATTCACGTTCAGTAATTTCACTTGAATGACAATTAATAGGTAATCTTCATTGCAATTTAAGTGAAATTACTGAATTTAAATATACAAGCTTGATAAAAATGATCATTATAGAAGAAAATTTCAAATGGCACTTAGAGGTTTTTGCATCTGAACGCTTCATATATATATATATATATACATACATATATATATATATATATATATATATATATATATATATATATATATATTAGTATCATTATTATAAATATTATTATAAATATTACATGGAATTGTCAGTAATTTTAAGTCAAATGATCACTTTTTAGACTGTAATGTACAGATAAGATGTACAGAAACCGAAGTCATATTTACATATTTAATCCCCCAACTCAACTCTAGCACTGTTTGATTTCTGCGTGATCCATTCAATGAGTAAACTGATTCGGCTCACAAAACTGCCTAAAATGATTTGTTGACAAATCAGAGTGATGTGACTTCTGATTTCGGCTCACTGATTTTTCATTTTCGTATGACCTTAAAAGTATTGGAATGTAGTTCACAAGTGGACTTACTAATTTTATGATACTTTAACAATGCCTTTATTAACTTTTATAGCTTGAAAGTTTGGAATGCTGTGAAAGTGAATAAATACAGCTTTTCATTTTTAGTTGAACTATCCTTTTAAGAGACCATTATTTATTATGTTTTGACCATTAGCAATTGTACACACTCATGAAATGTAAAAGCATGAATGTCCTCTGGTCATCTGCTGTTGACTCACACATTCCCATTGTGTAAGCAGATAGATGGGCCTGCAAACTGTTCTGTGGAGAACACACTGTCTCTGTCATGGTCCTTAAAACTTCTCTCTTGTTTCAGAGAAATTACATATATATATAAAAAATAATAATTAAAAAAACTCAAAAAAAGAAAAATAAGGCCTTCTGTTCAAAAATCAGGGTTGTTCATCTGTTTAGAGACAGGAAGAGGGAAGGCAAATACAATCAGCAGCATTAAACGGTCATGCATCGGGGTATTTTACTGATCATCTTAATGAAATGGAATATCTGGAGTTCATAAACTGTGCAAAACACTTCCACATTCACAAAAAAAGAGAAAAACTTCATGTAATGTAAGCTGATGACAGACAGACTGATCTCTCTGAATCGCTCTCTCATTTCCTCAAAGAGATGCACCTTCAACAGACAAAGGAAAGACTAGAGTGCTCTCTCTCTCTGTGAACAGTGTTGAGCAGATCTCTTGAGACTGTTGAATGGGAGAGAGAAGTGTTCATCCTCTTCTTCCAGCGACATTTAATCCCCAGGATCTGAAAACCACAGAAGTGCTCACGACTAACACACCCGCTGAGCAACAGTCTGGACAGATGTGCCACAGGGTGGCTCCCAGACACTCAAAAAGAAAGAAATCAAGCAAACAAAAATGTCTGCTTGGTGTTTGTGGCCACATGAAATTCCAACAGGATTCTGTAATAATTTGCCAGGAATTTGTCGTGGTGAAAGATTGTGTCAGACAGAGCAAATGCCTTCAAGCCCTACATATAATTAACAAGCTAAATCCCACTTCTCTCTTTAGTCAATGTTCAGCGAGAGACTCTCTTTAAATCCCCGATAGACGTTTAGATCCCATTTACACCTGGAATTAACATCTGCTTTGAGTGAGTGCTCATTGCTAAATACAGGCGTAAATGGGCCCCTAAACATTTTGTGATCGGATCGCTCAAACACTCACAAAAGAAAACACATGGGTTGTGCCATGTCGAATATCTCCACAAATCACATGCTATCGAATGTGTGTATTGTCTACTTTCTAGTGTCTGAAACCATTTGAATCTGCTGACTTGTGGAAAAAACATGTGTTTCTTCGTAAGTTTCTTTCAAGTTTACAGGAAAGACAGTGCCCCTAAAACATTTGGACATCCGAGCCACACTGAAAATGTACGAAAGCTTCTTTTACAGAAGAATATCACACAAGATCAGGTTTCTGCACTCTCTGTCTCCCTCTTTTAATAAACAGGTTCATTTTACTTAATACTCAAACTATTTATGTTTTTAAAAGATAAAACATAAGATATATAACATTCAAAATAAAAAAAAAAGTTTAGATAGGCCTACCGAAATGAAATTTCATTAGTCTTCCAAAAATGACCTATGAGACACAAATTTTGAGAATTATTGCAAAATGTTTTTTTTTTATTTTTTTTCGCTTGCAGATACTTCTTTTCAACCCGATCTCACGACCAAGTCGTACGAATTCGACGAATGATTAAAAATGGGCTAATTCGTACAAATTCATACGACCTCACTCGTACGAATTAGTACGATTTTTTACGATTATGAATTCGTACGAATGACCTAACCCATACCCCGCCCCTAAACCTACTCATCACGTGGGTTTAGACAAATCGTATGAATTCGTACGAGTGAGGTCGTACGAATTAGTACGAATTAGACACTTTTTAATCATTCGTCGAATTCGTACGCATTGGTCGTGAAATAGGGTAGTTCTTCTCTGTCCAAATACATTTTGAAGCTACTGTATTTTCTCTATATTTTTATTTCAGCATGGGGCATAAAGTCTCATAACTTAAAACACACCTACCATGTGTGTCAACATCCCTCCTCTCGTGCGCAATATCTAAACCCTTTTGTCATCCCCGTACATGTGTGGAAGACAACATGCAGGGCAGACATCAGTCTGTGCATGTGTTTGCGAGCACGCAAAGGTGTTTGAGAGAGTCGCGGAGCTCGCGAGTCTCAGTTAAAGCACTCTATCATCTGATTGTCATGAGCAGCAATTATCACAGGCTTCTTTGCAGTCCACATACCGCCTTTTCATTCTGCAGGGACCCTGTTCAAACAGAAGCTTCTAGACTGTCAATAAAAAAAAGACCAATATGAATCTTATAACAAACAAGCCTCCTGACGCCTGCCTGTGACCCTGGTTCAAACGGAGTGAAGACAAGCCTATGCACAGAATGTCTCTGACACCCTTGAGCCGCTGTGATTTTAGAGAAGGCGTGGCAATGTGTTTATTTTTCATTTGATGTATTTAACTCTGGACCCATGCACAATGGCCTGCAGTCATGTCAAACAATTGAAAATCTGTCCGTCCGTCCGTCCATCTATCCATCCACCCATCCTGCACACGCCTAAATATCTGTCGGTCCGAGCTACAGACTGTAAAAAATATGGACAAAGCGTCTGTGACGTCACTTTCTGAAGAACAGTTTTGAGGCTGTTTATGGGGGGTATGGGCGGTGCCATACTGGAAAATCTTGGGAAATACAAAATACAAAAGTTTCAGAAAGGATACAGAGGTGGTATGATGTGGTGAGTCGGATCATGGCCGAGATGTCAAATTCACTCGGCGCAGCCCGTTATCAGCTGTCAATCAAAGTTAACTGCCCTTATATGTCATACAATTTATATCTAAATCTAAACTAACGAGTAAGAAAAAAATTCACCATCCTCACAGTTATCAGGCATGCGGAACATGTTGAAGATTACTATAAAAGTTCATAGGACCAAACTGTAAACATATGAATTTATGCTGTGAAAACTGACATTTTAACATGATCCATATTTATCTATGGATATTTGCTCCCTTTTGGGATTTAAGCGGATTTAAGATGTATTGCAGTTTTTCGCACTTCCGGGTAGGCTTCATTTTTCACATTAGAATGTTGCCGCTTGGTCCGAACACACAAATGCAAACTCCACCGAGGCAGGACACAATAAAAACTAAACAAATTCCAGTCAAGGTCATCCTGAGCATTCAACAATGTGAGGATAATATTAAATTTCACCATGAAATTAGATAATATACTACATTTAAAACATGTCCATGAAAACTCATTTTCTAAAAAGTTTGTATGCAATACAATTCAAAAGTTAATAAATATAATAATAATAAAAACGTTTTCAACATTTATAATAACAACAAATGTTACTGGAGCACCATATCATCATATTAGAATGATTTCTGATCTGTGGATCATGTGACACTGAGAACAGACACCACGGAATTTCAGTTTCGCAGCACAGGGATAATTTACATTTGAAAATATTATCAATTTTAATAATATATGACAAAAATACAGCTTTAAGAAAATTAGAAAATCTGCCCTAATTCAAACTACTGATTGATAGTGTAAAAATAAATCATATACTTGTCGCTTCTTTTGTAACTAACATCTTTATCAAAAGGGTAGACTGAGCATTTTATCAACTACTTAAAATTATGAATAGTTTACAAAAGGTTTCCTAACACAGGAAATTAGTTTTTTCATCAGTCTGGGTCTGTGTTGTGGGCTAAATGGGCGCTACTGTCCAAGTAATGTGTCAAGTTTAACAAAATCACAAGCCAGAGTGTCACATTGTCACCCCTCACAATGTGCTGCTGTGACAAGGTGTTTCACACTTACAACTTGTGATCTTTCACTTCTGTTATCAAGGTAGTTGAAGCACAGCTCACAATGACTGAAATTCAGCGCTGTAACAGCAAATGGACAGAACGGGACAAGACATTTAAAGCGATTGAATGAGAGACACCCACTGGGGGTGATTTTGAATCCCACTGAGAAGAAGACACCAAATGGCTCAGATAAAATCATTACATTCAAACACAAGAAAACTTGTTCTATACTTTTGGCTAATGCTGCTCTTCCTCTTCCTATTGGAATCCAATATTTAATACACATGCATATAAAAACAGTGTTTATCATTATTACACAGCAAACACAGAACGTTCCCGAATAGTCCCATGAGGTTATTTTATTTTTTATTTTTTTTGGGACCAAACAAGAACGTTATAGGAACGTTCCATGTAGGTTATTTTTAGGTTCCATTTTTATAACATAGGGACAATTTTCTGGGAATTAAGGGAAAGTTCTAGGAACGTTCTGGGAAACAAAAACTAACGTTCCCAGAACCTAAATCAAAAGTAAAAGATAACTAGCATTTTTTTCTTCTAATTTTACAATTAATTGTCTTGCATTACAAAATACATTCTCATCAGAACAATCTGCATTAAAACTAAAATTAATACAAATAAATACAAAATTTCAACGTGGTCTCACACTTTTTGACCACATTATATTGTTCAGTTTTAATGTTATAATTATTATTGAGCAAAGATTAAAATTGCTTGATTGCATTGTATGCAGTGGAACTATGGGTGGATATGGATAGGACCTAAACTAGCTGTTGTTATTCATAATTGGTTGGGGCTGCAGGGGACGCGCTAGACCACAGCGGGACGGTGAATGTAAAGTGCCACTCATTTATCTCAGAGCCACTTTAAGATAAACACCTGTGACTTTTGAAGAGGCTCTCTGGTGACTATGCTAAACTATTACCTCAGCTGGTGAGAGATCACACACATTTAGAAAGGAGAGACAAACCCTAAAACCTCACTCACAACAGAGCTGGAATACACAAGCAGTCTGGTTCACTTTTATACACGCACACACAATTGATCAATAAATCAATAAGATAGAAGTTGGCCACTGCATTCATCAGAAAATGTTGTGAAAGTGGACAAAGGGTGAAAGAGATGATAGAGAAAGAGAGAGGGGGAGGAAACACAAAGATCAGAGAGTGTGTTTAACAAGGGGACCCAGCCTGCGCTGATATTTGCTTAAACTTTGCCAAAAGAAAGCGTACAGAGTTCTGAGGTTTCGGGGGTGAGGGTGTGGGCGTGTGTGCGGTTTGGGATGACAGGATAAATGGATTACTGACCATAACAAATAAACCTACGTCATCCCGTTTGGCTTGGCCGGGACAAGCCACTTTCCAGTACGAAACTCCTGAGACGGTAGGACATATGAGGTCTGCCAGTGACCTTACAAATGGACACATCCAAAAGCCACGAACAGAAACAAACCAAATGCTGGATATTCAAAATGCTCTAATAGGGTTTAGAGAAGGAGGCAAGGAATAATCTCCCACTGTTGTTGTGGATGGATGGAAGCATCCAACAAAAACTCCCCTTGCACAAGTTCTGGATTGACGAGATGGAGAATCCACATACCAAACATGGTCTAAATGTAGTCCGAAAGCATTTCTTCTGATGTAAATTTACATGATCTTCAATGTCAAGTTCCATCCAAGACATTGGTTAGATTTAAACTGACAAAATTTCACCATTCAGTCAAAGTTTCGCTTCATTACAGTGGTTAGGCTGCAAGGCTGCAAAGCCCAATTTATACTTCTGCGTAGGGTGAACGCAGTAGGTACCAAAGATATCTATAAAAAGGCTAGACGTCTTAAGACGGAGTTTCTATCATCATCACTGGCGGCCATCTTGTCACAGGCAAGCTGATGTAAGATGAGTGGTCAGCACAAACACAAATACTCTTATCTCGTTGAAATCTTGACGGATTTACAAACGGTTTGGTTTCTTACAAACCTTATTAACATGGCTATAATTATCTGGATGATTATTTATTTATACACTGATTATTCATAAGTATGCTTTGTAATAACTACATCTCTGACGTTTATAACAAACCAAACCGTTTGAAAATCGGTAGAAAATTGAGCAAGTTATGGTAATTTAAATTGTGTTAATGGTACATGTACCATTAACACAATGTTACGAGTGAGCGAGCTGCCTGTGACAAGATGGCCGCCAGGTGCAGACGTCGACCTCCATTGGCCAGCAGCGTGGATGAGATATCTAGCCTTTATATAGATATCTATAGTAGGTACGGCGTAGCATACGCACAGACGTGTACCAAACCGTGTACCCTTCGCCGTAGCCTGACGCGCACCTCCTCAAAAATGTAACTACACGTCGCGACGACGCGGACCGCAAGATCTGTGATTTGTCGGCTTGGTAGCATCGCATTTCCTCCTACGCATTTCCGCACATACCATCTCCTGCGACGTCTTCTCTCGTTTCTGCCTTTTAATTTTAGTGAAATTACTAAAACTAACTGTTTTTCCACCTCAATAAGCTCCAACTCCAACATGATCCTCTCTCTTTCAGTCGCCATTGCTAGTAACCTAGCCGCGAGGAATCTAAACACAGTGGAACATTAAAACCCTCCGCCGCCAACTAGCGTTTCGGAGCAGTACTGCAGAGCAACCAAGACCTGAACGCAGAAGTACAAATGCTCACGACAGCATCGCCTACGGCGTACCCTCGACGCACAAGTATAAATTGGCCTTAAGCCTTCCATAATGTATACAGACTGATGTTAAAGAGAGGGTGTGAGAGAGATTACGCTTGTGATTTAGTTAAGCAGTGTTAGAACTGTGCATTTAAAATGTAAATATCTCACTCCTTCTTTTCTCCAGGTCTGGAGGCCAAACATGACATGTAAGCGCTCTCTCACTCCGGATCTCTGCAAAAATAGATCATGTCACACTCCGGAATGTAAACTCAAACTAGGGAGCAAATTAGTCGGCCACAAATGATTGCTAAAAGTATGAAGTTTTCCACAAAAGCTCCCGGTGGAGGGGTTTGCCGAGGGCATGGAAATCAGACCCGCACATGTTTCGAGTTGAGGAGAGCGAGGGGGAAGAGGAAGGGGTGTGTTCGAGGAGTGTTACGGGCTCTTGTCTTCTGCAAGAGGATGAAGGAGAATAAAAGGATGAGTACAACTGAGCTTCTGTTTTTCAGAGCTAGATATAGATATTCTCAAATCCAATTGACTTTTAAAATTACAATTAAAACCCAGATGATTAAAATTACCCTGCGTGTAAACAAGGATCACACGGGGTGAATCCACTAAACGGTTAAATCATTAACACAAGGGGATTCTGGTTACTTAGTGGTTCCAATCACTCATGTTCTCAATTAACTTAAAATCGACACATAGGCCTTAACAGTCATTTTTTTTTTCAGGAATGGACTCTGTTGGTGATTAATGTTTTCAAATCTTTCATTTTTATTCTAATGACCACACTCTCTGTTTAACATAGATACGGGTGTTCAGAGTAAATAAAAAGTTCTCGATATGCCAAATTGCTGTATTCTGCTACATCCTCCACAACTTAGTACTTAGAGATGGGGAAATGCGTCATTCAAATTAGGTTCAGCACTCATTTTTTGGGCAGGTTGGCACCGTTACCTGATGCTTTGCTAAATGTTCTCTGATTCAATGCAGACAGTGCGCACAAATAAACCACTCTATCAGCGAACGCTGTTAAAATAGCCAATTCCACCCACAATGTGCTGTCAGAAGCGCAATCAGGGTTTAGTTTATCCTTGTTCATCTAAGAGCAAACCCCAAGAAAACCACTGATTGTGTAAACATAAACCTCCACCGTGTAAGGTACCACATGTGTGAATTTGACACTTCCCACTGCAATTGACATCCAGTAGTGCCACAGTGAATGCCGAATGGTTCCTGTCAGGTTATAGTAACACTGCCTTTAAGGTCAATTATGGGAAATGTTTAGGAAGTTCTCTGAATGCTAACATATGCAGCGTAATGGCTACAGTATGAGGGCTTCACAGACTTCCACTGTACACATGATATACTCAAGCGATCACTGTTTAGAGCAACCCATTTCCTCTCCAACACGGCTCACAAGGTGTATTTGTGTGTATAGAACAGAGCGGTCGTACTATTGTGTGGTGATATGTTCCTGTGACATTGTTTCCAAATGTTAATTCTGTGCAGAACACCATGTACCCAGACATAGGAGCGCTGGACATTTGTAGAGTTATGGGTATATTCGTACTTGCATGTTCCCGCAGCACTCTTCTCCAGAGACACAGTGAAACTGATGAAAACCCCGCAAGCCAAGAACAAGGTCGTATTTTAGAGCAATTACTACACTAACAAGGCTTTGTACGAAAATATGTGTTGCATTACCAGATGACCTCAAATGTCATGAAATTCATGAACATAATTTGAATTTGATCTCATTTCTACATGCCATGTGAGATTGCTACTTACTACAATTAAAGTAAATATTAGCATTATAATGAAAGTAATGATATTATTTAACCACATTTTCTGTGATAATTTACAGTGCTTTTTATCTATTGAGTACCAGAGATCCCAGTGCTGTAAATTTTAAAATAACAAGATTTTTAAAATTAACCTTTTCCTTTAGATTCTAGTAATATGTTTCTTTTTCTTTCATTGAAAAACAGAGGAAATATTATTGTATTGTAGCACAAAGCAGATGGTTTAGAAATTAGATTTATAGTAACACTGTTTCTAATTTGGGTCGGTCGGTCAGTCAAACAAAATAAGTAAATAAGTACATTTATGAATCAATTTAGCAGTTAAAAAGGATTTGTTGTGTACGCCAATCAAACTCAAATTTATTAATGCTTATCCAATCAATTCATTCATTTTTTTTTAAGCTGGGCGTTTAGTTTAGAAATGCGACTTATCTAAGTTAGTAACATTGTTTCTGTTTGGAGTCAATTTGATAATATGAATAAAAAAAACTGATTAATTAAAAAAAATGTATTAAAAATAAAATGTAAAAATAATTATAATTATAATAAAGCACACAATAAAAAAATTAATTTAAAGATAATAATATTAATAATAATACAATAAATAAAAAATATTAAGTAAATAAACAAAATAATACAATTAAATAAAATT
Organism: Cyprinella venusta; assembly: GCA_038021265.1. Classification (NCBI taxonomy): domain Eukaryota; kingdom Metazoa; phylum Chordata; class Actinopteri; order Cypriniformes; family Leuciscidae; genus Cyprinella; species Cyprinella venusta. The sequence goes on along the minus strand of CM075869.1, from coordinate 21,054,632 downwards.
TACCATGTCTCCAAAATGCCATTAAAACAGCATTTGGGTGTCTCACATCCCATACAGAACATTAGGCTTAAACAAATCATTCTACAAATACAAATTTAGACACATCTACACAAAGAAACGTATTGTTCATGCTAACAGGTATTTAAGCTATAGTGTGAATGCCAGCATCAATAATGCATAAAACAAAGTTCAAATTACGAAATTGCTTCAATTCAAGTCTGGAAAAATGTCACTTTAAAAATCAGAAACCTGGAAGAGCCGCTGCAATGAAAATCCAGTTTTCTCTCAGCGTTAATATCAGAACCTGGGTCTGGTAATTGAGGGGGGGGGGAACGTCAGGCGTCCATTAACCCTGTCGGGTATGATTAATGTGGATGCCTCGCCCGACGGTTCACCCCTCGTGTGACGGACAGGCCTGATGTGATTGGTCACAGCTCTGGTAGCGAGTGATGGTGATTCGCTGACATTGTGGTGAGGTGTGTGGTTTGGATGGCGATTTGATTACATGTGTAACACAGAGGGGAAAACCACTCAACAACGAAACGAGAACCGCACTGCTACTCGCGGAGAAAGGCAGACAGGAACATGGGAGTTAGAAAAGCCACAGCAAGAGATGCCGGGCAGTTCAGCGAGGCGGTGGACGAGTGAGGAGGGATAGATTTGTGAATTACACAAACCAAGTTCTCCTACCAGTCATCAAAAGGGGTCTGGGTTGAATGTACCACGGATGAACCCAGGTTATAAAAATGATGGCGTGAACACATCTGCGTTCAATTGGAAGTTCTTTATCTTTGAGATTCTGACAGATACTCTGTTATTAAAATCATCTTTCATCCCGTATTACATACTGCTGGACAATATGGTGATATACGTTAGCAAACCAACCGATCTCACCAGCATTTTCTCGGTAAGCTTGAATGTTTTGATGGAACTTTCTGAGATCCACTGATGGGAAACCTGCTATTTTCTATTCTAGTAATTCCTTTAAAGGGAGAAGTTTTCCTTAGGGATGGTTTAAATATTTCTCTCTCTGAAGGGTGTATCTTTCTACTGTAACTCATTTGTGAGAATCTAGACTGACTTCCTCTTCCTGTTTCACAAATCACGGAAATACGAGGTCAGATATGTGTCATGCACTGAGCCCAAAAAAATATTGTAGCATCATCACGCAAGACACAAAATGGTAATTTTTAGTTACAAATATTCCTTATGTTACATAACTATTATAACTTCCTCAATGTTATAACTTGTATGGTTAACTACTTGCTTATTCAATACAATCACCAGGGTTGCAGAACACTCACATGAGACACAAAACTGCCTGGAAACACCAGTCACCTAGCCTTTTTTTACTGATTTGAAATAAAAATACATATTTTTGCCAAAAGCAACATACTGTATATCAAACACCAAAACCAACACATATATCTACACACATCAATGCACTTTACATCTAATTCTCAAGCAATTATAAAACAATTTCAGCTCTGGGAACCGGCCGAGAATCTTCTCTGCTGTTGAGAATGGTCAAATCCCTGCCTCTGTCAACAGTAGTCCAATTGATATTTTTTGTAGACATTTTGTTTGCTTTCTCAGAATCCCTCTGAGAAGTCAAACGTCTTTCTGCTGGTGTGTTGGTGGATGGAGTCTGACCCGACAGTGAAGAGACGGCAGATAAGACGTCTAACCGTCTGAACCGGCACGTCGAAGAAAGACACGAGCTCAGATTTGTCCTTTGCTCGGCCTGAGACACTCACTACTCTGTTTAGCTTGATTGTTCGCCATGGCAACATAAGACGAGAAAATATTTGATAGCAGAAATCCAGGCCAGACAGAGCCATAATTAATTGCTTATAAAAACATTCACCTGCCAAGTGCTGTAGAACATGAACCTTTAGTAAATCCAGCATCATACGCCAGGAATTTAACATAAAATATAGAGACTAAGTTACTTGCTCTTGATAGATCTCTAACAAGCTACCCCACAGTTGTGAGAACTCAACATTTGGAGCGAAAAGTTCCCAGATTCACATTGTGTTAGTGAAGGACCAAGCCTAACATTGTTCAATCGTGATCCCATTTTAACACATAATTTAATATCAGTGAGGGGAAAAAAATGAAACTTGCATCATAGATTAAGCCCCTAGTCTCTCTCTCACTCTCTCTCTCTCACACACACACACCACTCAAAGTGGCAGCTGCATTACATTTCAAATTTATGAACATATAAAAATAGGGGTAACTAAGAGTAGTGGTGCAGCAGGTGACCTGGCCTGTGTTCCTCTATGTGCGTGTGTGTGTGTGTGTGTTCATAAAAGTGGTGATGATGCAGAGATCCAGGCCTGTGTTGGTTAATAAAAGCAGTGGGATATAAGGAACAAGCACTCCACTGGCCTTACGGGAACTTTTGGCAATGAGATGATGTCACCATAGGTGAGTGGGTGTAGGTTAGGTCATGTTATTTGCTTTTATTACTTTTTAACAAATTAATTTGCACATATTGGGCTTTATTCAGAGTAAAAATGACACAATGGCCTTCAGGGGGTCATTGTTTTTTTTGTTTTGTTTTTTTTTTTTTTGGGGGGGGGGGGGGGGGGGGGGGCTGGTTACTTTATTCATCACAATTCTACAGACTGTTAACTATTACATTTTTTTCAACCATCAACAAAAGCTGTTTTTACACTTAAAAATACAAAGAAGGTGTACATATCCCAAACACCCTAACATGGCCAACCCAAGAGGTGTTGGTGAGGACAGCAGGGGGCGCTCACACTGTGGTCTCTGTGGGCCTAACACCCCTTGTGTAGTGTTGGGGACATTATACTGTCAAAGAGTCCTTCGGATGAGACGTTAATCCGAGGTCTTGACTCTCCGTGGTCATTGAAAATCCCAAATTTCCCCCTGTGCTTCTGTCCATCATGGCCTCCTAATCATCCCTATACACTACTTCAAATAATAGCCGAGTTCCAAATAGTTGTTTGCTATTTGGGACTCGCCTGTCTCTTTTACACGCCTGGTGTGGCTGGAAGTTTGGGTAAATAAAGGCTGGTCTCAAACAGAGGCCGGGTCTATTTTTTAGTTTTGTATTTAACCCTCTAAAACCCGTCAGATCGTCTGCTTTTTAGTGACCACCAAAGCAAATTTTTGTCCCGCCAAAGCCTTTTTTGATTGTTAAGTGATATAATGACAGCTGCGCTTGAAAGGGCACATAACGAGCAGAGACAGGGCCTGGTGGTGTACACTCACGTCTTCAAACATCAGGGCGCTTTCTTGCTCTCTCGGTCGGAGGACCGCAGTTTCACGGGGAACGTTTGAGAAATTTAGAGACTCTAGGCCTACACTCAATGAAAAACATCTCAACACTAAATTATAAAGGCCAGTCTCATATAGATGCCAGTTCAAATACAAGCCAGTGCAGTTCGATGATTAGGGAAAATAAAAGCCCTGGCTACTTGAAGTTTTACGGTAATTGGCTTCATAACTCTGTCTCCTCTCCACCAGTAAGCTGGTGTGTGGTGGGCAACCACCACCTGCACATTGGTGGTGGTTGAGGAGATTCCCCCCTTGCATATGTGATGTGCTTTGAGGTCCCAGAAAAGCGCTATACTGTATATATATATTTACTGTATATATATATATATATGAAGAGTTCAGATGCAAAAGCCTCTAAGTGCCATTTGAAATTTTCTTCTAAAATGATAATTTTTATCAAGATTATATATTTAAGTCCAGTAATTTCATTTAAATGACAATTAATAGGTAATCTTCATTGCAATTTAAGTGAAATTACTGAACTTAAATATACAAGCTTGATAAAAATGATCATTTTAGAAGAAAATTTCAAATGGCACTTAGAGGCTTTTGCATCTGAACTCTTCATATATACACACACACACAATCAAGGTAATGCTATCAACATAATAAAATAACTGAAATGAAAATAGCTAAATAAACTCATGGTTTCTGTAAAGTTTTTAGAGTGAAAACGTATTATCAAATTTGGTTTAACAAATGCTTAAAAATTACACTAACATATTTAATCAATATCTTAAGTTCACACATTATCTCTGACATCCCTACAATACATTTCGTAAAATCTATTTTCTCTCTCGCTCTAAAATTTTCTATGACCCCATAGAATCACCTTGCAGCCCACTGTGGGTCCATGGGCCTCAGTTTGAAAACCCCTGAATCTAGAAGCATCGTGCCCCATGAAATTCAAACTGTCAGTGGTTATCAGAGCCAGAGCAGCTGTATAAGGAAGAAATAGTATGAGACAGAGAGAAGGAAATAGAGAGAGACATGCTGGCCTGAATGCAGGAATGCATATGGCATTAAATGAAAATATTAATAAATTCTATATGGAGTCTCTTTCAAAGCAGTGATAATGAAGCACAATGAATCAGATTAAAGATCCAGATACATGCGCCTGTCCTGCTGTTTACATTTTTACATTCATAAAGAGCAAATAACCCATGGTGTCTTTACGAAATTTACGGCTTTAATAACAGATGATGAAGTGTATGAAAAAAGGGAGTAACAAAAGGAGAGGTATGTTACTGTGTTTTTTTTTTCTTTTTTGCAACATCTTCAACGCGGAGTTGCCAAATCATAGACAATGCGGAATTGTGCGTGTTGTGTTTGGAAAACACCTCTCATTCTTTCAAAGTGCTTGGAATTGCGCTCAGTTGCCAGCGAATGGACAATATTGCTTTTGTCTCATAGTTCTGTCTCTTCCCTCTGCTCAGATTTAGAGTCTGATAACAGATGAAAAGATAGAGCACTGCAACGACTGGACTGAGACTCGATCCCGCTCCTATCAGGTAAACGTCTAAGCTGCTTTATAGGCAAATGCTGGGTGGCGTCACAAAACATCCACATGCTGTTTGAACTGTGCAGCTGCTTGTCAGGTTTAATTAGAGAAAAGACAGGAAAGAATATGTGTAGGCAGATAACCAAAAGTTTATCCAACACGTGGTTAACTGTCTCAGAAAATACATGATTTAACATGTAATCTTCCTTTTTAAATTAAAGTACTATATATAAAAAATGTTAGATGTGATTAATTGCGATATATACCGAAAAAAAATGCAACACATTTGTTTTTGCCTTTGTGGCATCCAGCCTAAGGCACATCTGTGCAATAATCATGCTGTCTAATCAGCATCTTGATATGCCACACCTGTGAAGTGGATGGATTATCTCGGCAAAGGAGAAGTGCTCACTGACAGTGTTGTGTGTAACGCATTACAGTAACATAACTACTTTTTCGGGTAAAAGTAGTGTAACGCGTTACTACTGAAAATTTGGTAAAACGTTACCAAAGCATTGTTTCTGACCATGCCCATCCCTTTATGGCCTCTGATGGCTACTTCCAGCAGGATAATGCACCATGTCACAAAGTTCAAATCATTTCAAATTGGTTTCTTGAACATGACAATGAGTTGACTGTACTAAAATGGCCCCCATGTCACCAGATCTCAACCCAATAGAGCATCTTTGAGATGTGGTGGAACGGGAGCTTCGTGCCCTGAATGTGCATCCCACAAATCTCCATTAACTGCAAGATGCTATCCTATCAACATGGGCCAACATTTCTAAAGAATGCTTTCAGCACCTTGTTGAGTCAATGCCACATATAATTAAGGCGAAAGAGGGTCAAACACAGTATTAGTATGGTGTTCCTAGTAACCCTTTAGGTGAGTGTGTATATATATATATATATATATATATATATATATATATATATATATATATTTACCCAGTATATACATACAGTATATACTTTTGTGGATATATATATACACACACACACACACACACACTGTATTTCACATTTCAACAGCACATACAACTTTTATTTATTTACTAGCAGAATACATTGGCAATGTTGAAGCTATCTATCTTGACCTCAGTTCAAGTTAGTTCAATATAAAAACAAATATAAAGAAAAAAAACATTTGACGGCAATCAATTCCAAATAAAATAGTCAACTGTCAAAAAATATTTTAGTGCAGGGTGGATCCGTTTTCCTTGTTATATGTACATCAGTTGTCAAAAATGACAACACATAATTAAAAGAGTATTTACTGTGAGTTTCTTACTACACATTAGAGTTTATTCACACGTTTCAGTTTTTCGTGTTTCTGTGAATATAGGCTGAATTATTTCTTTAAAAAAAAAAAAATTCCCACAGGAACATACCAGACAGATCTTCTGACGTGTTATCGAAAGACATTCAACGTGTTCAGTCGTGCATGTCTCCTGAATGAAAACAAAAGAAAGGTGTTTCGAGTCTTGCACGGTGATGGGCTGGATTGGTGTGTTTGTTATTATAAGAGATGACTGTTGGATTTTAAAGCCCGTCAGAAGGACCCCTGTCAAGAGATGTGGCATACACATCAGCAGATGCACTCTGCATTTCTCTCACACACACATACTGTATATACCATGACTCATCTAGATGCCAGGCAAAAGTTTAATTTAAGCCAAACAAATGTAAGCAAAAAGCTATATTTTGGCCAAATGCAGCACCTGTAATTGATTAAAAAAAATACATTTTCTAAAATTCAGTTTATTCATTCTATCTTCCTCGTGGGATATTTCAAAGTCAATACTGAATTCATTTCTTGTTTTGCTCCAACAAACATGATTGACAGAGCTTATAAAGACTCCGAACCAGAAGTTCCCTGCCATTTCTTTTTTTCACTGACTGTAATATTTAAACAATGTTAAACCTCTGACAGCATAAGTGTGCAGTCCTGGGGCAATATCACCATAAGCCAACAGGAAGATAACACAACAGCCCATTGTTGCGAGCTGAACAGAAGTTGTATTGTGGTTAAACAGTTTCAGTTCAAAAGAATTCAATGTCGAAAGAGTTGAGTCCAATTAAGAAACACCAGCAGCTTTCACTGGGTGTTATTCCAGGGCTCAGCCATGTTTCTGTTGGCCTGCCCGCCCAAGGTATGATGGGGAAAAATGTCCCTGCTGTGAAAGTGAGATATTTGAACAAACAAGTGTGCGCAGGTTAAAGCAGTAGGGCAACTCTTAAGAAGTGAGGTCCACTGGGGGAATTAGATGACAGGGTTGATCTGAATTCACACAGAAGTTTTGCCAGGGATGGGTTCACACCGTCAGACCAGGCTTTGATGACCTTTAGTTGATCCTAGATATCCTGCCGTCAGAGAAGTGAGGAACGATCAAAGTCCAAACCAGAGATAATGAGGAATAACAGAGAGTTTGTTATTAAGAATATTAAGCGCCTTGGATCGGCCTGGCATGAGAGATCTGTTGGCAGTCGGAGAGGCAGAGGCTGTGAGCATTAGCTCATCACTTAGTAAACAGAATTAATATGAGCTTAAATTGATGGGTTTGCGCGTTTACAATTATCCCAATGGGTCTCATTCATTAAACATTCGTAAATATACAAGTAAATATGAGAGTGATTTGCGCGTAAAGAGACCTTCCCGAAAACTCTTCTCCTGATTAATACTTCGTAAACGTCAGATGTGATAGTGAAATGTGTGTGTGTTAATGAATTCCAACCAGTCGTAAATGGGATGCGTGTGCACGTTCATTCTCAATTACCATAAATCCCGCCCATTATATCCGACTGACATCTATATATAGGCATATAATAACATGAATACGAATGAAAAAGAAAGATTTCTCGGATGCAGAAATTGAAGTTTTATTATCAGAAGTTCATTCAAAACGCCACATTTTATTTTCAAGCGTACATAGTGGTGTATCAGGTCCTAAAAAAAGGAAGCTTGCCAGCATATTACAGATGCAGTTAATGGAGTTTCATCTGTCAATCGAACAGTCCCAGAAGTGAGAAGAAAATGGTTCGACATTAAGCTTGACAGCAAAAAACAAAGTAGTTCACTTCGGAAAAATCGTAGGCCTATTCAAACTGGAGAAGGACCGCCATCGATCACCAGATCTGCTATTACTGGCTCTCATAATAAAAGTAAAAAGAAAAAACGTATGTAATTACTATATCAAATATTTTTTTCAAAATGCTGTTTAAATGTGAACCCGATTAAGGTGAATTAAAATGCAGCCTTATTAATGAGCAAAACGTTCGGATGTTAAGCGCACCATTTACGCGTGGCCAGGAGCAGGTGTAGATTTCTTGCGTGCCAACTAACATTTGGAAAATACGAACATTTTAATGAATCCGAAAATTTACGCCAGAACCACTTTACACACGATTTACACAAAAATTCGTTCTGCTCGTGTTTCATGAATGAGACCCAATGAGTGCGCACCAAGCGGCAACCTCCCGGTCTCTCTTTTGAAACCAACACGGAAGTGAAATAAACTGCAATTCATCGACTGGCCTCTTGAGGCTGGTAGCAAAAGTGAGGCAAATCTGTATCTCCCCCATGTTAAAATGCCCAACTTTACAGCACAAAAAAAATATGTTTACAGCCTGGTGGCAAATAGTGGTTTTGGTCTATACAGCTAATTTGCCCTTCATAACAATTGTGAGGGGGGTGAATGTTTTTACAATTCATTCGTTAAAATTACATTAAGCCTCAAAATTCTGCATAATTAAGGGTGTGTACACATGAATGACAGGTGGATTGCAGCAGTTTGTCTGTGGTCTGTTAGTGTCACCCCAAGCTAATTCCAGCACCTGCTGTACTTGCCATCTCTGCCGTGTTTGTGCTTTTTTCGGGATTATTCATAAAATTTAATACACCCATTATACTTCCGCCCACACCGTTGAATTCAGTCATTGTCGAGTATGGAGAGAACAACCAGCGCTGTATTTCCAGTTGTTCCACGGACATCTGACCTCTACGGAGTGAACAGAAGAAATAAGCCAGAAAAGATTTCCACGTGAAAGATGGCGGAGCCTCTGCGTAAACCTACCTATTACATAATCGCCACTGACCAATGGAAGTACAAAGGTACAAAGCAGCCGGAGTGAACCTTTCCAGAAAGTTTTAAGCAAGCTGTTTCGAACTTAAAAAAAGTTTTTGTTCGAAATGACGTCACATCTGTTCGTTCTTCGACATTGCTTAAAGTATACCGGGGCCTTTACTTAACTCCTCTTTTTTGAAGCTTGAGAGCAACAGTCTTCACTCACATACAGGTTTAGCATGACATGAGATGAGCAATTAATAAACTAATTCTCAGTCTTGCCTGAACCATTTCTTTAAGTGTTTATTAAATTTAAAGAAGTAAAATGTTTCGTATAATAGTCTGGATTAGAGGATTTCTACGGTACATACTTTCTTGCACTCAAACTCTACAGCTCATACACAGAGTCCAGGTCCTCCCGGACCTCAGCAGTTTAGAAATGAACTCATCCTGGTCTCACAGGGGGAGCAAAGCGCACTGTGCAGGACTTTATTGCTCTGGATAATATTGACTCAACTTTGAGCTCCTCAGCATCAGCCTGTAATGGTGTTTATCCAGGAGAGAGCTGAGGGGAATCCACACTCTCTGAAACACAGATTAAAGGCCAGAGTGGAGCATCAGTCCGCTCTGGTGTCTTATGGAAACATTACATGCATTCAAACATAAGCAGTTTCACCCCAAAATCAACTCGAAAACAGCGGGCAGAAAGTCTCATTACGATTCTCTCCATTCCATTCATTCCAGATGCAACCAATGAGGTCATTACCGTTTTCACGCAGAATTAGTAATAAACACAGGTGGTGTGGGAAGTATTTTATATAGATACAGTTGGGGCAAGGATGCCTTGTCAACTAGTGGGAGAAACAAATCAGTTACCAGAGTTACCCATTCATTTCTATGAGACAATTCAGTATTTTTGCCCAATTTGTTTGTTTGTGTGTGTTTCAGGGAGGGGGGTTATTGGGGGTGGTGTTAGCAAGTTTGTTCATAGGCCAAAAAAGTGCAAAACAAAGGTTTTCAATTCACACTGTTATCAGTATTGATGATGCTGATGACGATATGATTGTGAATCGAACAAGTTTTGTCTTTTGTCTTGTCATGTTGGACTTTTTTTGTCTCTGAATAAAAGCATTTTGTAAATAAAACTTTGTTTAAGTGTGCATGCATCCGCTCTTATTGAAATAGGTAGGCTTAAATAGGAAATAAGCAGATGTCAGAAATGTAAACAGCAGATTGTTCAGATTCGGTCTGACACATGCAGTCAGCAATGTGAATTATTACCATCAATACAATCGACACAAACCGACAGTCAGATACTGAATGAACTAAGCACATTTATCTCACCTGGTCAGGTGAAATGTTACATCCCTAACCTTGTGGCTGTGTGATTGTTCTCTCATGCTCAGCATATGCTTACAGATACATTCCTATAGTGCTGAACAGGCCAAGCAATCCACACATCTCATTCCACAGGCTACTATGTAAACAGGAAGGGATACAAGATCTTTGGCTCAGTGTAGTTGATCTGTAGAGTGGGCACAGGGCCAAGCACAGGAGAGAGAGCAGGAACAAATGAGAAGCTGAACAGATACTTTAGAGGAAAGTTGTGCATGTGCTTGCGTGTTGAGTGTGGATATTCTGCTTTTTACATGATTTTACAGGAGGACACTTAGGGTACATCCAGCCGGTAAGTGTCAGGGACACAAGTGATGGAGTTAAAAGCAACATATTTAAGATTTTTGGATTAAAATATACAAAAACCACTAGAACAATGTTATCTATTTTGTTGACTTGTCAGGGTTCCGGACTGCCAGACTGTGACCATTTTTTGAGTGCATGTTATGATTTTTGAGTGCGAGTTAAAATTTTATGTGGTTGCATTTGTGCGAGTGCATGGTCATGTACTCAGTTAAATTTTTGCTGTGACTGCATAGTTCGTGGTCAAAATGAGCAAAACTTAACATGACAATGAATTTAATCATAAAAAAATAAAATAAATAAAGGTGAGACCAAATCATATGCCGGTGTGACCATCTGAGAAAGTTGGTAGCACCAGTGCAACCAGAGGAAAAGTTAGTCAGGAGCCCTGCTTGTGTACTTACATTATCTCAAATCTTTCCAATAAAGTTTCAATCCAAAGGAATCATCAATTTAATCAATTTAACAGCCCATGTCATGACATCTTATATGCGTTACCCTCGATTTCCGGGTTTACTTCCATAGAAACCATGGAATCACCTAAAGCCCTATTCGCACTGGATTAGTATTATTTGCATTCGCACGGGATTAGCGAAGCCTGTGATTTTACTCGAATTTTCTGACTTGAATACGATGTCAATATCGTGGTCGACAAGTCGATCTTGGAAGCATTTTAAGTTGATGGTGAAGAGAAAATCAGAGAAAAAAGCCTATTGTGTGTAGTGAGGGATACGGAGGTGCGTGCTTATACAATCATGTCATTTTTGCCGCGCGCACCTTTGGCCTCATGCGGACGCGTGGAGTTTAAACAACGCTTTACGCTTTAACCAGCTCAGCCACAGTAACAGTTCATATTTAGCCAGTTCAACTTTTATTACCCTGTTAGAAAAAAAATATATAGTTGCATAGTTTTATTTGGTTCTTCTCCCTCGCTGTATTATGGGTTTGCTATGTGGGGAGAAATGTGCTTGTTACATTTGTGAGACAATCAGCTGATTACTATTATTATATTATATATTAAGAGCCTTGATCCTCACCTGACTATGGCTTTGTAAACTTTATCCATGATGTGGTTTATAATAGACTGTGGTACAGAAACAGTGACAATGTTACCCACTCGTGGCTTCCTTTGGCTATTCTCCGCTGCCTCAGACGACAATATGTTTGTCCCGTTTTAGCCACCGTAGCTTCTTCGAAAGGGAGGGGTGAGCAGTGGGCTGAGCCCTTAGTGCAAACTCGCAACCGAACAGGTAGATTTCGCTAAAAACACACACTGCCCCTTTAATACATTCAAACATATTTGAAGTATGACCAAGTAAAACCATGTTGCATACTTTTTCAGCACTTGCAACTGTTTCATTAGAATGAAATATTATACTGTACTACAGTGTTGAATGACAGTTAAAAAAACAAGAGAGCTTTTCACACTCATTCCAGAACAAACCAATATAGCAGAAAATTCTGAAACATCTAAAAATATTAATGGTTCAATGACAAAGAATGCGTAAAGGAAATTTCCAGTGCAGACAAACCTGTCTGCTTCCCTATACTACTCCTATGACAGTTACAATGACCTCGGCTTCTAAATAATAACATTTAATTATAGACGTCAATATTCATTCTGCCTTCTTTTAACCCATGCGAGAGAGTCACTGTAACTCACGGCAGTTGTTGAGTTACAAGGCATTCAGAGAGCCTCGAAAGGCAGCTGGATTTGTTTATTCACACTCATAATGAGAAAGTAGATTATCTGCATCTAATTATTCCATCGTTTCATCCATTTTATGATTCAATGAGTCACATTATTTTATTGATTGAGTCTACAGTTGACATTTGAGTGGTGTATTAAAGTTTAAAGATTGTGTCGTTTATGCAGTGATTTTATAACGGCCGATGGCAGCAGGGTTTGGGCGGCACTAGCAGAGCCCTGTGAGGAGTTCCCAGCACATGCAGCCCATATGGGAGGGCTGAGGTTCAACTCCTTGCTTTCCGAAGGATTCTGAGTCATCTAGAGGGCTCTATATAACTTGTTTTTCGGTTGAGAGGTGAAAAGAGGTATGTCAGGGGTTTAGCGAACATGTAGAGTTTATCTGGTACCTGTCACTTAAGGCTAAAGTTGCTCCAGTAACAGTATATATTTTATAACAAATGGACGGAAGAGCGAATGTTTTATCCAGACGGCTGTGATCTGTGTAATTCCACTCCAGAACCTACGCTCTCAGAAGCCTAAATCTGTCTGTCCGAAGACACCAATGAGCCTGGTGTCTGCAAACCCACGGGAAATACGGAGGAGATCTCGGATGTTGAGATTTAACCGTAGCCCAAATTTGGCTTCGGTCCAGATTTGATATTAGTCCGGCCTCAGAAACTGTGAAGTGGCCTCAGATCAGGAAGAGAGAAACCAGACGCTGTCATTCTCAAAGCAGCTCAAGGCTTCTGGCAACTGCAACAGATTCTGGCTCAGCCTCGATGTCCGACCCTGTCTGCTCTGTGCCGGCTTGATATACAAGTGACCACAGTCTGGGTCTCCACTTTGTCTAGCTAAAAGACATTTTCAATTGCATTTCAACGCAGAAAAGCAGATTTCAGGCTTACTGACAACTTTAGAACATAATACACAGACAAATTAACAACTACGTTTTCTTTACTGCTACACGAACATCAAATATTTACTACCACAGCAGAGCCAGACAGCTAAAGCCAAGCCCCCCAATCTACACTGAACTCCCCGTAGATGTGATGTCAAAGATCATTGGTCATAAACTGGACTTATTGCAGTTCTGAATGTGTCAAACTCATTACTATTGTTTTGTTTGTTCATTGAGTATATCTTTCGATTTTAATTGGTTTCTTATTAAATGAATAGGAACATTTGTTGGTGACTATGACACAGGTTTGACATCTTGGGATTTGGTTATGAGATACTCAAGAACTAATGACATCACTGAGATTCAAGCTGTGTCACATGTGTATAGTGTTGGGCAAGCTACTGACGTTAGCCAGCTTGCTAGAAACTTCTCTAAAATGTGTTAAGATAAGTTGAAAGGTGCTCTTCAGAGAAAGAAGGTATTGATTAAAAATAAAACTTGATACATTGAATGTAACAAATGCCCTTTTTTCATGTGTATTCAAAAGAATACTATAAAAGAATGTTTTGGACCACTATGAGGATAAACGATTCCTTTAAGGAAACTAACAGTGATATTTTACTCCAGGAAATAGGCAACTTAAGCTTGCTGCTTTGCAACTCACAGCAGTATTCAGTGTGTAACAGTAATACGGTGAATCATTGGTGACTAAAGCTGGACTAGTTGCTCGCCTTGTTAGACAATAGAGACACACAATACTAGCTCTCGTGTCAGCCTATGGACTCAGATGAACCTCTTTGTAGAGATGCAGCTTCTACACTGCTGTGTTGCCAACCCCGGCTATACATATTCAAGATAAAGTGCCATGATGGTGTCAAGTAATTTTTACGGAATCTCTCGAGTCTAAGAATTATGCGAATTCTTAACGTATATGAATGTCGCTCCTGACCCGAGCAATGCAATAAATGGACATAACCGGATTGCTCATGCAAATGAATATTAAAGATAAATTTATTCTCTAATCACTCGGTAATGTATCAGCTGAGAGGGAGTGAAGCTGGATTTCATCCTAATGACCAATGTTTCATTTCCCTCGCAAAGCTCTCCTTTCAATGCTGACCCTTTACACACAAGCAAGTCATCAAAGCAGCAAAACAGTGACCGGCCGGGGCCAACAAAAACTCAGAGACGCCCAAATCATTCACTGACATCCTCCCTAAAGTGTAAAACGCTCCTGGAGAGTAATGTCCTCCTCTTAAAACAGTGGGGACACGGTTTGGCTCTTTTGGCGTTAGCAGGTGAACCGTTTGTGTTTGATGGAGCTGAAACAACATAGGCAGTTTTTTGTGAGCGGAGATGCAGTAACTCATTTTTGTGAACACAGGCTTAAGGCCTATTCACACCATCCGTGAAATTTCACCACGACATGATTTTAAACATCCTTGTGGACCTATTCACATACAGTTCACACCTATTGGTTTCACTCTGCAAATAAAACTCACCAGGAAATAAAATATACTCATTTGTATTTGTAGGTTTCATTTCTGTATGTTTGTATATTTTCCATTTAATGTAATGACAGTATCTTAAACCTTAAAGTATTTATGTATGCAAAGCTAAAAAAAAAGTAAAAAAAAAATATCTGATGTGAATCCTTTATATTATACTATTAGTTACATTTTACTATTGTATATGTATTTTATTAGGGAAAAAAATGGTACGAAGGTTCCAATTGTTCTTCAAAATATCTTCCTTTGTGTTCATCAGAAGACAGAAACTCATACAAGGACAACTTGAGGGAGAGTAAATGATGGCAGAATTAAATAAATACAATTAAATAAATGCAATAAAATCAATGAAATGAATATGAAATCAATTCAATGAAAATCAGTCATTCAATGAAATCAATATTCTAAAAAGATTAATAAACATTTGTAGGTCTCTAAAGCAAAATTTGAATGCTTTAGATGCTGCAAATACGTTAATAATTTTATATATACCATACCATGTATATATAATAAATATATAATATACAAATATATGAAGAGTTCAGATGCAAAAGCCTCTAAGTGCCATTTGAAATTTTCTTCTAAAATGATCATTTTTATCAAGCTTATATATTCAAGTTCAGTAATTTCACTTGAATGACAATTAATAGGTAATCTTCATTGCAATTTAAGTGAAATTACTGAATTTAAATACACAAGCTTGATAAAAATGATCATTCTAGAAGAAAATTTCAAATGGCACTTTACCCAGGGGGCAAAACACCTGTTTTTTAGGAAATCAGACATGGGCTGCTGTAAAAGGTTGTCATATAAAAATGAAATCTATGATGTCTGAGGATCACAACCTGGGTGGACAACCCGGTCAACAAGCTGCTGGAAACTTGTAATTAGGGTCAAAACAATGCTACCTCAAATTCTGCTTTAACTCCCCGGAATCACCCAAACATGCTAAAAAAGTTTAATTATGTTCATGAATCCTGAGCCATATCTCCCTGATACTTTATGCTAGAAACAAACTGAGCATACCGTTCAAAAGAGTGGAAGATAAGCTTTCATTTGATGCATTGACTGTACATATAATTAGAAAGTAAGAGTGAACAATGCCTCATAATTCATAGGTAGGCAAAAAAAAAAGAAAAAAATATTGAACATTCCATTTGTAATCGGTAGCATTCTTTACCCTTTGTTGTTGTTAAAATAAACAAATTACCATGTGAAGGAACTGACAACTAA
Source organism: Cyprinella venusta (assembly GCA_038021265.1). Taxonomy (NCBI): domain Eukaryota; kingdom Metazoa; phylum Chordata; class Actinopteri; order Cypriniformes; family Leuciscidae; genus Cyprinella; species Cyprinella venusta. The sequence goes on along the minus strand of CM075869.1, from coordinate 21,038,728 downwards.
ATGTTGAAATATTAAAACACACAGGAATCATGTGTGGAGTATTTTTTAAAGTATTTAATGATTAAAACTGTTACATTAAGTAGCAATTTCACTGTAAAAAAATTTTTAAGATTTGTTATCACAACATATTTTCTTTTGTCAAATCAACTTTATAATAATTTATTTAGTTGAGATAACTTATTATTTTGAGTTTCTGATGGTTAAATTAATCTCCTTCATTAAATTAACTCACTTTTTCCAGTTCAATGAACTTAAAATTTTAAGGCAACCGGGTTACTTACTTTTTTAAGTTAAACCATCAATATTTTTTTACAGTGTTGTAAATAATAATAATTAATGAAACAGACAAACAGATTACAATTTAAGGTGATAACTAATTTCTGTAATAATGTTTATACAATTTGTTTAGCTGTTTTCGGAGTCACTGCTGCTGTCGCTGCTCTCTAGTGTTTCAGCATGCTGTCTTCTAATACATTTGGTTGCCAACCCCTGGCAACGGCATCCTATGTAGCATGGAATTGTCCTCTTTGCACAGGAGCAGTTCTTCTGACAACCTTTAACACAACCACATGATATTACCATGGCCAATGACACAGGCCAGGCAGGCTGTGTAGATGGAATTGGAAATTCAACTGCTTGGCCCTCATCCAGAGACCATCCAAAATTTGCGTTTTCAGTCGGAGGAAGTAGCTTTAACAGTGTTGATTTGTTGTTCAAGAACTTGTTTGCTCTCAGTGTCCCCTTCAAAGTGATCAGCTGAGGATGTATACACATCTATGATGAGGCCTCGTGCCTGATGAACCAGGTCATCTGTTATGTCATCAGTTGTGCTTTGACGAAACTCTTCAAGTGCAGGTATGTCCATTCTCATGCTGCTTTTTAACCAAGACTTCTTACCAGTAAAATAAGGATAACTAGTTGTATCTCTTCCACTAAGACTGTGGCATAGCACAGCACAGTGAAGGTCCCAGTGCTGCTACCATTTCATGTATGGGCAGATAGGCATTCTGCGTTGTTCTCACCCACAGCTCTGGAAGAGTACTGAGGTATGGTGAACCATAGTACAGGCACATGACAATGATGAGGGATGGGGGGGAAGTCACTGCAGGTTCTGTGGGTTCCGCACACTGTCCTGTTTATATGTTTATCAAGCATGGTGTGGCTACTGTGAATGGGTTGGTCTCCACTGCTGCAATAACCTTGATAACCATTTCTGCATCCCTGGTGACACAACTATGGCCAGATTCATGTGTGGAAAGTGTTGAGCTTCACGATGCTTGTTCTCTTCTGAACATTGGACAGTGACTCCATGTTACATCTCCATTCATCCAGCCCACACCATGAATCTGGCCATAGTCGTTATTGCAGCAGTGGAGACCAACCCATTCACAGTAGCCACACCATGCTTGATAAACATATCAACAGGACAGTGTGCGGAACCCACAGTCAAGGACAACTTAACACATGTGAAGGAATTGGGTCTACAAGCGTTGTCCGAGTCACTGTCCAATGTTCAGAAGAGAACAAGCATCGTGAAGCTCAACACTTTCCACACACAAAACAAAAAAATAAAGACACCTGGTGGAAAATCTTCAGCATCTGGCAAGAGCCAAGAAGTTACTGTCCTTCTGCGTATGACACAGATCATTGCCAGTGGTGGAGAACTCAACATTATTGACTTTATTGGCAAATGTGAGTGCAGTGACTTCCCCCCATCCCTCATCATTGTCATGTGCCTGTACTATGGTTCAACATACCTCAGTACTCTTCCAGAGCTGTGGGTGAGAACAACGCAGAATGCCTATCTGCCCATACATGAAATGGTAGCAGCACTGGGACCTTCACTATGCTGTGCTATGCCACAGTCTTAGTGGAAGAGATACAACTAGTTATCCTTATTTTACTGGTAAGAAGTCTTGGTTAAAAAGCAGCATGAGAATGGACATACCTGCACTTGAAGAGTTTGGTCAAAGCACAACTGATGACATAACAGATGACCTGCTTCACCAGGCACGATGCCTCATCATAGATGTGTATAGACCATTTCAAAAGATGTAAACAACACTGGCCCAGAAGCACTTCCTGTTTCAGTTTTTTAACACTACATAAAAGCTGGGATAAAATAAAACCAACAGAACATTTAAAACTGAATGAAAAGTTAAACAAACATCTTTAAGAAGTTTTCTTTACATGTGAAATAAAGAAAACAGTTACAAACTGAAACAGGAAGTGCTTCTGGACCAGTGTTGTTTACATCTTTTGAAATGGTCTATACATCCTCAGCTGATCACTTTGAAGGGGACACTGAGAGCAAACAAGTTCTTGAACAACAAATCAACACTGTTAAAGCTACTTCCTCCGACTGAAAACGCAAATTTTGGATGGTCTCTGGATGAGGGCCAAGCAGTTGAATTTCCAATTCCATCTACACAGCCTGCCTGGCCTGTCATTGGCCATGGTAATATCATGTGGTTGTGTTAAAGGTTGTCAGAAGAACTGCTCCTGTGCAAAGAGGGCAATTCCATGCTACATAGGATGCCGTTGCCAGGGGTTGGCAACCAAATGTATTAGAAGACAGCATGCTGAAACACTAGAGAGCAGCGACAGCAGCAGTGACTCCGAAAACAGCTAAACAAATTGTATAAACATTATTACAGAAATTAGTTATCACCTTGAATTGTAATCTGTTTGTCTGTTTCATTAATTATTATTATTTACAACACTGTAAAAAAATATTGATGGTTTAACTTAAAAAAGTAAGTAACCCGGTTGCCTTAAAATTTTAAGTTCATTGAACTGGAAAAAGTGAGTTAATTTAATGAAGGAGATTAATTTAACCATCAGAAACTCAAAATAATAAGTTATCTCAACTAAATAAATTATTATAAAGTTGATTTGACAAAAGAAAATATGTTGTGATAACAAATCTTAAAATTTTTTTTACAGTGAAATTGCTACTTAATGTAACAGTTTTAATCATTAAATACTTTAAAAAATACTCCACACATGATTCCTGTGTGTTTTAATATTTCAACATTTAGTTGTCAGTTCCTTCACATGGTAATTTGTTTATTTTAACAACAACAAAGGGTAAAGAATGCTACCGATTACAAATGAAATGTTCAATATTTTTTTCTTTTTTTTTTGCCTACCTATGAATTATGAGGCATTGTTCACTCTTACTTTCTAATTATATGTACAGTCAATGCATCAAATGAAAGCTTATCTTCCACTCTTTTGAACGGTATGCTCAGTTTGTTTCTAGCATAAAGTATCAGGGAGATATGGCTCAGGATTCATGAACATAATTAAACTTTTTTAGCATGTTTGGGTGATTCCGGGGAGTTAAAGCAGAATTTGAGGTAGCATTGTTTTGACCCTAATTACAAGTTTCCAGCAGCTTGTTGACCGGGTTGTCCACCCAGGTTGTGATCCTCAGACATCATAGATTTCATTTTTATATGACAACCTTTTACAGCAGCCCATGTCTACTAAACCCCCTTTGCCCCCTGGGTACTTAGAGTCTTTTGCATCTGAACTCTTCATATAAACATTTTCATCCTAACAACACTTAACCTATGAACAACTATGATTACTAGTGAGTTCACATGTTAAAAAGTCCCTATATTATTCCATATAGACATACACAAAATATCACATCACGCTCATATTGTAAGCAAATATCAATAGCACTAACATGTTCTTTTTATTCACAAAGAGAATGCAACAAAACAAGAAAACAACTGACAGTTTCTTTCTAAAAGTGATGCATTACACGACAGTGTCAGATTGCAGTTGTTAGTCGTATTAAGCAAATGATGTAAATGTATCTGAATCTGTGAATCCCATGAGATTTAGGCTATCTTGTGCTCTTTGTTATTCATTCTGCTAACAGCCTTATATTGGATTAACTTTATGTTTGTATTCTTGGACACAATGGAGGTTTACTTACAGATTTGTGTCCAGAGGTAAATGGTCATGATATTGAGATCTCTTTCCCATTTATCAATTATAAATGATATGGCCATCTTTTTTTAGAGCGGTTACGATGTGTTTGCCAATTTGTTGATAGATTCCAGGAGTGGGGAAAACTGTAGGGGGTGGGGGTGTGTTTTGGCTTTAATTGCACTTTTTGTTAGGATATACTGAAGATGTTGTTCATTCCCAGTGTCAGACTTCTGGCCTGACTCAAAACGAAATTATGCAAGTGAGTGTCCACTTTATGCATTAGTTTTGTTTAGTTTCATTGCGTTTAAGGGTACATTTACACGACATTGCTGCACCAAAATAAATTAGTTTTTTCTTTGCGTATTTTTCGTAAAGATGACAACATTGTTAAAACGATCCCGATTCAAACGGCGCAGTCTCATCCCAAGACGTCATACAACTGACCATACGTTGACCATACGTCAACATCCGCCGTTTTAGGGTACCCTTAAACGTCGGTTAGATGACGTTATCTAATCCTAACCCTACCCCAGACCTAAACCTACCCCGTCACCTAACTGACGTTAAAGGTAAAGCGTCAGTTGGATGAAGCCCCAGGATAGTCATCTAACCGACGTTTACGGCGGATACGTATGGTCAAAAGCGTCAGTTGTATGACGTCTTGGGATGAGACTGTGTTAATTCAAAAGGATCCGCGAAAACGACTAAAATTGTTCTATTATGCTGCCAGGCCAGTAGTTGGCCACTGTCACGAAAGAAAAACTACTCACCTGAACACGTAATATGCATGAGCACAACGTCACCGTTTTCACAAATTTGCGATTTTGTACTGTAGTTTACATAGAGATAATAACAGTACTGTTTTGACAAACTTTCAGGGCCCTAAAACGTTGTTGTCATTTAAATGAACAGCCAAAACACAAAAAGTTTTCCATTTTTAGATGAAAACTGTTTAGTGTAAATCACTACTTAGTTTGGTTTTCCCTGTGTTCCTGATCCTTGTTTGTTTCTTATGCACTAGTTTGTTTCCATGGTTCCTAATTAGTTCTTCACTTGTTCTTAATTCTGTTAATTATCTCCCTCATTTATTTAAGTCCTTAGTTCGCCCTAGTTCTTTGTCTTGCGTTAACATGACATAACGAAATGCTGTATATTTGGTTAGTGTTGGATCCTCCTTGCTCCTTTATTCTCCTGAGCATTTTTGGATTTAAATGAAAGACTTCTTTAGGGAATTTCTTTCATTGAGTTTACTAACCAGCAGTATGTGACAATGGCAGTGAGACCACTATTCTTTTTAGTTCCTTTTAATTGAAATTTGTGGATTGATAAAACTATTAATTTGGAAAAAAAAAAATAAGATAATAATAAGCACTCCAGTTTACAATGAGTCAAAGTGCACTTACCTAAGAATGTACTGGTTAATATAAGGTAACTAGGGTTAAGGTTAGGAGTATGTTCATGGTTAGTACCAATAGATAATGTATTTACTATAACAACAAGTACATAGTATGTACATGGGAACAGGACTGTAAAATAAAGTGCTACTGTTGATCTTTACTGTGAAACTGTAAGGCCAAGTCTTACTTGGCCTTATTTGGTGTTCGGTCTGATTATTAGTTATCCGTTTCCAATCCCAAAAGCTGGATTTCCTTAAGTGCTTGCAAAAGCCTAACACAGCAGCTAGCAACAATTTGTGTCAATCATTCATAAGGTCAAAGAGTTACTGACCACATACCATTTTACTGTGTATAATAACATAGCAACTTATATTTTCAACATTACAGTAGTTTTCTGTAGCTGTGCAGCATAGTGACCTCTTGATACAGGTATGCTAATGATGTTAAACTAATTTGATGTGTTTGTCCCCTGTGTTAAGTCTTTAAGCATACAAATGGTACCAAATAATGAGGAAACTTCCTTCAGTGGTCAACAAAGACATTTTATAGGATAAAGACCACGGTTAGGCTGCAAACATATGGAAAACCAATCAAGGGTTACTTCGCTAACACACTGAATGATGCTGAGAAGAAGAGAGGGAGGAGTTCAGGGTCAAAACGATGGGAAACGTTCAACGATTCTGTTCACTAACTGCTTGCTGCTGACTGTACCGGGGAACCACCGTCTTGAAGGGCTAATAGCATTTCCTTGCAGTGATCGACTGAGTCAGTGAATGGATCTGAGTCTGTGCCTCCATTACATTTTGGCTCTGGAATCCGTATGTTCAAGCACAACTACATGAAAAGAATGAAATGTGACTTTAATGGGCCAGAATATATTGATTGGGCGGATACACAATAACAAAACATTTACCACAAAAGAAAACAATCCACAGGGCCTGTAATGCAGCAACAATTATGAATGTCCTACATGGGAAACTTTAAGTTGTAAACAAAATCCTTGAACAACATGGACACGATCTTCAAATTCAGTTCACTTTCTCTAATAACTGAGAAAGAAAAAGTTAAAATGGACTACACGTCTTTCCTTACGGAAGTACTTCTGTCATTAAGTTTACCTGATTTGATCTTGTCAAAGGGTGGCTATAACTTAAATTTACTAGCGGGCTCATACACATTTAAGTATATAAGACAAAAAGTAAACAAACTGTAGTCAAATTGTAGTAAATGTACCTGTCGTTCAAATTTGTAGCAAACCGAGTATTTTAGGGCACTTTCCCTTTCCAAAATACTCTTATATTTCACATGACATCAAAAGTCTGTGAGGACATCTCAATTTACAGCCCAGGGCCTGAATTCAACAGGGTTTACAGAGGTTTCATTGAGTCATTAGGATGCTATGACAACACTTTCCCTCTTATTTCATGTGTTTAATTTGGTTGGTTCAAGTTCCTTTCCCTCCTCCACTTGTATATGGCTCCCTGGAGAGAAACAAGCAACTCTCGGAGAAAAGAGATGGGAGAAAGGGAGGAACACTGCAATCTCCTGCAGAGATGTTGGATCAAGTCTTTGTGTTATTCTCTTTCCTCAGGTGAATAAGGGTCCGGGGTTGACGTTCTGTCTTCTGCGGCCTTAAACGCGTGTGAAAGTGCTCCACTCTCTGTCTCTGGAACGCAGTCAGTGAATCTGTTGTTCAGATCTAGAATTGCCATGACCATGCAGTTTCTATAAAAAATGCCCAGCCAAGTTGACCACATCATTAGAGTTACCTGTGGAATTGTGGAATCATTTCTGAATGGAAGTGCCCATTGTGGTATTATTAGCCATCTTTCTTCATGCCACTGGGCAACAACAGGGAAAAACAGCCCTCAGTCTCTAAAATGACGGCTCATTTTTCCGTCAAATTGTCAGAAGCGTTTTCGCCCTCTTCTTGTTGGCACATCGACTATGCCTAGTTTGCCCTTTTTTTTGCCAAATCCGGGATCTACATTAGGGTTTCCGTTTTCGTAATGCTTATACCGTCTCTTAGCAATTATTAATGACAATATTAATAACTTTGGGGGAGAACCTGATCACTTCTCCAGAGGTGGATGAATCCCAAGAGCGGTGCAGTGACCTGCGAGAACTCAGGGAAATAGTGTTCTCTGGTGATGTTCTTGTCATTGCCACAACATTCATTATTCCTTGGGAGGGAACACCGTACAAGCCGGCGGAACACTGTGAATGGCAAATTTGCCTCCAGAGAGCCGAAGGTCTGCCAAGCCGTTACCCGTAGCCGAGTACGTGTGCCCCCGGCGCGATTAGTCTCTGCCAATCCGGTCATCCGAGTGATGGATGCATTGACGCTGACGCTAACTCCAGAGAAAGGAAATCTCCTGTACTTCAGCAAGTCATGTCATCGCTCTTCTCCGGCTCTGTTTACTCAAGAGACGTCCCCTTTTAAAAAGCTGCTTTAGTACTCTAGAGCCGACTGAGTCAATGAGGGTAGAGCGGGCAGGAGCCATTAGCATGTGGGTGGCGGTAATATTAATAGACACCTCTCTAAGAGTACGGTCTGTTTTAAGTTTCAGTGGCAAAGTAAACCCAACATGCCTTACTTATAATTCCACTCTCAATTTTGAGCGGCCGCTCCACTTTGAAGTGTTTATCTGGGTCTGAAGTAGGAGAGGGCTTTATTCTGGCCTCGGTGATGAGTGTTGGGATTTACGACAGTGTTTAGAAATCATTTCCAGGGAGCGGAGAACATAATGGCCTTAAAGTACCCTGTGTGTTTACCATTCGGCTCCACTGCTCGGAGGATTCCAGAATCTGATGAAGGATTCAGTTCAGAAAAGATTTAACAGTATGCTTTACAAGTTAATTTCAATTTGATTGTATGGAAGACAGCTTAGAATAAAATATTTATCATAGCATTATACATGATGGGTATACATGACGTGTGCACCCAATGTTGATATCAAACGGATGGTTCACCAAAAAGCAAAAGTTGTCATCGTTTACTCAACCTCACGTAGGTCCAATCACACACAATGTTCTTCTGTGAAATGCTAAATCAACATCAAGTTTGTTGTATTGAAAATAGAATTTCTAACATCTCATTTTGTGTTTAGCCAAAAAATATATATAAATATTGTAGAGCTAGAACAACATGAGCAAATGACAATTTCTTTTTAATTTTTGCATGTCACTCCCTCAAGTCCTGTCTTTCATCTCAGCCCCTCAAATAAATCTATGATTAACTCAAGCTGTCAACAGTCAAAAAAGAAAAATAAATAAATAAATAAATAAATCTGTGATTATGTGATCTCTCTTCACGTTTGAAGTAAAATGACATTATATGAAGTAAAAATTCAAAAATCACCAGTAAAAGGGAACAACTTTAAACAACTTTGAGCAGGAATATGCTGACCAGTGCTTTGGCATCTACTGCTGCTATGGAACACAATAGGAATACGACCAGTTCAAGATGGTGGCCAGATTTCTCAGTGCCCAGCGGCCAATAGGGCATCTAGTCTCTATATGATATCTATGATGTCCAGGCTGCCTAGCAGCGTGAATAAAATCGCGCAGTGGCAAGGCAGGATGGGGAAACCCAGGCTAACATTTCCCTCCTTTTCTCAGCTCAGCAAAAGATTTGACCTTCCCTCTTTTCACTTTTTCAGATATCTTCAAGTTAGGAACTTTGTTCGTACAAATATTATATAGTTTGAAACTTTGCCTTTAGAATGTAAAAATATTTGATTTATTTTCTAACTCTCCTGATGCTAATGGCATTACATCTCTTTTTGTTAATGCTTTTAAAGATAATACAGATTTTTTTTTCACTTCGTTTGAAAAAGGTTTAGGAAGAAGATTTGGATTCAGGTTACTGAGACTGTCTGGGATAAATGTCTTTCATCTATTTATTGACACCAAATTATTCAGTGCAAGGTATTAATGAGACTTCACTTTAAAACAAAGCTTAGTAAATTCTATCCCTCTGTCTCCATATGTGATAAGTGTAAAGCTGCTGAAGGTACCCTAGCACACCTTTTTTGGTTCTATTCACAAATTCAGAGTTTTTGGATTGAAATTTTTCTTCTTTTTTTTTTTTTTTTTTTTTTTTGCCAAAGTCTACAATTGTGCTTTACTTCCTGACCCACTCATAGCAATTATTGGTTGGTCAGACTCATTGCAGTCTCTCAGGCCAAAGGTACGGTTACCAGTTCAATATGGTGTGACTGTAGCTAAAAAAGTTGTGTGCTCGTTTTTTTTTTTATTGTCATTGATTTACGCCATAGGAAAAACATCAAAGGTTTTAAACAGGTACAAGAGAGTGGGTGAAAAGAGAGAGAGCAAAAAGGATGTGAAGGAGAGAGAGAGAAGCAGAATAGAGAACATACGCTCAGGTTGTTGAGTCGCCTGATTGGATGTTCCAGGGTTCTTCTGACATCAGACCTGATATGATGATCCAGTCTAGACTGTGTACATCAAAATATCTTCCCAGTTTATCAGTGCTTGTGAATGAATTTCCTTTTCAGGATGCCCTCACACTGATGCTGTGGGCAAGTTATCATCTGTACGATACATTGTACATAATCGTTTCTACAGGAAGTAATCACAATCTTACACTCCTCACATGTGGGGTCTCAGAGACCCATGGTGATTTAAAAAAAAACATCAAGCAGACAGTGCAGTGAAAGAGACCCACTGTCTGGACTGTATCCTTTAACTGACCTGCATGGGAGCAGAAGATAATGTAGCATCATCACTGCACTGCTCTGAGGTTCCCAAGCTGGGAAAAGTCAAAACAAACTTAAACAATTTGTGTATGCTTGTTTATCTTTGAAAGTCATTAATCCAGAAAATGAAGCATGGGAGAGACCGGGAGCAATTGCAACAGGGGACGATTTGTAACACTCAATTTCTTCAATTACAAATAAGCCAGGGTGATGACACTTATTTAACACATGCTCCATCTATTTGAGAAAAAATAGTGGGAACTCTTAACTTGGTGAGATATTTCAATGACAATTAGTTGAGATAATGAAATGAAATATGTATTTTTTGAAAATATTACTTCTCTTCTTTAAGATTTTATGACTGGGGTCAAGGCAATTGAACAAGATATGTATTAAAACTGAATTTAATTTAAAATATTAAAATACACAATAAACAATTCATTTAAAATATCTAGTTTTTGTCAAAAAGAACATTTTAGCATACTTATAAGAAAATAATACTTTTAAATAATATAAAACTCTAACTGCAAACTGAATAATGGAATACAAAATAATAACACAACAAATCATTAAAAAAACAAAGTAAACCATTTGACAGTACACATAAGAGGGCTTTTGTTTTACTAATATTCTGCAAGGGCAGTTTTTTAAATAAATATTTAAAATATTATTATTATTATTTTAATAAATTTAAAGGACATTACAAGTGCACATAAAATACAATCTAGCACCCTTAAAAGGATATACGTTAAAGGATATACTTTAGTAAAACAAAAATGAACTTGCTTTAGTCCAACTTAGACTTTTTCTTTAAACACATATTATGGTGAAAACGACTTTATAAATGTAAAAATTAGCCTGTAACTTCATTGTGTGCTTTAACCCTTAGGGGCACAACGTATTTGGGGGTCCTTGAGATGTTTTGACATGCCATGACATTTGTGCTTTTTACAGTTGCTTAGAAACATATTAAATGGAAAAAGTGACATTACACTCTATTCAGCTCAAACAGGGCTGCCATAATATGTGAGCGACATGTATGTAAATGTTTGTATATTTGAGCGAATAATGTTTAACCCTAACAACAACAAAAAATAGTTTCTGAAATAAGGCGCAAAACACATACGAAATATGTGTCCACAAGACTTTTGACTTACTAACTGGGAGCAATTGTGACATTTTCAAATGCAATAGATTAAAAATGTGTTAAATTTGTTAATAATGGGAGTGACTGTAACCCTCTGACCTCTTTATTAAAATAAATAACATGATCCCCTTATAGGTCTATGGCGCGTTTACTTTTTGGCACAGGTAATTGTTTCTTATCCCAAAATATGGGAGGTAGATTAGTAGTAATCAGTGAGTTATGAAGGAAAATGTTACAATTGCTCCCGGTCTCTCCTACTTAAATGTTAGAAACTTCCCTTCCATCCCTCTCCATCTCTTCGTTCTGCTTTGATGTCTTCAGAGACGCAGTGTTCCCATTACATGTATTTGATCAGAGTTCTAACGGGAGACAATCTGTGTAAAACGGAAGGGCCAAGACAATCCATATTCTCTGTGCTAAAGAGTTCTAAAATAAGAGCTTTTATCCCGAATCACCGATATCGGAATATTTTCCCCTTCGCTCAGTCCAAAGCTCTCAGATATTTCCTATTTATGAGTTCCATCTAAAAACGCATAAATGTCACAAATGGTTGATTTCACCAATCAGACCAAATGTAAATAAAGCCAAAGTTCAAGCTGAACTAAAAACACACTAATAGGAGGTGGCATGGCGTGCCAGAGCACATGGCACAGAGAGAGAGAAAGAGAGAGAGAGGGGCACTCCCTTCTGATGTGTGTGTGTTAGAGCACATGTTCTTTGTGAGTGGTCGGGAGTGTGTTTATGAATGTCTGTTTGTACCCCAGTGTTTGTATGAGTGTGTTTATTCGTGTTTGTGTGTGTCTGAGTGTTAGTATGAGTGTGTTTATGTGCAGAATGCTTTTATGCTAGTGTGTGTGTGTGTGTGTGTGTGTGTTCGCTCGGATCCCAAAGGGACTGTCTTCGATTTCCCTATTAAAGATAAAGCAGGAACAGTTTAATGCCTGAAAGGTGCAGATGGTAAGGATTTTGTCCTGGCCACTCGAACAAACCAGTCAGGTCTGAATTTCCTGACAAAGCGTGCTGGGATTGGACGCAATTGTTCTAGTGCCCTCCCCTCGCTGCTCCTGGCCCAATCACAGCTAAATCCAAGCATTCAAGGCCCGCTTTGGCAGGAACTATGGGGCTAATGAAATAAAACAGCCGTCATGGCAGCTGAAATTTGCACATCCGACATTATTCAATGTCCAAGAGAGACGAATATTTACTGCCTTATTCCTTGTTAAAATGTGCACTGTGCCTTCCAGTAAGACTGCATTTATGTATTTTGAACGGAATGTACCATTAGATCAGACTCAATTCGATAGTATGCATCAGGGACTAAACGGCACTTCTAAGCTTACAAGTTTTTATATACTGACTCATAGAGTCTTTGAACTGTGTTGCTACTGTAGACAACGACAAGACCTCCATTCATTAACCGAAGCAGCTAAAACTTCATTCGACACAAAGATGCTTTGATGTGACGGCAGCATACAAACACACACATGCTGTGTAACCACGAGACTTCGCTAGGGGCCAAAAACGAAACAAATGCTTTCAGAACACTTCGTTTTCTTGTTATGAAATTCCTTCGCCGTCATGTTTTCTAAAGTAAACCAACCCTGGGGCTGGGAGATACATCAGCCGTGTCACTGACATGCACTGTTCTTTCCTGGCAGGTTGGTCGCTATGAACTCGGTTCTGTTGTCTAGTCGACCTCCTGTATGTGGACAAACTCCATCTGCTGAAAAATGTGTTTCAAACAACGGACGGTTGTAGGGAGCAGAACACGGCCTACAGAATCACAGCTTTCGGAAACAGGACACCCACAACGAAAAACAAACACCCAGTGCCTCAGAGGGATATCAGTTGCATCTTTATATCTTCTTTTTTCCCCTCATTCTGTAGTCTCTCTCTTTCCACTGACAGGCGTGCAAGTGTTTAGGAGAAGCCACAAGGGTCGAATGTAGCCCTGAAGCTGCCCTCCCGTAGAGAAAGAGAGAGAGAGCGAGAGAGAGAAAAGGCTCTATTCCTCCCACTGTTTGCTTGTGTGTATTCCTGCTCGATTACCTTCTCATGGGTAAGAGAGGGAGATAATAGAGGCTGAAAAAGAGGGGGGAAAAAAGAACAGTCCTGCGAGATTTCAGCCTGATTTCCTGCTCATCCTCCAGGCTGAAGAAAAATCAGCCAGATGAAAATCAGCTTTGATCAAACTCTCACTCGTATACAAAGGATTGAACTCTAAACCTTTGATTACATATGCTGCAAAGGAGTTATAAACTCGTTAAGTCCACCGCTCTTCCACAGAAATCCTCCAGCTGACCACTTTTATAAACAGATTTCTGAGATGAGCAAAGTTCTTTTCTCTCATTGGCTGGCCAATTCCACACCGCCTGTATACCCCTGTTAAGGAACCATTTGATGTTATTGATTACCATATCCATTTACCCGCTGGGGCGAATCAGATACTGAATTAGAACGTTGGCACACCAACAAGTAAATTTTCAGTTTTTTACTTTTCTTAAACTGAGTTTAAAACCCTAAACCAACTTTTATAAATGAATGATCTGTAAGACTGCTGTTCATTGATTAGAGTAATTTTTTTGACATTTGACAGTGTTATAATTCTACAATATATTTTGTAAAAAATGAGTGCTGGTCTCTTCAGGTTGAACGGTGGCTACTGCAGTTGAATTTTCCTTTTGGAAGTTGTGGTGCCCTGTGACGTAAGCAGGCAGCAGCTCACCACACCCTTGCCTACAGAGAGACGCGGGTCTCAGGTGAACGCCCCTGATTTAAGCAAATTTTGAGCATGGCATGGTTGTTGGTGCCAGACGGGCCAGTCTGAGTATTTCACAATCTGCTCAGTTACTGGGATTTTCATGCACAACCATTTCTAGGGTTTACAAAGAATGTTGTGAAAAGGGAAAAACATCTAGTATGTGGCAGTCCTGTGTTGGCGAAAATGCCTTGTTGATGGTAGAGGTCAGAGGAGAATGGGCCGACTGATTCAAGCTGATAGAAGAGCAACTTTGACTAAAATAACCACTTGTTACAACCGAGGTATGCAGCAAAGCATTTGCACAACCTTGAGGCGGATGTGCTACAACAGCAGAAGACCCCACCGGGAACCACTCATCTCCACTACAAATAGGAAAAAGAGGCTACAATTTGCAAGATCTCACCAAAATTGGACAGTTGAAGACTGGAAAAATGTTGCCTGGTCTGATAAGTCTCGATTTCTGTTGAGACATTCAGATGGTAGAGTCAGAATTTGACGTAAACAGAATGAGAACATGGATCCATCATGCCTTGTTACCACTGTGCAGGCTGGTGGTGGTGGTGTAATGGTGTGGGGATGTTTTCTTGGCACCATTTAGGCCCCTTAGTGCCAATTATGAATCGTTTAAATGCCACGGCCTACCTAAGCATTGTTTCTGACCATGTCCATCCCTTTATGACCACCATGTGCCCATCCTCTAATGGCTACTTCCAGCAGGATAATGCACCATGTCACAAAGCTCGAATCATTTCAAATTGGTTTCTTGAACATGACAATGAGTTCACTGTACTAAAATGGCCACACAGTCACCAGATCTCAACTCAATAGAGCATCGTTGGGATGTGGTGGAACGGGAGCTTCGTGCCCTGGATGTGCATCCCACACATCTCTATCAACTGCAAGATGCTATCCAATCAATATGGGCCAACATTTCTAAAGAATGCTTTTTAGCACCTTGTTGAATCAATTTCACGTAGAATTAAGGCAGTTCTGAAGGCGAAAGGGTGTCAAACACAGTATTACTATGGTGTTCCTAATAATCCTTTAGGTCAGTGTATAAATATTTATATATATATATATATATATATATATATATATATATATATATATATATATATATATAAAGAGTTCAGATGCAAAAGCCTCTAAGTGCCATTTGAAATTTTCTTCTAAAATGATCATTTTTATCAAACTTGTATATTTAAGTTCAGTAATTTCACTTAAATGGCAATGAAGATTACCTATTAATTGTCATTTAAGTGAAATTACTGAACTTAAATATACAAGTTTGATAAAAACGGTCATTTTAGAAGAAAATTTCAAATGGCATTTAGAGGCTTTTGCATCTGAACTCTTCATATATATATATATATATATATATATATATATATATATATATATATATATATATATATATATATATATATATATACGCTAAAGAGAATGGGCCCTAACACAGAAACCTGCGGGACACCCTGCTGAACTAAATGTTGGTTCAGATTTAACTTTCTCCATACATTCCAGAAACGATCAGGGAGATAGGATTTAAACAAATCAACCACAACACCAGAAATGCCAGCACTAATGTCTAACAAAACTAAATTTTGTGACCCGGACAAGAGCGGTCTCCGTGCTGTACATATACACACAACATACTGTAATTCCAATGTTTTATCCCAGAATGCAATGGTCAGTATGCACAGAGATGTAGCCAATGTGAGCGTGTGTTTGTAAGGCAGCAGTCCAGTTCAGCAGCATGTGGGGGGTGCTGTGATCGGTTGCCAAGCACAGCACAGAGAAGGAAGCTCCATAGCGACAGGCCAACCGCGGTGTGTTGCCTCCAGCTGGGCCGTGTCACAGTATGTGTATGTATGAGAGTTTGAGTATGAGTGAGTGTGTGTTTGCTCGTGTGCGTCTCTACGTGTGTCTATTTTCTGTGGTGCTCTAGCTGGTTGTGCACTCTGGAGGGGCCGGTGTTACATGGACCACAGACACCAGAGCCTCAGGTCACTGCTGGGACAGTGTTGTGTGTGTGTGTGTCTATGATTTTGCAGAGTAGGCTTCTTTTGCTCTGCTGTTACAGATGACCGGGCCATCAAGCAGTGTTTTGGGATGCATGTGCGTGTTCAAAAAGTGTATGCTCTATGCTTATTCATCCTTAAAGGGATAGTTCATGTAAAAATGACATTTCTGTCATCATTTATTCACCCTCATCTTGTTTCAAACCCAAAATAGTCCATGTTTTCTGCAGCCATATGATATCTTTGTGTGAGAAACAGATCAAAATCACTATTATTTGTCTTCCAAAGTCAGTCAGTCATGCAGGTTTGAAATTACATGAGGGTTAGTAAATGATGACAGAAATGTCATTTTTGGCTGAACTATCCCTCTAAATTTTGACTTGAGATGCTTTCAAATCATACAGTAGCAAACTTGGCTTCAGTAAAGGACATAGGTCAAAGGTCAAAAACTATATTGAGAAACTCCATCTCAATAGGTCAACTCATTATGAACCCAGTGGCAACAAATATGTCCTCTTGAGATTTTGCATATGTTTGTGGGTAATTCTCTAAGCCAAAAGCATTATCCCTTATCTGAGAGAGACGTTCGGTCAACAGAACCAGAATCTCTCTATAAACATAAGGGGTAATATCAGCACTCCCTTTGTTTGTTCTTTAATATGTTACTCTAGAATAAAAACCCAGATAAAGCTCACTATCAGTGTGGCTGATGGGAATTCAACCGTGCGTCTCATTTCCAAATTAAAGCAAAGGCTACATGGCTAGGCACGCGACGACATGTGGGCCAAACTTAAAGACTGACAGAAACAGAAATCAGAAGATTACTCAAAGCTATATTTATGGTACTGGCCCACTCTGTCTATATCACTGTAGCTCTAGCC
The DNA here is from genome assembly GCA_038021265.1 of Cyprinella venusta. Lineage (NCBI taxonomy): Eukaryota > Metazoa > Chordata > Actinopteri > Cypriniformes > Leuciscidae > Cyprinella > Cyprinella venusta. Next base: position 21,021,852 of record CM075869.1, on the reverse strand, counting down.
TCTCTTCCCCTATACTGAAAACAGATCTGTAAGAGAGCAAATTAAGCTCTTTTTATTGGCTCAAGTCCAGGTAGATTTTTTTTTTTTCAGCAGCAGAGCGTGAACTCCATCAGTGCAGATAAAGCACTGTCCACCAGGGGGCACTGTTGGTGCTGTCCCTCTAATAGAAAGCCATTGAATCTCTAAGAGCACAAATCTTAGATGAGTCTCATTAGTTTATTCCAACATTGACCAACATGTATTCCTACATCTCGTCTATCCGCTTCTGTATTCTGATCAGGTGATGAATTCATTTGACTCTAGTCTCCAGAGGTCTTTAGTCAGTTGTAAATTCTACATCTTGGATGTTATCAAGCTAAAGGTAAACAGTTCTGCATAATTTATTCACCCTCATGTTATTCCAGACCTGCACAAAAGTACAATTTAAGTCATCATTTACTAAAAATTTTGACATTTGCCTAGCCGTTCTTGGCTTGATCACGAGAGACAATGAGAACATTGTTCTTTTCAGTCAGATCTTCTCAATTAATCTGTTGATGTGATTCACAAAACAGTCTGAATAATTCATTCACAATTCAGACTAGGAGGTGTGTTCACATATGTTTTGGTCTATTTTCCGTTGTCAGTAGTGTAGCACATTGTGCACCACTTGCACAGAAGTCACTTTTGAACCACATTTTTATGTTAGCCAAAGCTGCAAATTCGTGAGACCAGCCTGAAGATGAGTGAACTCTGGGAGGGAAGTTTTTCACCCTCACACGAAACTCCCAATTGAGTGGATTCCTATTTAAATGTCTGGATGTCGGTCATGAGATTTCACCGAACAATGGTAATGGATTTCAATTTTAGTCTGTTCGTCGCACAAACCAAATCATATGACTTTGGAAGAATTGGAATACAGAGAATGAGTCATATGGACATTATAATGTCCTATTAGATGCTTGAAAGCTTCACTATCCTTTCATTGCAATGGGCATGGAAAATACCTACGAGAACATTATTCAAAATCGATCCTCAAAACAAAGTCATAATAGGATTTTGAATGAGTTGAGGATGAGTAAATGATCTTCTTTCGCTTCTTTAAAGACTCTTCTAATGAAGTGTATTCAGTGGTTTGTGTAAAAGGAAAAATAAAAGGGAGAGAGAGAAAGAGTGTGTCGGGGGTGGTGCAGAAAGAGTATATGTATTTGTAAGGGGTGAAATGGAGTTTTATTGAGTTGGCTGAAGGAAAAAGATGCTGGTTGGTGAGGTTTTATGTGGTGTGTTCTGGGTACCAGCGAGGTCAGAGCCCAGCGCTGTTTTCATTCTAACAGCAGCGCCAGCACACACCACAACTGTGCTGATGATGTAATGAGCGGAAGCCAATGCTCTCGCGTGTTTCGTTCTGTTTTTAACGACATTATTTACAGTTATACTTCTGGCAGTTTTTTTTTTTTTTTTACCAAAGAGAGATTACAAAGGAATGATTCGATTCCCCCAAAGACTGATCACTATTTCACAACAGAGCATGATCTGGTAATGGTGATGTATTGACATTACACAATCAAACACCAAGACAATATCCATCAAACGGGGTCCGGCGGTTTGTTGACAGACCTTATCGGCAATCTTAAGGACAGCCATTCAGCAGCTCGTTGAAAGTCACCCCCTCACCAAAGATCTAAAACAGAACCGTTCTCCATCCAAAAAACGTAACAAAGGCCATATTTCTCTCTCCGTAGTCAAATCCTCTTAGTTCTTTGAAGACGCAACAAACCATGAACATTTACAGTGCCATAACCAGCATGGTTTTCTCTACCAAACACACTTCACCCCCCTCCCCCACACAGACACTCACTGGGCGGCCCGGCTGCTTTCTCACCCCAGTAAAAATCGGAGGTCTTGATTTTATATATAGATTTTTTTATTTAATTGCGCAGCAGAATGCTTTGAAAAATGCCGTCGCATGATTAAAAATCAAGTCATATTCACAGCTTTGTGGTTGTGAGTCTGGAAGGTAAAAAGCCATTATGAGGAATGCAGCTTGGCCAGAGAGGCGGTGTTTTCCTGCTGGGACGCTGCAGGGAGAGATTTGGGGCCTCTGGCGTTATGGGGGTCCTTTGAGTGAGCGTTTAGTAAACGTTCTGCCATAATTTTGTTATGGTGCCACAGAGGCTAATATTCAGCTCGGTGCAGTCGCTCTTGCCGCTTTAACGCATTCATCAAGAGTGCGTGTGATTTTTTTCACATGTGAAATGCACTCCAAATCCCACAGAGAAGCAGTTGGACCTTAAAGACTCTCTGATGCACAGCCAGAAGCTGCTAATGGCTCTGTTCACAACAGTGCTATATTTCATACATGACACAGTCAATGACAATAGAAGTGTTCTGTAGAAACAATGCTCTAAGATGCTTATAAAGTGATAAAGGGCAAAACAGGTCAAGGTTTGGGTGGTTAACTACAGTTAGCTATTAAAGGTGCTCTAAGAGATGTTGGGTGTTGACAATTGAAGTATTGTCAAACAAAACGGAGGCTAGCTAGACCCTCCCTCCTCCTTATCCCGTCCCATCCACCTCCCTTGTGTTGGTTAGGCAAACATGAACGTCCATTTAGAAAAAAACAAAAACAAAAAATAAAAATGGACTGAGCCAAGTTGTCCAGCAAAAAAATTAAAAATTCAGTTACCTGAATGTCAGATTGGAAGCCCTTCTGCCGGCGGAGTTCTCACCACCTTTCGAAGGCTTTTCCAATGTAAAGTAAAGTTAAGGATCCAGGGCAACTCCTCCCAAACTTAAACCCTCCAGAGAGCTGGAGATCAGGGTGTTTCTCACTCGTAAAACATGTGAGACAATAAAGTGGCAAGGCATTCGGCACAGTATAAAGCCAAACCAGCGTACAGCCAGAGAAACCAAATCACATCAAACTGTCAACTTAATTTGGTGGTTGTTTGACTCTCCCATTCGAACAAACAGTTCTCAAAAATCACAAATGTTGTTTGTAACTAAAATGCATAACCAGAAATGTCTCTGAGCTGTTGCATTTCAAACAATTATGACAGGTCTTAAATTGGTTTATAAGAAAGGAACATAAGCGGTAGACACATTTGTCCTCGGAGCTTCAGCTTCAGTTCCCTCTCTCTCTCTCTCTCTCTCTGTTGCCTGGGTGATGTCATTTAGCACATAGCTGAGTGATGGATGTGAGAGATAATGTGTATTAAGTATGTCCAGCTCCTTGGAAAAATGAAAGAGAGAAAAGAAAAGGAAAGAAAAAAATGGAGAGAGAACGTTTGAACCACGGCCCAACAGGATGAGGAAAGTCCCTGCATAGCGTCAACACCAGCCCTCCTGAAATGGACCATGTCACTGTGGCTGTACAAAACAAAGCACACCACAACATGGGAATGAGCAGAAGAAAAGAGTCAGAATAAGAGAGTCTCCATCCCTGAAACAGTCGTTTAGCATTTATTAGCCATATCTGTCATGTAAGAGGAAAGGAGAACATAAGCCGTCTTTTTATTTTTTAGATTTGTGTTGGCAGAGGTCAGAGGTTAAAAGAGCTTCATCTCCTCTGGTATTTTTTCCTGTTTCCAATCACTCCAACTCCAAACATAAAAACCATAAAACAGAGGAAAAGTGCTAGTTTTGTCACATTTGACTATATGTGTCCGTTTCACTTGATAAGCACATATTGAGAGTCTCTACACATATACAGCCCGTAATATTATTCAAAAGCTTTATCAGCGACCAATGCCGTATCCGAGGCCGGTTGTTGCTGTGGGCCCCCTTGAAATCGTCTTTCACTTGGAGTAGGGTCAAAATACCTCTAACAATTAGACTAAATGAGACCAAAATTTATCTCTGATTACTGAAAATAACATTTTCACTAATCTTCAATTGACAATGCGTTTGGCATGTCTGTGGCTTTAGATCAAATACTTAATTTAAGACAGAGCCAATAAACCAGCGTCTGAACTGAACCACCCAGAACTACCGAGCACCTGAGAATCCAAAGATATTTCATTACGACAGGCCCTTATCAGATAGACTTAACTCTGCCTGCAATAACCATCACTGAGACTAAGCATAAACGCCTCCAACGGGGCAAAAACAGAGGGAGTCATTAAAAGAGAGAGACAGAGAGATTTATACACCCACACACCTGTCTTAAAATCCTTGTGGTATAAAATCTGTCAAAAGTCTGTAGAAAGCCAAGGGGAGAGCCAGACTGGTTGTCTGCTTTTAATCGTTAAAGAAAATGAGGAGTTAGGCACGTATGTACTGTATGAAAGCGAAAAATGGTGCACAAAAAAAAAAAAAAAAAAGATTTCATAAATTGGTCATCTTAGTTCAAACTCAATGATGTATTGATTGCAATTATTACAACTGAAAGATTTATGTAGGCTGACAAGTTATTCCTTTCAAATTAGAAACTCATTTGTCTACAGATCTATAACATCTGCATTTCATATTGAAAAAAAAGACACTGACCAAATTCAGCCACTGACCACTAATGATTCAAATCTGAATCAGCAGCACTTGCAACATAAATACATCAGTATTTCGTATTTTAAAGAGCAGTCTTCCCACAAAACACCACACTCCTCGCCCAACAACTGACCCTTAGCTAAGCCACACCCGCCAAAGTTACTCGTGCTAATTTGGTCAAACTTTCCTACTAGGACTTGCTATGCTGCTGGCAAACACAGAATGTATTAAATAACAGAGGGCAAAGATACACGAGAGAGGTCTGCTTCAGAATAGACACAAAAGTAACGTTTTTGTGGTTTAACATTGTTAACCATACTATAAAATAGTGATTAGGGTTTATGAACTCATTATTTACTGAATTATTAACAAATATATGAAAAAAATAAATGTATAAATAAATAAATGTATTAAAAATAAGAATTCTTAAAATGTTTTTGCGTTCATAAACAGTGCATTTATATATCTCATGAATAACATCAATTATTATTATTATTTTTTATAATGTATTTTTTCAAAATGATTAAATTTAATATCAATTTACTTTTGTTACTGTTAAATTATTAACAATTATTAAAACTTAAACATTACTTCATTTATATTTAACATATAATTTATATAATACTATAATTATTATATAAATAATCTATAAATCATTATTATATAAATCATTTGTAATCTCCTGTAGATCCCAGTTACTATCCAGAAACGCAACACCAACATTTGACTATTTGACTATCTTTTTGGATCATTTAAGCATGTACGACTTTCCAAACACATGGAACATATATAGATTTAACCAAGACAACAACGGTTACAGAAAATCAATTTGAAATTGAATTAAATCACTCCATGTTAGTTCAAATGGTGTTATGCAGGGTGGAACTAAGGATATCTTTTACCCAAATAGTATAGTAGGCTAGATTTATTTACCAATAAAGTAATATATATTTGCAATAAAATGTTACTGTCAGAATACACCCCTCATACTCATCTATTCTGACAGCACTTCTTGTAAACAGGAAAAATGGACTGAGGTGCGTTTGCACTGAGCCCCGAGTTCGAGGGTCCTCAATCACTGTTTTATTTCACTCACTGTGTAAAATGTCCCATTGCTGTAATTCAGTTCTTTTTGGCTACTCGGCTTTGAGGAGACGCCCCACGTGTTGTTCCTGTGGCCAGTTGGCAGAGCTGTGGTGGTGGGGAGGAGGAGGGGACCTGCTCTCTTAAATAGTCCCTGATCACAAAGCTGTTTTTTTTATTTTTTTTACTGCAAGGTTGGACGCCGTTCAGTGGTGAAGCAGCAGCCTAGAAATGTACCCGCGATGGTTTTGGAGCGGTCCCAACGCACCTGCAAGCTCCCCCGTGGGGCTCCGCTCTTTCTCTCTCTCCCACTCCCGCGTACTCCCTCTCTTTGTTTAAGAACTATGAGGTCATTAACTGGACACGTTTGCATTGTTAAAGGACAGCAGTCCATGCACTGCTGATTATAACATCTGCCCGAGAAAGAGAAAAAGAGAAAGTGCATCACATACAAGGACTAAACAAGGACAGATTCAGAATATGGTTTGTTTCAGGAATTCAAAAAGTGGTTCTAACGCCTGCAGTGAGTCTTTTGAGCAGCTGGTAATTGCCATATTTACTTAAATAACAAACAGCTGTCTCATTAACAGAGACTTAGTAAACGTGCTCTCTGGCAATTCATTGTGTACCATGGCAGACTTGCACAATGACCGCATCATTTACATGACATAAAAGTTATCAGTAGCAGACATTTATTTATTGCTGCTATACTCGGAGGTTTCGGAGAAAAAAAAACAGTTACATTAATGAAATACTGCAGCTGACGCTACTAGTCCAAAACATTCCAGAGTGAGATTCTAGATTCTAGATGGTGCGGTTTACTCTACAGTTTCTAGAAATTATTAATCCTACTGTGTTCTCTTTAAAGCTACACTGTGTAACTCTTTTAGTTTATTCTTAGCTAAAAACACTTAGTTCTTTCAAAAAATATATGTGCTCATTAATGTATATTTACTTCGTTCAAGTAATAAAGTATTCTCGTGAGTGTATAATATGCCACTGAAAATACATACGGGTAAGGGGTTCTAATGTCGGTCGCCATGTTGCCCCTCCATCTTGAAAGTACATTAACCAAAGAGGGACATACCCGTTAATTCAAGCTTCGCCTTTCGCGTTTACGTTTGAGTTAACACTCATGGACGAGGTCGAACTGGAAGCCATGTTAATTTTGGACTACATTGGCCACCGTAGGAGTTAAAACGAAATCGGAATTGAGAGGAACAGAAACTAATATTCAATGGATGGTCATATATCTTTTCACCGCTAGATGGGGGTAACAATCACACAGTGTACCTTTAAGGGACACTTCACCCAAAAATGTAACGCTAAAGGGTGCCATGTGCGTTGGATGTTTACGCATTGGCAAAAGTGTCAGTATATGACGCCTTGGGATGAGAACGGGCTGTAATATAACATACTTCAAAGTTATTTCGGTGGTAAACAAACTCATAGAAGGGTGAATCATCCTGGTAGTAAAGCTTGGGAGGGATGCTGCTGGAAAAGCCAGCAATGCAAGTTTGAGAGGAGCGCCCCCAACAAATCTCGCGAGAATCATGACATGCTCTGCGGCAACGACGTCACACACATCAATCACAACATGAAGCGCGAAGACACTTGCGTGCATTTCAGGCGTGATACTCGATGCAAAGAAAAAAAGCAAAGAAAACATGGTCGGAAGAGACTAGCAAAAGGGAAAGATATTGAGCCTATCTGCTCAACCCGTAAATAAATGCATCAATCCGCAGGTTGTTTGAGTTGGTCTTAGTGGTAGACAAACGTGTCAGAGGCTACAGATTCTATGTTTTTTCTCTCACATCAAAACTGAATATGTTCATCAGTGGTTACAGTCTATATCAAGCAGGGACACGTTTTTGTGCATTTTATTTTGTGATTTCACCGGAATGAATAGAGAGTCTCCGTAACTACATTAGATTGAAGAGTGCGTCCGAGTGAAGACTGTGCGCTCGCCGCCACAAGAGACACTATGTATCCATGACACTGATAGCAGCAGACACGAGCGCTGAGCACAAAACACATTTTAGCGCTAGATCTCTTAATGCAAAAAAGGAAAAAAAATGCACACTATGCAAGATTTGTACCTTAATATAACAGCTTCAAATGGGTATCAGGCTGTGAGTGCAGAGACACTCTGCGTGAGTGGTATTTACGACAGTAACATTGCATACAAGTACTCCACATCGACTCTAGGGGTCGCTGTTTGACAAAAACGGAATTCCTGCATAGTTTGCCTTTAAGATAATAATTATTCGTTTAGGAATTGGATAGTGTTCATTTTCTTATTAACTCTTATGAATGTACTAAGGAAGAACTCAAGATTATTAGTGAATAACAACTTTTTTTGTCTGTTCCCTATACAAATAAATAAATAACATGGTCTCAAAAGATTTGGAATATGGTGAGTTGGTTATATATATATATTAATATGGTTATATCATGTTTTAAGCTTCTGTCCCTGTTGTAACTGCAGAGAAAAATTTAAACTGCCCCCTTTATGCATTTCATAGAAGAATCACATAGGATTTGGGGGTTTGATTGGGAGACAATTTTAAATTTTGAGGGAGTTATCATTTTAAGACATAGGCCTACCTATTTGATCTCTTTTAAATCCAGCTCTTGTCACTATAGTGGGAACTCTGTACATGGGAACACATGGATCAAGCTCCTTCAGAAGGATAATGGCAATGCCACTGACTTGTGGTTTTCATTGTTGCTGTACCACTGACAGTCTCTACTTTCCAGGTCGTAATCACCCTGAAGTCCTTGAGCTCATTTGGAATATTTTCAAAATGTACTTTTAATCCTAAAGTGTGGTCATTTAATAACCAAAACCTCTTTTCAGCATAGTCACTTCTGATCACTTGTCCATGGATGACCCTCACCCTTACTGTACATGCATCTCAAAAACCAGCTCCCA